>VZRN01004185.1:219788-246169 GCA_013397935.1 Dasyornis broadbenti
TTTTTTTTGTGGTTAGCACCAGGTGAATAACAAGTAATATTTATCTGGTCTCTCTCTTTTCTCATTTTTCCTTTGTTTCACCTCTTGCCTCTATTTTTCGTTTCTTTTCCCATTATTGCCTTCTTAGCTGAAGTCCTTCTTTTCATCCTATCTGAGCAGCTGTTTTATATTCTTAAAATATCCCTTCTTTTCTATTACTGTCTCTATCTCTGTCTCTATCTCTAGCTCTCTTCTTATCCTTCTATACAGACTACTTGCTGCCTAGATACTTGCTGAGCAATTTGTCACAAAATGTTGGCAGTGAGAAGTGAAAAAAATCAAGTGCAAATCTCCCTGTTAATTCTTCCAGTTACTCAGGCAAGATTTAGAAACCATGTATTTTGAGGCAGGATTTCCCTTCACTTTTTGAGGTAGAAAGAAATTGTATGTATATATGGGAATACATTAACTGTGGGAGTGAGGTATAAAGTAGTTGACAGATAGGATTGTTAATGATTTGTAGACTTCAGAACTGGGACCAGACAAAAATGCAGTTTTGGCATTTCCAAATCTATGGTATGGGGCCGTTTCAAAGATTATTCCTTCTCCCAAAACAGATTAACATTTCAAGGCACTGTATTAGTAGGCAGGCAGTCTCATTCGTTGGTTTTTGTGTCTTGAGATCTTTTCTTAAGAAGGTCACTTATGCAAGTTAGAAGGCCAATGCCTAAAAAGTGATGATGAGAAGCTCACTGCCATCTTTGGCTTCCGGAGACAAAACATTGCCTAACAGAATTTGACTCCCAGGGACACAGCAATGAAACATCAGGCTTGCAAAATATTAAGGGAATAAATGCTACTTTCTGACAGGATACTGAAATAGATAATTTGATTTGGCTTTTGGTCTAGAAATTCAGGCTACATGACTGGGATTGATATGTCTTTGTTCCAAGAGCTACATTCTACTTTTGGTCACTTAAATCTTTTTAAGGACTTGTCAGATATTATCTACCATTTAGAGGGAACCATGAAATTTATCAGATTTTTTTCCTCTTATCCTACTTAAGTGTTGGAGGTTGGGGAATTTTTCCAATTCTGTTGCTAGGGAACCTTAACAACTGGGTACTTAAGAGACAAACGATGTGGCCAGGTGTGGTGAGGGGAAGAAAAGCACCTGGTTGAGGATAACATCACTTGCTCTTGGGGAATCGGAGGGGGATGGTGGAGCTGCTGGTTTTTTTCCTCTCACCGCGACCTCAGGAGCCCAGCTCTGCTCTGTTTTCTCTTCCTTGCTCGGTGAGCCTGCGTTTTGGAAAGCACGGGATCCCCACTCTCTTCCCGCTCCTGGAGTGTGCGTCTCCCTAGCTGCGTACGGCAGCTGCTATGGGGAATCCCAGCTGTTGCTGACCCGCGTCCCCACCTGCCAGGACACACTGTGGCTTCTGCCACTGCTGCGGAGTTTCTGCCACCTTTTTGCTTGCTACCCTGTCTTTCAGACCAAGACATTAAGGTTGAAAAGAGCAAAGCTAAAATTTCGGTATCAATTCAGATACTGTGAATTTGGGGGCATATAACTTGGGAATTTGGTGGGTCTCTGAAATATAAACTTATCTTAGTGAAATTAATATGCTTGGCTCTGATGGATTTGCTCATTGAATTCAGAGAAACATTAATGCTTGAAATAACTGAATTCAAGATTAAATAATGGCTGATTTCACTAACTAATATTATTGAGCAGAGACTGCAGGAAATTAGGTTGGCCTTCCATTGACCTCATATTAAAATTGTAGGGAAGGAACCTTTATCTTATTGTTCATTTGATTTCTAAATAATGAGATTGGCCTTGGAGCCGGAACTGCCCTTTTGAGCAGCTATATTTGAAAACCATGCTTATAATATCTTTTGTTGTTTCTGAAATCTAAAATTAAACATCCCCATCAGTTACATTTTTAGAAAATATTATAGTGTTATCTTCAGCAATAAACTCATCAGCGACATCAGGAGAAATTTTTGTTGACCACGAGCTTGTTTTATTTGGTTTTGTTTTCTATCTGTGTACATGACTTTGAAGTCAGAAGCAGGTGGTATTATAGTTTGAACATTTATAGCTAGATGTTAGAATGTGATAGTGCCTCACTATAAGAGATGTTATTATTTCAACTTGGAAATTCCTACTACTGACAGATCTGAAACCCCTTACATTTTCTGTTGTAATTCCACAAACTATCAAGTTCAGGGTAGAAAGAGAGCAACATGGGAAAGGACAGAGAGATTCATCTTGTTTGGGAATCTGTTTGACAGGATCCCCTGGAAATTGTCATGGCAGGAAGAAGATGCCAGCCATGGCAGCACAAGGACAATCCACAATCAGTGGGCAGCAAAATCAGTAAAAATTGAGAAGACTATGGGCTCAGACTAAAACCAGCATACCGGAACTGGAAATGAGAAAGATTTCTACAGTTCTATGAGTGGCCCATGTCTATGAAAGCAATGTCTTGACCATCTTCCAATGCCAAAAATCCAAAGCGCAGTTGGAGATGAAATAAGCAAAAGAGGTCAACCAGATTGGTTTCTGTAAGTAGCAAAGATAAGGCTTAGAAAAAGGTGAGCTTGTGACTTACTGGAACAGGGGCCCTGCTGACAAGGAACTTACAGGATACTCAGTGCCTTTTTCACTGTCAAGAGCTTCCCTCCAGCACCCCAGTCCCTGAGCCTCCTCTCAGGTCTGTGCGATTAAGGCAGTGCTCATAGGAAAGGGAGGTCAAAGTAGGAAGCATTTAGCCTGCTCAGATACCTACAGATCCATGGGATCACAGAGGATACACCCAATGATGTTGGAAGATGTGTCTGGTGTCACTGTGGGAATGCCTTCAAAAGGTAATGGCATTAGCTTCCTGTGTACTGGGAAAAGATAGCACCATATTCAAGGGCAAGAGGCTCCTGGTAACCACGAGTTAATCAGCCTCTCCTCAACCACATCCAGGCAGGAAATTAAACAAATCCTGAAAGCAATTTCCAAACCCAGGAAGACACTGTTAGGAACAACCACACTGGTTTTATCAAGGCCAAATCTTGTGTGACCAGCTTGATTATTCACAGAGAAGAGATGACTGACTGTACTGTGTAGGGGAACTGCTGATGTCATATATCCTTCACAAGGCCTCCAGCATGGTCTGCTTACAGCTTGTAATGTTTGAGGAGGACTACGTCAGATGGATCTCCTCTAAGTAGCAGAAAGATCACTCCTGCTCTGGAGAAGCCATGGATACACAGATGGGAGAAAATGTTCCAGAGATCATGAGATCTGATGGGGAAAGAGGTGCAGCATGAGATCAGAGCATGCTTAAGGCCTGAGACAGTGCACTGGTCAGGATGGACCAGCCAGCTAGACTCAGAGGGGAAGCCACAGCCTGAAAACTGCAGAGCTGTAGTGTTTTGTGGGATATGGAGAAAACTTTTGCTGTAGATTCTGAACATATTATATATCATATATACATATGATATATTTGAAGAACAAATATGTTCTAGGCATCACATCTGTAGGTGATTTCAATGGGATGGAAACTGAGGATGTTTTCATAGTCATCCTCAGTTTTGTCTTGTGGTTCACCATGTAGTAATGCTCAAGGCAGAGCAAGCAGATTCTTCCTTGCTTCTAACATCATATTCTGGATCTGAAAAGCCAAGCATTAAAATCATCAGAGTTACTTTACTCTCTGTACTCTACAGAATGTCTTCACAGGAAGTCCTAAAGGTTTCTGAAATTATTAAAGTCTCATTTGAATTGTGAAAATAAGTAAGTTGTTTTAGTTGTAGCAGAGTATGTTTGCCTTAATTATCCAGGTGGATTTCTGCTGTTCTGGTCTAATATATGTGTTACAGCTGCAGTTTCCTATCCCCGGCAAGGCAGTAATGGGACTGGCTCCAAATAGCGGACCCACACCTATGAAAAAAACCACACAAGGCCAGCCACAAAATTAAGGACAGGTAGACTACAGTGCATTTATCATTGTCCATGTAATGAACAACGAACACATGAACTGTATGGACAGCATGAACCTGATCCTCCTCACATCATAGCTATGATTTGAATTCTCAAATACTCTTTTCTGTGATTCAAAAATATATTTTGCCCAGCCAAAAAAAAAAAAAAAAAGCCAAAAACCCAAAACCACAACTAGCAAACAAACAAAAGAAACCTCTTTATAGATTGAGGATGGCTAATTTAAACTGCAAGAATCCTCTTTGATTGTACATTTCTGTTCCTCACAACAAATACCGAGCTGACAAAAAGAATTCCACATAACATTTACTAGTCAAATGAATGATCTCTTTAATTTTGTAAGATTTTAAAGTATTCCTGGAATATATCGATAGATGGGAAATGAGAGAGGAAACAACATATAGAAAACATATTTTTCCACCAAATGGAGTACAGCTTTACTTCAATACACTTTCTGGACCAGAATAAATGTAATGCTTTCTTTTCCTCAGTCTTTCCTGATAAGAATGGCCATAAGACCAACATTTAACAATCCCAGGACCCTGTGATTAGAGGGGAAATCTGGAACAAGGAAGAGCTTTGTAGAGGACTATGGAAAGATCAGTAAATGTTTAGATAAATGAGAGGCTCAGTAATGTGGGATTGCTTAGTCTGAGGAAGACATGACTCAGAGGAATTTTATGGAGGAAGTAAAGAAGATGGGGCCAGACTCTTCACTGTGGTGCCCAGTGACAGGACAAGAGGTAATGTGCACAAGTTGAAAAGGAGGAAATCTCTTTAAAGTGATCAAACACTCACAGTTTGTCCAAAGAAGTTCTGGAGTCTCCATCCCTGGAAATACTCAAACTCTGCTTGGATATTGGCCTGGGCAACCCGCTCTTGAGGATCCTTCTAGGAAGGGAGGGTTGGACCAGATGAATTTGAAAGGTGTCTTCCAGTCTTAACCATTCCATGGCAGAATAATATCTGTTTTATACTATCACAACTTTTAAACCTGTGTTGCATTGTTGAAACACTTGCTTTGCAGATACATGGCTCAAAATGACATCAACGAACAGTTATAGTTGTAGTTGTTTGGAGTTTCTACTCTTGCTCACATGAAGCAGAACCTCAAATGAACTAAATTCATACTTTCAATGGTATTTTTGTAATAGAAGTGGCAATGAATAAGACCATATGGTACATCCACCTTTATTTCAACTTTTACCATTATGTTTTCTACTCAAAATGCAAGTCTAGTTCATTCCATAAATCATAGCAGCTCTCAGTTTGGGCCTTCTTGAATTCATCTTGCACTGATACTCGTTAAGTTTTTTGTACCTTTACTGGTACCTTTGTACCTTTGCTGGAGAATTTTGAAAAATAAGAGGAAAAATTGCACTGGTAATTATCTTGTTTATCATATACAAAATCATCCCCAAACAACTGAAGATGTAAAATCAGTCTATCATTTTATATGTGTGGGACTACAATATTTTAATGGAGATGTGTATCAATGCAATTCATCTTGCATACATTATTTCTGTTTTGTTTAGTTCTCTTTTCAGAAATATTTTTAAAGATAACAGATAACAATTACCTTTCTGAGCTACTTATTCAAATGAAAGAATACTTGCAAAAAACTTTTCAGGAGAAAATAAAGTTTAATATATTCTCTGAATCTCACTGGAACAGTTTGCTCAGAAAGCTTCTGGAGTCTCCTTTCTTGGAGATATTTAAAGCCATCTGAAATCAGTTTGCTCAAGCAGGGGACTTAGACAAAATGACCTCTAGAGGTGACTTCCAAGTTCAAGCATTCCATAAACTGGGGAGTACTCAATGTTATAAACTGAATGCGATAAATTCCAGTACATCATAAAATGAATTTACAGATCTGCTTGTCACAGTGTCTTTGGTTCAAAAGAACATAGTAAAAATTTTGTGATAAATCATAAGTTCTGATAGAAATTAGAAGGCCACTTCTAGCTCAGAAAAGTGTATATATATATATATGTATATAATGTATATATATATGTACACATGCACATATATATTTATATATAAATGCACATGTAAATGTTTATATACTTATATATAATGTCTCTATATAGACATTATATAAATGTCTATAAATACGACAGAGTCTATCAATATGCCAATTAAAACCATGATGTTCTTTGGCATTATCTAAGGCATAACCATCTGTAACTATCATGACTATAGTCTAAGGATGCATTTCAACACACATGGGATTTTCTTTTCACTTGTTTTCTGTCCTTTCGCTTGCCATGTCCTTCTAGATGTACGGAAAAGGAAATTTGCTGGGCAGAGGCACTAATCGCTTTGGTACAGTACCATCCCAGTGAAATCCAAATTCCTGTTAGGAGTCTCTATTTTTTAAAAAAACAAAAGCAATCACCCTTTTTCAGTGACACATGTGGGTTTTTTCCTAACATAATTTCAGTAGCTGGAGGAAGCTTGACCTGCTGGTCAATAGAAGGAAAGTGAAGTTGTTAAGAAAAATGTCTTATGTGTACAAATCTGGAAAAGTTTTCAACAAGCCACAAAGAAAGCAATTTTCTTATATAAAGCTTTTTTTCTTATTTGTTTTCAATAACTTATAGTCTTTTTTTTTTTTTTTTTTTTTTTTCTCCCCCTCCTGGTTTAAGCTCCTAGGCTTTTTTGGCTAACACATTAAGAGTGTTAAGATATCTGGCCATCTTTCTGGAAAATTTTATACTTCTCTCTTGTCTGTGTCATCCATAAAGAAAAGAGATGCTTCCTTCTTTTAAAGAAAACCTAAAATACACAATAGACTACAACATATTAAATACAAACAAAGGTAATTTGGCCTATAGACTCTCATACGCCTAACCTCTTAAAAAAAAGTCTGGGGAGCAGGAATTTCATCTGTAAAAGAAATCTACCTTTTTAACAAATGTTGTCCCAAGTCAGAAATACAATGATGCTCCTGAGTATATTGGTGCAAAAGTTTGAATATAATTATGTGCTGTAGGCTTGTTCTGAGTAAAGAGTAAGGAAACACTTTAAATGAAAGTTCCAACTGTCTGAATTCTGTAAGCCAAAGTGCAGTGGAAAAAAGCATGACCTTTCATAGAATCTTTGACTATCCTAAACTGAAAGGAACCCACAATGATAATTGAAGTCCATCCAACTTTAATAAATATCAGTATTACTCTGAAGATATTGTTAACATTAAGAGGGAAAAAAAGGATCAAATTAAATACTATTTATTTATAAAAAAGTAACAATGGTAGTTTGGAAAGATTTCCGAAAACAGTACATTTATGAAAATAACAATTGTGTAGTTGGATTTTTTTTAAAAGTGTCTGTTTCTTATATTGATGATTTTAAGCTTTTGTAGTTCTTATTGACCACAATAGAATATGAAATAAGCAGTTTTAAGCTGTCTGTTTTCATAGAGTTTACTTTTTTAATTACTGCTGGATTTTTTTTTTTTTTGTATTTCTGCCCTAGTTTGGCAAAACACAGATCACTTTTTCTTTTCTTTTCATGCGCTTTTTAAGTACAATGAAAACTTCAATTTTCTGAACTTGTTTCTTTAAAATTCTTTAAAATGTATTTTTTTGTAAGCTCTGTGAAAGAGATCTCTTTCCTAGTAATATACAGATCATATTAATTCATTCCTTGTTAATAAGAATATTGCTGTAATGAAATTCAAGTTAAAATTCATTGTTTCTGGAGTTCCTGCTTAAAATACTCTTTCCTTGTGAAGGTTTTTCTTCTTCTTCTATTCTGACCAGGATGGAAAAAAGTAGTAGCCACCATTCCTCCACTGCATTTACCACTGTGAGAATGCCCTTTTCTGCATCTGTACAGGTTTTTGGCTTTTGAGTTATGATTAAATTTTTTGGCTATTTTATCTACGCAATGTTTTTCCTTACTTACTTTGTCCCATGTGTTAGGTATCATAAATCGTAGACCAGCAGTAAAACACTTTAAACATTCTAGCAGCATTGTATTTACCATATTGACCAGATCAGGAAAGGCCTTAGGCCAAGATGGAAAAATGTAGTTGTGCCTCAGTTTAGTGTGGGTACCTCCTTCAATTTAAACTGCTAGTTACACCTGCTTACAAGTAAACATTATTTCAACAAGATTTCTTCTTCTACATATGCAAAATGCACATTATTTATACGCTCATATGCCTTAAAACTATCTTAAGATGTTTTCCTCCAGAATGTTTGGAGAAGATACTTAGCTGAGAATTACTGGCAATGGAAGGAAAACTGTAGTACACAGTGACAAGAAAATATTGAATTTTTATACTCATTAGCTCTGATTGCTAAACAATTTTATCTTTATGACATACTGTGCTGAGCAACATAAAGCTGTAGCAATAATTATTAATTATGCATAGGAATAGATAATAAACTCTCCAATCACAGTATTCTTACTGTTTCACGTATCACACGCTAGACTGTACAGAAGATCTGGCCAAATGATTACATTTAAGAAAAATTACTTTGCGTGTATCTGCGTTTCTTGTTTTTATAAGTACTGTAAAGACTGATATGGCAAAACTAAAATTATCTCTATGTATTCATCAAGATTTCTGGTGGAAATGGTTTTTGAGACAAATAGCATGCTTTCATAGTCCATAAATGATAATTATAATAAAAGACAAATTAATAAAAAACAGTAAAAAAAAAAATCAACACACTACAGTTTCTTACCAACTTTTTTACATATATAAAATACATTAACTACATTTCACCAACTGAAAACAGAATGATTGAGTATATAGAAAGGTTGACTCTGCTACTGTATTTTGTTGAAAGTAATATTTAAGGTCAGTGAATAGTATTAATTCTGCTCTGGGATAACAAAGAAAATACATTTCAAACCAATATAAAAAAAATAATTTCTTTAAAGTAAGTTTTCATCTTTGAGCACCTGTAACTGCACTGCAATTGACAATCACATAACATGAAGAAGTAATAGAGAACTTTTACCTTACAGTCCATGCTTCTCTAAAATATAAGTTACATTAAAATGTTTTAAAAAGTTTTAGAAATCCCTTTAGATTAACTAATAAATCCAGTCATCTATTAACTAATAAATCTAGTCATCTATTAATTATTACCAAAAATTATTGATTTTCCGTGGATTAATTCTTAGATTTTTTCCATTATAACCCAAGTTTCAAAATTACGTTTTTTCTGTTGTTTGCTGCCTTCTGTTGTTCCACAGCTGGGCACTACAATCCTACTGGGTCTCAGAGTGTAAAACTTAATGCTTCATAAATTACTGACTAGCATTTAACAATCAGATGAGAGCAGGGAACAAAATGAATTATGTACTTTGAACCTATAGGTTGGAAAAACACTGCTATACTTTTCTTCCACCTAAGTAAGTTCATTATTGTCTTTCTATGTCTGCTAAGATCAATTTCCTATTGAAGAAATGGAACATTTGTTTTAATTACGGGTGCAAAAATTGGTTGTTTCAGTGCAAATCTGAATGTTTAAGATAATAGACAGTGGTTTAGCTACAAATTTGAAATCAGGAGGAGGCCATTGTCATTTTGAAGGCAAAATAAAGTGATATGTAAAGATATTGGGATCATAAGTTTTCATTTTTGAAACCAAAATTTAATGGTCAGAGTTTTAAAGGGTTTTAGGAAGCCAGAATTTAGGTGACTTCTCCTTTTTACTTATTGGCCATCACTGGAAGGTAGGCATCAGTGTGTTGAATGAAATTTTTTCAAGTCTCATTTATCTTTGTGAAAATAAACCCCATTCAAATTCTTGGCTTTGTATCTGTATCACTGAGCTGTTTTGTTTAGAACCAGAAGTAGACACAGATGTGCACTGCTTTAATGAGACTGCAAGCCGGATCTGCCGTGAGATTCTATTTCATCCTTTTATGGTAATTCCCTTACCATATTGGATAAAATAGATTTAAAACAGATGATTTGTTTTTATAACTCCAGTGAAGTAGTTAAAATTATAAATGGAATTTTGAGCTTCATAGTTGGTAGCACCAAATATTGAATAAACAAAATTTGCATTACAAAAAAATCATACATCTGGTGCAGTGAAAGAATCAGAGGAGGATAGAGGGCAAAGAATTACGATGTCACTGGGTCTAAATAGGTGTTTGTTGTCCTGGTTCAAAGGACTTCTCTGTCCTTACTGACTGGATCTTTCCCTGCTATAGAAGAGCACTCGCTGGAATCCAATGGGCTGTATCATCTCATATTTTCTTTTCCTATGCAGCATAGGAAGTTGGTGCACAGATAATTTTAGCAGGGCTCTGCTGGCATCATTACAGAGGTTATGTCCCACAGAAAGCCATCTACTTTGCTTAGCTTACAGTGAAAACTATCCAGTAAGACAAACATAATTCTGCTTTTACTCTTGTCATACAGCATTTGCTTCATTATATTTATTCCTATGAGCTGAGCTTCAAAGGAGACACACAGATCTTAGGGAGAAATCTATACCACAAAGAATAATTCTTTTTTTTTTTTTGCAGCTTTGGGTGTAGTGTTCCTGTTGTGACTCCATAAATTTTAGAAAAGGAAATGAGCTACAATTAGGAACAGACAGGAATGAAAACCCAAAAACTGGAAAGAGTTGTGAGAAGTCTTTTGGGTTCTACTAAGCAAAATATGAAAATAATATTGCATGTTATAAATTGTTGCAATAGGAACAATGCCAGCTGGAGTTCTGTGACTATGTATTTATGCTTTCTCATTACATCAAGCTCCTCAAAAATATCTGAAAATATTTAGAGTAAAATTTGTGCAAGTATTTTAGCTGCAAGTTTGCATATAAACTGGAAGCACCTTTTTTTTATGTTACATTTCTGCAAACTCACATTTATTTCAATAATAATGTTAAACCGAGAGAATTCTTCTGTATTAGAACATCAGGGAAAAAAGGAGTGGACAGAGTGAATGATACTGTGATTTTGTTCGGGTTATGAAATAGAGCATGTTCTGCAGTCTTGTGTTGGAGGGGATAATGTTCTGAATATGAAGTTATCAAATCTTTAGGAATCCTGAAAGAGGTAAAAAAAAAAAAATAAAATAAAATAATCCAGTATTCTGTCTGCAATATTGAGTATGAAATACAATTTTCAGGAATGATTGTGTCATTTTGCTGTCTTTGGTTGTTCATTTGGGTATGAAACACAAGCAGTTGTATGGAACTCTGCAATTTTTCATGAAGTAGTAGAAGAAAAATTTGAGGGAACTTTGAGTGAGCTAACTTCTTTTTCACGTAATACTGTTCTTCAACTCTGAGAAGAGCATCTCTGTGTTATTTTCTGCCAGAGTTAGACAGCTCTGTGTGTAGCTCACATTGCCAGAAGAAATGGCAAGGTAAGAAAAAAATCTTTCCCTATTTTTCCAAGACCAACAGGCAACTCCTCAGCCCTTTCCTCTGTTCTCAGTATCTTCGTCTCCTGCCAGTCTATGAAAGGAAGAAGGAGTTGCACTTTTCATTGACTTGCAAAAGAAAAGACAAATGGGAAGGTGAACAAGAGTAATTAAGATAAATACCTTAGCTCTGATGACAAAGAAATGTTCTCAGTTAGAAGCAGGTGGGGGAGATCACCTATCACTCAGCTGTTGACTTCTTTCTCTCTTGTGTGCAGTTGCTTTGCTGAAGAGCTTTATTAGTTTATTTTATTCTCTAACAGAGTAAAGAGATGTAACATTTAAGTAGTAGCTAAGACAGAGATGTGTAAACCAAGATGAAGATCAAATAAAGGGTGAAAGCCGATGTTCTAGGATAACTTGTTGAATAAAATCTCAAGCTATAGTGTGAGATACTCGTTTTTCCCCACTATAGTATCTGATATAGATATTACTTTGTCTGCTTCACAAAACGTTGCGTAGAGAAAAGCACAAATATATACTGTCAAGTCGGTCTGTTTGCCATTAGTATTTCTGTGCATTTTTTCTCTTCTTTCTTAATTTTGTGCTTTTCTCTTCTTCCTGCAGTTTCTATCGCCATGTTGAGTGACTTTCATTAAGGGTACTACTTATTTCTAGAGTTCTAAGTAATCTGATGCACAGTTCTGGGAAAGACTAATATACTTCAGTACAAATAATTTTTAGAACACAGGGGCAGATATACAATATTTCCATAATTTTTCTCTATTTAAAGATGAATGATTGAAGGGGTTGTTTGAAGGAATAGAACACATAGCCTAAGCACCTAAGGAAAGACTTCTGGTACGTGTAAACACAGCAGACTTGAAACAACTTAAATACCAAAAATCTCTTGAATTAGAGAGAATGTGCATTTGCCCTTCCATATAGCTGGTTACAGCAATTGCAGTGGGAAGATCCTTGACCTTAAGTTTTGGCACAGACCACTTTGTAGAGACTGGTTTGAAAAAAGGAAAGAAACTTTCATCAAAGCAAGTGAGGGCTCCATAAACAGTGAACTTTCACAGTAGTCTGTTAATGCAGCCTTGGTTACAATTTCAGTCAATTTATGTCAGGATCAGGATGGATGCATTGTTCTTGCTGGTTGATATTTTATGTTGATGGACCTGTCAGTTAAACTACACAGCCCACAAAGTCCAAGCAAATCGTTCAGCTGTCATCAACGAGCTTTTTACAAGATTCAGACTGAATTTCTTACTCGCAGTTTTTACAGTGCCTATCTGTCTATACTTAGTGGTGAGATAATCTGCCTAATAGCAGAGGTTGACGATCAGTTTGCTAAAATGGTTGCTAATCAGCTCAACTGTTGCTTTGATTTTGATGGCTCTGAAGACAGTTTGATCAGCCGGTGAGGTTTTTTGTTGGGAAAACAAAATTTAAATATATTACTGTGAAATGCTGTATGTTTATTTATGGAAACTGTTGTTTTCCAAATAATGTATTTTTGAGGCTACTCAGAAACCTAGGTAAATGGAGTAAGCCCCAAAAGAAATTTTTTAGTAGACTGCTTGTGGCCATAGTCATGAAGCTATTTCTAGATTTGCATATTTACAACATTAGGTATATCTTACAACTGGCAGATCACTCATAATAAAACAATAAAGCAAGACATAAGAAAGACATATTTTGCTTCATTGAAAAGTTCTTAAAATTAATTTTTCTTGACTTAATATATGTTTTTCTTGTTAAGGTTATTGTTTACTTGTTAACATTCAGAATAAAACATCCTTCAAAAGTGGCTCAGTAGAGCTATTGGCATGTTTGTGTTCTGGAGAGCACCAAACTTGTACCCACTACCAAGTTATAGCCATAAAAATCACATCCGCTCTGCGGGCAGAGTTAGGGTGGAGCAGGTGGAAGAGCCTAAACTGTGCTGTTGCCCGCTGCTGTCAGGCATCACAGGAGCTGTCAGCCTAACACAGACCTGTCCACATGCATGAGTGAGCCCACAGGCATGGTGGCAGGAGGAGGCACCCCAATAACCCAGCCAAGGGAATGAGTTTCTCTCTCAGTCTACCTAGGTTGTGTTAGGATTCCCCCAGACCCACGGCATGGGATCACCTATTCCAGGACAATCATCAGTGGTGACACTTTCAGGTGACTTTCAGAGTGTCACCACCAGACTTAAGGGCCATGGTCATGTTGTGAGAAACAGGGAAAGGGCATTTCAGAGTTGCACAAGGCTGATTATGAGAGGGTTTTGAGAGGAAACAAAGCAGGGAACAGAGAGGTTTCTATATTGTCTGTGGAGGAAGACACATGGAAAACAGAAAGGGGAAAGGGTTAAAACAGTCAGGCTGTGTGTGGACGGTGTTTGCTCATGTTTATATATATGTGTATATATGTGTATATATTCACTGCTACAGATCTCTATTCTCCTCAACAAGACAGAGGAGCAGGATGAAGCACTTGTGCTATTTGTCTTCATGTGAGCATTCCATGTGTCAGCTTGTGCGGAATGGTCTGGTCAGCAAGGTATACATGTGCATTTATGGTATCAACTGGTAATCGTGTGTATGTGTCCACTGGTAAATGCGTGCTCAGGCTTGCTGCTAGCTGGAGCTGTGGCAGCTAGCTGAGGTTGTGGCAGCATCATCTCCGTTGGGCTGCTGGATTTGGTCTCCTCCTGCTGCTGTCTTCTGGTATCACTGAAGACAACAGCTAAGACAAGATTGAAGAGAAAGCAAGTGTTCCCTTTGCCAAACAGCGTGTTTCTGTATCTGAAGTGTACAGTGCTGATGTCTGTCCCCAAATAGTAGGAAAGAACTTGATGAATCTCTAAACTCAAAGAAGCTTCTGTTTTATGCATCTGGGACAGGTTATACATCAGGTTTTATAGATAAGTGTTTTATCAGAGTATCCATACTCTAAAAATGTTTAATAATTATGGGGGTCATTTTGCTCTACTGTGACACCCCATTTACCTCCCAAATTTTGTTTTACATAATTTTAATGATAGCTAATATTAGGAAGAAAGAGTTGCCTCTCCCACTGTTTAACCAATAGCTATAACTCCACTCTAGGCAGGACAGAAATATTTTTTTTGTGTTTGCCGTATGTGCTCCAAAGCCCTCAGATTGCTATTACAAGACTCAGTGGCTCAGCACCATGTTCCAGGCAGCTGAGTATCTGAAGAGCAAATACTGCCCCAGAATTTAATGCTTTAATTTTCAAACCTTTTTTAAAACACCTTTTCTGATTACGATATGCTGTGGTTTAACCCCAGTGAGCCCCACACTCTCAATGGAATGGGGGAGAGTATCAGAAGGGTTAAAGTCCAAAACACCTTGGGCTGATGTAGAGGCAGTTTAACAGGTAAAGCAAAAGCTGAAATACAAGAAAAGTAAATCTAAGAATTAATTTCACTGTTTCCCAGGAGCAGGCAGGTGCATTACACCAAACAATTACTTGGGAAAACAAGCATCACTCCAAATATATCCCCTTCCTTCTTCTTTCCCTAGGTTCCTATGTGAAACATGGCACTACATGGTATGGGATGTCTCTTGGGCAGGTTGGGGTCAGCTGTCCTGCCTCTGACCCCTCTCAACTCCTTGTTGGTGCAGTGGGGTGAGGAGCAACAAAGGCCTTGGCTGTGTGTAATCAATCTTTGTGTTATCAACCCTGTTTTCAGCACAAATTCAAAACACAGCTCCATACTAGCCACTATGAGGAAAATTAACTATCCCAGCAAAAGGTCCTTTTTTTACCGATTATCAGACGTTTCTTTTAAGGTTTGTCCTGAAACCAAGGTTTTATTGTAAGAGCAGTGGGCTGTAGTAAACCAAGATCTATATACACTTTGATTTTAGTTTAAAGTTATTGTCAGGATGGTTAACATTTTGTTAAACTGGCAGAAATGTCTATTTGTTAGCTCAAAATGTCAAGTAAGGGTTCATATTTTTAATTTATTTTTTGAAAACTCTACTCAAATAGTCATTCAGAAGAAATGATGGAATATCTTTAACATTTTTTCTGAGAGGAAAAATGGGGAGGAAACTGTTTCACATTCAGCTTGCTGTCAGTGCTGTTCTTTCTCCATCTGAATCTGTCACAACAGCCTACTCATCCAAATATATGTTTGGAGCATCATGTTTGTACAAATTTGTTTACAGACTGGTAACTAAATATCTTGTAAATCAGTAAACTTAACAGACGTTAAATAAATGACCAGCCTTTTATGTAGCTAAAGGTGCTAATAGAATTAATCGTTTTCCCCAAATATTGTAAATTGTCTGTACTTTAAAATTATTAGAAAAGGCTAGTCATCAAATTGATGTGTCTTCTCAGCTATTTTTAACCTTTTCTAGTCCAGGAATACAAGCAGAAGCCTTGGGAAGCTACTTTCATTTTGTACATGTTTGACAGAAAAGCCTTTAAAATAAAAAAAAAATTAAAAATCTAAATTTATTATCTAAATTTATTTAGATTTATTATCCAAAAGGCAGGAAAGCAAACATTTTTTTTTTGTCTGTAGCATTTTCTTTTTCTGTCTTTGAGGTAGGGATGTCTGTTCCAGCATGAGTTGTAGAGTCTGGAACTGCACTCTCTCCTGCCCTCAGTATGCACTGGGCTTTGTGATCTCTGTTTCCAGAGCCAAATCAGTTGCGCACGATACCTGCCTTAAGTCTACTCTTTTCATGGCATTTGGCTTCTCTGGTGCTTGTAAGGAAACAACACAGTGGAGAATAATCTTTTTTTTAAGGAAACTGTTGGTAAGTAAGACATTTACTAAACAAAGTGAACTTTCATTTTAAGGCATTTCATTTTATTTCAAGTTTATTGCTTCAACCTCCTGTATTTTTTTTTTTTTTGTTGGTGATGCACCTCAGCCTTGTAAAATAACATTTCACTAATTGGCACTATGGATAGAAATGTAAACGCTGAACAGATGTATGTCACCTAATTTTTAAGGCCCTTAACTAGCAACATCGCTCTAATTTGGTAACTTCTATTTTTATTGCTGTCTATTCTTAGGTTCCTTTAGCCATGTCTTGACCATCCTGCTTTGTTGACACCCGGTTTACCCAACATTTCCCATTGTGTTTTGTATTATTTACAGCACTGTTCATAATACTTTGCAAATGTTCCTGAATTTAGACTAGAACATTTGTGCCCAAGTTAAACATAATCTCACCAAAGATAACGTCTGTTTCATTTGCTTTAGGCAATCTCTTGACTTTTTTTCTTCCCTTGGGGAATTCTCTTTTATTTTCCATTTCCATGAGGCTTGAGTGTGGAGAAGGAGAGAGGAAAAAGAGCTATAAAGGGGTCTAAATGGAATGATATCACAAAAGAAAACACTTAAACACTAAGTGTTTAAGAAAACACTGAGCTTGGACATGATAAATGATGAGTTTCAGCAGAAGATCTAAGCAAATGATTCTTCCATTATAATCAAAGAAAATGAAAACTACAAATTCAGTGCTTCATTAAGTGTTCTCTAGATCATCCAGATTCCAATAGAGATTTGAGTCTTTACATGCAAGGTATCGGAATGTTGGGTTTTTTGCTATACTTGAATTTCTGTTACTTTGGCTAATCATGACAGGGCAAAAGTCACACATTTCTGTAAATAGTGAGTGACAAACTTTATGTAAAAGTATTGCCAAGATCCAATTAAATTATGTTAAATTATTCATTGTAATTATGTTTCATTTCAGGACCTACAATTAGAGGAGCTAATACTGATTAAGTTTCATTTATACAATTTAGAAAAGAACTCAGCAGTTGTGATATAACCATGCAACCTTTCTACATGACATTCCAGTGCTAAGAGCAAAGGTTAATCCTCAGAGATAGGAAACTGCTTAGCAGTGGCAACAGGTATTGATTGCTTATAATTGAAAACTGCATATGGAGTCTTATGCTGTGACAAGTAAATCTTCAGACTCCCTCTGTAACACTTAAATAACTCTAATAAGAAACTAGCTTAATTTTTTTTTTTTTTTGCGGTGCAAGGATGTGCCTAATTTCTGTTTTCAATACAATTCTCTGCCTAGAAGTCTGAAGTTTATCCATAATGAGATCTTTCTTCCTCAATTTTTCAAAAAGAAAACGCCATAAAATTAGTTATGAATACCATCTGAAGTCATCTGTGGAGCAGCATCAGTTTTTACCTAAGAAAATCAGTGAAACCAAAGCATGAGTCCTCAGGTCTGTGGAAAGAAGCTGAGGACTGCAGGTAGGTCTTGGTGTATTGCAAACAGCAGGCTATTGTAATCACATTCCACTATATTTTAAATGTGAATAAGATAATAATTAGCTGTACCACCACTCTGGTTGCATTTTAAAGCAACAATAATACAGCTGTGGATCTTGAACAAAATTTGACTACAGTACCTTCAATCTATTCAAAGACAGCCAGAAATGCAGCTCTGCTAAAGATAATAAAAATAGTGTAACTCCTTTCCCAGGAGCTCTTTTCTCAATAAAATGTAACATGTGGATTATACTATTTTATTATAGTTAAATGGCTGAAATGAATTAACAGGCTTGAAATATGTGGAAAAGTTGAGGAAAGAATAAAATAAGTAAAATATGGCCTCCGGGGCAATTACCTGAACTACTCATGATATTCCTACACGTGTTATAAATAATTGAGTGTAGTGAGGGAATAGAATGGTGAAAGGTGCTACCATGGCCTGCTCAGCTATCTTGTGTCTCCTTTAACTATTTTAATCATACAACTATGGCCATCAAGTGTAGCTGTGGGAAAATCTGCTGCCTCAGCCTAACTTGCCAGGTGTCTTGCCGTATGCTCTTACATCGGCGTCAAATTCAAGATGATCACAATTTCTGTACTGTGGCAGCTGTAATTCATTGATACACTGATGCTCTTCATCTGCATGATTCAAAGCACTGGTTCATTCAAATTGATCTAACAATTTGTATGAGCCAACTTTTTACTGTCAGGACTTGTGCTCTGCAGCTATCATAAACTCAGTATTAATCCCATTACGTGTTTAAACTCAGAAATACTAATAAGACCAGACAATTGATGTTAAATGGTATGGAATAGGTATCATTCCTCTTTTTACCTAAGTCAGGAGTTCTGAAAAAATCAGCAGTGCTCAGGATTACCAAACAGCCTGAATGTTCCTGGAGTTTAAGAAACTCATCAGAACAGTTGCAGTTATATCTGAGGCACCTTCTAGCCACAGAAGTGAAAAAAAAAATAGGAAAAGGTCTAGAGAAGCTGGAGATAATAGAAAACTTTTCTTCTAGTAGAACAGCTGGGGAACATGACCGAAGCCCAGGGTAATGGTGTCATCTCCCTCCTTGGAGAGTTTCCTGCCCTGCAGGGTGGAGTCCTAAGCAGTCTGATCTGACTCCACAGCTGAGCCTGCTCTGGGCAAGAGATTGAACTGGTCTGTAGAGTTCCTTGGTTCTTGAACCCAGTATTGCAAGGCACCTTGTGTTTAGATGTGTCTAAGCACTGCTAACTAAAAGGCCAGTGGAGGTGAAGACAGTCCTTTACATGTAGGGAAAACTGGTTTACACCTTTCTGTTTGACTACTGACTTCCATAAACTACTTTTGTTCAGGGCTGTTCCATTATTTTCAACTTGCTTCTTTGAAGAGATCAGTTATTGACCGAAAAAAATCCATTTTTTCCAGCTGTTTTAGTTGCTTCACCTCAGTTTCCATTCTGGTAAAGGAATTCTAGCTTCTATTGTGATTTCCCATACAAATTTCTGAAAACATGCTTATTGTCACAGTTTCCAGTAGCTTCTAGGGCCTTTGTTAGGAGCTTTTCTCAAAGTTTTGAGTCCCCAGGCCCTTTCATGTCTGATCCACAGTTCCTATTTGATATACATGTAATACATCTTCTTATTTTGCAGTTTGGAATAGACTGAAATGAGATCTACAGTTTTCAACACTTCTGCTTTGTGGATTCCCTCACGTTTTTGAAGTGTTGTTTTCTCCCTTTCATATGTTGTTTTGTGCTCTCAGTGACAGCCACTGAAAGCAGAGGTGACCAGCTCCTTACAGAAACAGGTTATCTAGGAGAACTCATTAAATTAATACACTGTTTGGAGGCAGTAGCTATAGCGCACAAAATGATTTGCCTGTTGGCCTTACACTTTATATAAACTTCTAGTGAAGTAATTTTGTAGGGTGAAGTTATTTGAGACTGATAGAGCTCATGAACATCTTAAAGTCAGATGGATATACAATTATTTATCAGATGTGAATTTTTTGTGACAAGAATCAAGAAATCTTCTAATGAGAAACAAATTAACCTTTTTTTTTTTATAATAAATTCTTAAATTAAAACTAAGTGTTTGATGTAGCTACAAATGGTAGTGTTCTTTGGTATCTTTTGTTTTGCTTGGAAAACTTTTTCTTGCTATCCGTTTCCTTTTGTTTTACTATTGCTCTACACAAGTGATCTGCAATAAAGTTGGAAGATAAAATTTCCAGAAAAAGCTACCAACTATGTTTTCCTTATATTTTCTGCTTCTAGAATGCCACAATTAAATTGTAAAGAATTTCTAGTGTTGCTGAAGAAGTGCTCAGGTGTCAGTGCTGCACGTCTGTCATTCCAGGATGCAGTTTGCTCATCACAATCTGCTTTTGGGTTATGGTAATAAAATACCTCCCTCATCTTTAAGTTCTTGAACATACTAAGGCAAGAATGTTGTGGTTTAGGAATGGTACTCCCACTGAGTTCAGTGCTCCCACTGAGACTCTCCCCAGCCTTCCCTACACCTTCCCCCTG
Source organism: Dasyornis broadbenti (assembly GCA_013397935.1). Taxonomy (NCBI): domain Eukaryota; kingdom Metazoa; phylum Chordata; class Aves; order Passeriformes; family Dasyornithidae; genus Dasyornis; species Dasyornis broadbenti. The sequence goes on from VZRN01004185.1 coordinate 239,918, forward strand.
CAGCAGGACGGGGGTGAGAACTGGAGGCACAAAAGGCAAAGGTCACCGGCTGATATAAGAACGATTTACTGGAAACAGCAATGTGAGAAGAAAATTAAGAGTAACAGCAGCAATATTAATAAAAAAGTATACAAAAGAGAAGTTGATTCATACACAAAACTGAGGACCTGGAGACAATGAACAATAGTTTCCCCTCCACCCCCCACCCATCACATTTTTCCAACCGGAAGCCACACCTATTTTCTCTGAAATAAGTGTCCATTACTCCCTCCCCTGGCAATGAGATGAGGTGGTGATGCCTTTTTTCCGGTGATAAAAAATTGAGGCAGACACAGCAGTAGCAGGGGAAAAGGGTAATTACCTTGGTTTTACTAGGATCCTTGGAGCAAAGCCCGTTACAGATGGAAATACGGCAGGAAGCACCCGGGCCTCCCACGCATCCAAGTGCCGCGAACTCAGAGCATGGGTCCACACAGGTGCAGGAATAGGCTAAGCCCCGAACATGGGTACCGGAACCCACCAAAACCAACTAACCAACCAACCCCCCAACCCCCAGTATACAGTCTTTATGGACTTCACAAATTAGCATATCAATCTAAAATCCCCAATAAGAAATGTGATAGATTGAGTAACAGTCCCCCTACCCCCCTCAGCCCCCTTCAATGAAATTCCAGTCCAGTTTACAAAAACATGTTCCAGAGAAAGAGGCCCATCAAGGTTGGAGCCTACAGCTCTGAGATAGTGTAGAGCTGTTGACGTTTCACCGGGTATGTTTCATCTTCTTGCTTGGCAGGACCCCCAAACTAAGCTACATATCAGACTACAAGAATTATAGGTGTGTGGGGGATAGGATACAAGGGATATGTGTAAAGGGTACAAGGAAGGCAAGGGGTTTAAAATGAAAAAGACCTAAAAAACCATCAGGCATCAGTGGTATAGAAGAATATACAATAATGTCCTAGCCACACCCCCTCAACTGGATCCCACTTCCAGCTACAGCAAAAACTTAACTCTGTCCTGACCAGAACCAGGACATAGAAATAGTAATTTGGGATTTTGTAACTGTTATTTGAAAAGTTATTTTTGATTTGAGGATACAATGTTGCAGTAACTTTAAGGCAAGACAGTGGAAAGAAAATGTTTAAAATTTGAGAATTTCATTTTCAGTAACTAAAACAAAGTGAAAAATATATTTAAAAATGCTATTTAATAGTTAACATGGTATTTCTTTTGTTTCTTCAACATCTAGTTCACCTGCTGCCTAGATTTCGGACTATAAGCAATACATTTCATTCTTACTTACAGACATGAATAAAAGAATAAAAAAATGCTATCTTGTAGAAGGAAGAGAGTAAAAGTGAGGTACCTTCTGAAAGCTTTGTTGATTTCTGACAAAATTCAAATCACATTTCTAAATCAAGTCCTGGCTCCTCCGCTCCTAAACCTGCTTGAAGGGCAAAGCAAGAGCCATACAGGCCAAATAGTTTTCTTCATGTTCTCTTTTTCTTTTCTTACCCCTGTTTTGTTCACTCCTGTTATTACATCTCTAAAATAAGTGTATTTTTATTGTCCCACAGAGGTGTAAATAAGAGTAAAATATCATATCTTTACAGGGATTGTACTATCTGAGAATTTAACTGGTTTGCTAAATCATTCCTGAAAACTGTTTTGTTGGCTGCTAGATGTGTGTTTCGTAGTAGGAGTATATAACATCTCTGCTACCCAATGTAATGTGAGAAAATCAATTTATTCTCTTATAGCTTTTGTTTTCACTACTTTTGATTAATAGTAGAGTAACAAACAAGTAAGCTATTATTTGACAGCTTCACTGCAGTGAAAATAAACATAGCAGAAGTAATTATGGTCCTGATTTTCACCTACCTAGGGATGCATTCTCTGCTTGTCTGCTCTTTAATACGGTCAAACTCCAGCTCATTTTCCATCAGTCCTGCAGAACGGCTCAGTGAGGTCAAATCAGGGTAGAAACAGTCACTACAGGAGTTGTACCATATACGTAAAGAGCTTGGTAAAAGACGACTTTTAATAGGATGCAGAGAGCTATCTCCCTTTTGAGCTTTCCAAGAGTTTGCTCTCCTGCCTAGAAAATTTTAAACCTTGGTGATGTAAGGACATATGAAGCCTGGACACTCAAAAGCTGGCTCATATGCACAGTGTGGCAGAGGCACAGTTGCTAGGTTTTTGAGAAACAAGTTCAATTTTGGCAGACTTTTCTAGTTAGGATGAACAGGAAGTAGAGTTTCATCAGGTAAGGCACAGGCAGTGCATGCTATAAAAACTGGAATACTGGGGTAAAAGACATTGTGGCACAAATTTGTAGAATGACTACACATTCTTTTTTCCCGTTGTTTGTCTCTACATGAAGTTATGAAATCAAGTCACAAACAGCTTCCATAGAGGTCTGACTGCTCTACTGATTGTTAAATCCTGGTATTTGGAGACATTTAATTATTCCTAAACGGTAAAGTCTATTCCATGCACTGCTCATGACTTAAGTAGGATCACTTGTGCACTAAATTCAACCTTGAAAGGTATTTTCAGTTCAAGACCATCGAGCATATCTTATTTGACTCAGAATGTGTTGCTCTTCTTTGCCCTCCCTTTCTCCTTATTCCATCTTTAAGTGGTTTATTTGAGTTATATCTTGTTTCTGACATGCAGTGCCAGGAATCAGACCTGCATTTTGCCCTCTCTACCCTAACCCCAACCTGAACAAGCATTTTCCTCACTTCAAGGAACATTTTACTTTTGAGAGATGCTGAGAAAGAAAGGAAGCATGGGGCTTCATACTACAAGATGCTGCATATGAGAGGAATATGGGAAAGTACCTCTTTCAAGGCTGTCATAAACCTTTTTTCTGCTGATGTTAAGTGGGAGCAAAAGCTTTCAGTACTTTTGAGAATAAAACTCACACACACAATAGGTGTGATTTTCAAAAGAAAGACAGGTAGAGAACAAAGAGAAAAGTAATTCATGTTTGGCACAAAGTGCTCCCTTTTACTTGAACTGAAATTTACTCAGTTTTTACTGCTACATAGAAAACATATTGAAATCTTGTTCCATTACCTTTCTAAACCTCAAGAATATTTTTCCTGAAGCTTGTTCCAGCACTCAAATATAAACTCATGCCTTTTCCTGGTTTTGACTTTGAGTTCTAAATTGCTTCTGAAAAAATGCAGTTCATGACACATTTTTTACACTGCCAGAGACCCTCAAAATAACCATTCATCTGTTTCTATTGCAATGACCAAGCAATGAATGCTGAAAAAACTTTATGAAACAAAAATTTGATACAACATAGCAATCAATTGTGTACTTTTATGGTTGCTGAAGGCTTTTGCTTTCCTCTGTAAATAATCTATCTTAAGTGCACATGGATTTCTATCAATCTTCCTATTATGCCATTTATTGAAGTCATATTTTATGTAAGAAAAGATGTATAGCTGGCCAAATACCTGATCTTGTTCAATTTTAGCCTGATCTTTCAGAGAGAAAAATGGAATATTTATTTCACCAAAAGCTTTCTGAAGTTTTGTACTGAAGACAAAGTTATTAAATAATACTCTGCATTCATCCTGCTATCATTTTATTTTGAAAAAAATACTAAAAGTAGCTATTATAGAAGTTTAAGCAGGCAAAGTACTGTCAGCATGATTTGGGCTTGTATTGATTTTCCTTTGAAAACTAATGTAAGGTTCAAATTGCCAGTTTGTCTGACCTCAACTGGGGAAATAGCTTAAACGTAAACATCAACAAACTTCTATATAACACAGTTTGGATAAGCCAGAATTTTTTGTTTGTTTTTTTTTTTTTTTTTTTTTTTTTTTTTTTTTTTGTTTTTTTGTTTGTTTGTTTGTTTGTTTGTTTGTTTGTTTTGCTAAGATGGAATGACAACTGCCTGAACAGCAGATCCCAAAGGGTCACAATCAGTGGCACAGGGTCAAGTTAGAAGTCTGTCACTGGTGGTGTTCCCCAGGGTTCCATACTGGGCCCAGTATTGTTTACCTTATGCATCAATGACTTGGATGAAGGGACAGAAGCCTCCTCAGCAATTTCACTGCAACACAGAGCTGTACTGGGGAACAGTGGCTGATATCCCAGAGGGCTGTACAGCCCTGCAGAAGCACCTTGACATAATGAAGTGTTGCCATGGGACAGACTGGGAATTGAACAGCATAATCTGTGACTTGATGCTAAGTCACAGGAAATGTCATCATTCAAATGAATTGCAGAAGCAATGAGTGCTGTGAGCTGACTGTGAGCAAACAAGTCTCGCTGTTCAGCCAGTCAAGTGTGTGGAATAGACCATGCTTGGAATAATGGTCTAAGGGGATAACTTTGCCAAACGGCTAAACCTTTCTCCCTTTCTTTGCTATAGTGTTCAATTTTCTTTTGGCTGCAAAGATTGAGATGGAGGGTAATAATGTAGCCAAGAGGGCACCTGTGTTGATTAAGAGTCGGTAGAAATACACGTCTTGCTTTCTGAGTTTTATGGGACAAAATTGGACTCTTTTAAACCCGGAGAACAGACATTTAAAAAAAAGTTAACCAAAGAAATACTGTTAATGGAATGTGTCTTTGAACTTGGAAGAGAATCCAAATTTTAAAAATACCTAATGAAACCAATCTCAAATATTGTAGTGACAAGCAGATATACACAATTATATTTGTGGGAAGCATCATAAAACTTTACACAAGAAAAAGCTTCCAAGTACATCAAATCCAGACAATTGATGCTCACTGTTTTCCTGCTCTGTTGTGTGTTAATTTTGATTTTATCTACAGAGACTCTTAAAAGATACATTATACTTATTACAGCATTGCCAGTGTGGGAATCCTGCTTATGAAAATGTGAGGTCCTGAAAAATTATTTTCAAATTTTTATGTATTATCTGCTCAGATACACAGATTGATTTATACCAAGCTTCCTCTGAAACTGTGAAGTGAGAAATTCAGTTGAAATTGCTGCAGACAATACTCTGGTTGATCCTAGGAACTCGTGGAGCGGATAAATCTTTGCTGGCAAGACGGAAAACGGAGATGCTGTAGAAATAATGGTATCTTCTGGAGCACAGTGAATAGAACATTAATGTCTACTCTTTTCTAGTAAGCAACTCTTGGGGTTAGCTAAAAGGGAATTAAGACTAGGATACATGAGGCATGAAAAATGAAAACCTGTATTAAACAGAAAAGGTTGAAATAGTGGAGCCAAAAGCAAAACTGCTGCAAAAGGATAAGGAACGTTTATTAGACTGTATTAAATATCTTTTTTTTCTTTTTTTTTGTCCCTATAGCGTTACAGAAATTATTTACTTTAGCCGGATTTATTTTCCTATATATTTATTTTTCTTCTCGTCAGTTTCATAGCAAATCTCACAGGATCAGGCAAGGCCCTTTCTCACATCTTTCATCTGTGCTCTGAACTCTGTTGAATATTTTTTCTTGCAAATGAATTTAATTATTAATTAAGGTGCTCTTTTTCCCTAAAATAATACACTTTCAGTGGCATTTTAATAATCTTCACCAAACTTAAAAAAACTGTCCAGTGTTTATTGGCTTTTAAATCTATCAACAGAACAATAGTAAGTTGATGATCTAATTGGAAGGACTTTGTGAAATGACTTGTGGTATTTTTTGATGACTTGAAGTGTATGACAATGTATGGAGGACATTTAACCTTTGTGTCACTTTATTACAAGCATAATTTATTCTTTGACCTGACTCTTACTTTGCATTCTGGAGAGTTACCAAAATATTGTGGATTGAGGGAAAGATTTGAAACTACACTGAGAGGAGAATGGAAATATTTTATTCTTCTGTAAAACAAAGGGAAAGGTAAAATTCTTCCCTTGCCAGTCCTACTCACATCCCTTACCCTCTCACGCACCTCTTCTAGAGACTTATTCACATTACCTGTTTAGTTACATGAAAACTGAAAGAAGACTTTTGAGGAATTCTTCACGATTTCAACAATGTCTTTTGGACTTTTAGGATACCCCCTTGTGAGAAGAAAAACTAACTTCACTTGATTTCAAGATATATGGGAAGATAAAATAATTATTTCCTTCATCCTATATTCATCCCTAATCATATTATCTACCAGTTCTATTACATAAATTGGAAGGGGAAGGATGAAGTGTTGAATAGTTTTATTTGTGTTTCTTCAAAATGAAGCTACTCATTGGATGTGTGAAATATAGGATGTTTTCCTGAGAAAAAATAATGACAGAATAT
>VZRN01004185.1:246191-292585 GCA_013397935.1 Dasyornis broadbenti
TTTTTTTTTGGGGGGGGGTTTGGGGTTTTTTTTTTTTTTTATTTTTTTTTGGTTTGTTTTTTTTTTTTTTTTTTTTTTTTTTTTTAAGATTTCAGGTTTATTTGTTCTTCTAATGAATGGAAAGAGATGTTTTAAGTAAACAGTGATCTAAGAAAAAAAATTGTTTGAACTGTTTGGTTTTTCCTTTGACATTTTCTATCATGTTTAACGGATAGCAACAACAAAAATAAGATGAAGCTTAAGCATTTTATCATTGCTCTCCTCTTACCAAAATATGCAAATCAATGCGAAGCTATCTTTGTATAGGGATGAAATCTTGGTGGGAAGAAATTATTTTCTTTTGGTCATCTCGAGTGGACCTTGTTATATCTCTGATCAGATCTTTCATAAGGTCTACAGGTAGATGACAATAGGTTACCAATTGCCACTGTCAATATTTCAGACATATGAGATTAACTCTTTTAGCTTTTTTGTTCCCATTATGGCTTCCTCTATCCTAAAGCATATTACCTGAGAAGGAAAAAAATTTTCCTTTTATGGATTTTACTGTCCATGTTGTCTTGCAGTGGTAAAGATCTCTTCATAGGAATTCTAACATGTGTGGATTGTCCTGTTTCTTCCCTGAGAAAACTAAAAGCGCTTTAGTCAAGGTAGTCAGGAGCTCAGTTCAAGACTATGTACCTGCGAAAGCGTGATTAGTTAGTTAAGCATCATAACATGCTCACATGGACTGTGAGTTGCTCAGAGTGCAAGAAACAAGCTTATATATGGCCAGGATATACTAAAGAATATGCTTAACATTCACTTTATTAGAACAGATGACGTTTTTTATTCGTCAGCCTTATTTTTTAATGATATACAGGCTGCTTGTGTAACAAAGTTCCAAAGGTCATTTTACTTTCCCTCAGCTGTGAGGTATTTTGGAAGGAAAATTAGTTTAAATAAAACTGGAATTTGGAATATTTTTAAATATTAGAACTTTTTTAAAAGCAGAAAGAGATAAAAATTAAGCCCTTCTTCAGCATTGTAAAATTGTGTAAAATTCTGACTACCTCTAACCAGTATGTAATTTAAAATAAAAAATACAGTAAGCCTGTAATGCACTGTGACAGATTATCATGAAGACATAGTGGTACTGATGTTACAATCAAGAACTGACAGCTGAGTTTCATTCAAGCAAATATATATATGTATACAATAAAAAAGAGTATTATCTTTTTATGAGTAAAAATGGATGCTAAGGTCTAATTCTACTATGATTTCATTTCTGCAATTCTGCCATGACTACTTCTGTCCAAAAAAAAGATGCAAGAGGATAAAAGGATACCTTTTCATTGACTCTTATGATCTATTTTGCTTTTCTTCTCATTATTGATGTTAAATAAGCTTCAATCAGAAATGTAGATATATTAATTAAATAAAACTTTATGTATTTAACCTTAAGAAAATAACTTGTCTAAGTAAAAAATTACCTAATGTCTAAGTAATAAAAGCTTTTTTGTTATTTTGGATTACTAAAACATTTTTTAAAATATTTATTCTTCAAATAAACTTTGAAGTGATAAAAATAAATGTGCTTATGAGATAACATTATTTAAACCTTTCCTTAGAGTTGATCGATATAAGAAGAGAAATCCTTTACCTTTATCCCTGCCACTTTGTAAGAGTCCTTGTTGTGGTGATGGAAAATGACTGATAAACCCAAATTTTCCCATTTGAAAATGAGTCTGCAAACACACCTCAAAAACAAAAAAGTAATTTGAAGATCTTTTTATTTTCAAAAAAATACCTTTAATAGATAGTTTCTTCTATGTTCTTGCACTTCTTTCATTTTGCACACTTCTGGAATACTACTGGTAAGACAACTATTGTAGACTAAATTGTAACTGAATTGATTTAAATTTAGGAAGAAGAGTTTGGATGTGTGGGGTTGTTTTCTAAGACTGTAGTATTCTAGATGTGCTGAGATGTTGTACTGTAATTAATTTCCTGGCAACTTTTTTATCCACTTCGGTTTTGAAGGACATACACAGAAAAAGTAAATATCTTGAATATATTACACTTCTTTAATATTTTGTGCACAAAATGCCAGAAGTAGAGACAACTATAGGTAGTGATGTTCACACTGAAACGCAAAGAGGTCCGGCTGATTATGGAGATGTTCTAATTAAATACATACTGTGAGCACAATCAATTTTCTGATTATAGTTTCAGGCACACTACAGGATGATTTTTTTTTTTTACATTTCTCATTGTTTGGCATTTGATTATTCTGATTCTGCTTCCTGGAGGAGCAGGGTATGCTCTCTCTACCATCAGACTGCAGAAGAACAACTGTTAACATCAGTCCAGAAGGTCTATGAGTTAGCACCGCACGCTGAGCCCACGAGGGTCAGAACAAATACTCTGAAAGAGGAAGGTCCCCTTCGCAGCACGTGTGCTGCAGCGGGAGAAAAATCACGGCCACCTTGGTCCAGTGGGGTTCCTGCAGGACATCTGTGCTTCCCCACTAAAGTGCAGTCACACCAATTAACTAAAACACACAGCCATGTGTTATAGAGACTAAAGGTGGTTTTGCAGCTCACCACTTGTGTAATTCTGTAAACCTAGGTGGTACTCCATGAAGCAGAAGCACACTGCAGGGACACACCAGTGGTTTGTGAATCTGCATGCTGGGAAGATAAAAATAAGAGGTTGTGGCAGGGGATACATCATGATACAGAGGTGGGGCGGCACAGGCTGGCCTCTGCAACAAAGCTTTGTGGAAACAGCTTTATCTTGCAGGAGGACAGAGCCTAGGATGCAGGACAGCAATGCAGAGGTTATGCAATGATAGACGCTCTCTTATTTAAGCAGAAGCAACCTGCTATAAATCTTACACCCAAAATCTACTGCAGTTTTGAAAATCAGATGCAGAGAAAGCCAGACAGGTGTTTTGGTACAATGTACTGACCTGTGCTTCACACTAGACAGTTCATTAAGAGCCAAACGAGAATGACTCAGGGAAGATAATGTTTCTAAATGGTTAAACTGATTTCTGAATTCTTGGCTAGACAGTCACATAATCCCCAGGTGACACCCCTGTACATAAATCTGTATTGATAATCTGCATACCTAAACATGAAAGCATTTAAGATGAAAATCTAGCACAAAAACCAAACTGAAAAAAAGAACACATTATTTTCCAAGGTGTCTGGTTTGCAATTAAAGTGAAACAGACCTGGCTGCTAGAATACATCACACATATTGTAATTCTACTTGCTGGATAGCAAAAATTAGAACTGGGTAAAGTACTCCCTTTAGTTTATAGTCTTTTTTTCCCTAAGTGGGATTTGTCTGTTGCTGAAAGCATCCAGTGAGTGTGCTAGTGTCCACAGTAAGACCTCATTAGTATTCTGGCCCTGTAAACATTGATGGCTGATGACAACAATCCCTCAGTGTAAGCTGGTTTATAGAGTTGTATAATATTATTGATGTTAGTAAGGGAACAAGAAGCAGGTGGATATACCATCTGTCATTGCTACCTAACTGATAATTCACAGAAAAAAATTTAGAACAGTTTGGTTCAATACAAAGGAAAGAAATTGTAAATTGGGAAGGAAAAAATTGCTAATACACAACAATTCTTTTTCTGTTGGTTTCTCTTTGTATTAGTCTGCAAGTAAGAGCAAAGATAGAAGGTATATGCTTGATGAACATGAAGGAAAACAAAGAGATTAAAAAATATATAAGCATTATTTCAGGATTTAGAGTCCAATTACAATGGTTTTTCTCGCAGTAAAATTAATACCTGCACAAACAAATTTGGAGACAAGGACTAATTGCACACTGAAGAGAACAGGCTTGACACCTGGAAATACATACTGACTTTTATGCCCAGATTTCCTTGTGGAGGAAAGTAAGGAAGGATGATGAAGCAGAAAATAAGCTGTCTAAGAAGACTTTAGCTTTGATATCTTGGGAAGCAGAACAATGGGGAGCACTAGAACGCAGAGTTACTGTGTTTTCACAGAGACATATTGGCAAAATACTTTAACTTCCTCAGTTTTATATCTCAGTCAAAATTTAAAGACACTGATTCAAATTTTAAATATATATGTATATATGAACATTATAATACCCTTTATGTATATTACTGGTCTGACTCTTCCTATGCAATATGTCTCCCTGTAAAATCAGTGATAATCACTTTGTACTCTTAAATGCTGATTACTCTTCCAGAAGCCAAATTTAAAATGAAATTTAATCATATTCATGCTTTTTCCACGTCTACTTTCTTAAAAGCAAGAACCCTTTTATTTTTTTTTTTTTTTTTTTTAACTTTCATTAATAGTCAATTAAAAAAAATTAAAAAGCTGAAAAGAGCTGGAAGCAAAGAAAATGTAATAGTATGTCAGTAATAGAAGACTAAGGTAGAAAAAAGATACAACATATTCCAGTAAATGTTTGTAAGAATGGGGGGGAGCTAATATTATTTAAAACTTGAACATGTTTGGCTTTAAGGAGAAGCTTTCATTTCAGTGTGTTCTCTTTCTCTTTCCTAATTGTTATCTTACACAAGTAGATTGTAAAGTCATTGAATATTTTGTGTGTATAATGACCACATTAGTGGAGTCCAGTTTGAGCTCTGGTGGCAGATGTTCATTGTAACAAATGCATATGCCAGTGAGAAAAAGACAGTAAGGGTACAATTGACAAAACAGCAAGAATTCTAACACTCAGATAGATATCGATCATAATTTTTTTGTAAGACTGTTCATCTAGGAAACCCATGCACTGTATCATTTATGAGGAAATTACCAATTCTTTTAATTGTACCCATGTTCTAACAACTCTTTTTTTTTAATAATTCAAAATTCAGCTCAGCTTCTGGAGAAGCAATAAATCTCCACTTATTTGTTACTATTTACTTGCATTGCCTCCTGTTACCTTTCCTTTTCATCTAGCATTTCTGCACTTCTTGGAGTGAAGATGAAAGCTCATGTAGAGGTTAGAGCAAATGATGAAAGAAAACGTGAGAAAGACTGGTAGAATTTCTGACCAACTCCTTTAATGAAGATGCTGAATTCTGCACTGTCAGAGTGCACTTTGTCGCGGTTTTCAGAGAGCACGCAGAATTCACTGGGCTGTTCTCTTTAGTTTAGGTTTTTCCGCTAGTGAAGGGATGCGCAACCCAAGCTACCTCAAAGGCACCTGTACTGGTCATTGACTGGCAATTAAATGCAGGATCCCATTTGCCTTTCCTTACATTCTTGAGGTTTTGGCATCTTAACAGACTATTTATTGTGATTTAGAATCAAAACCAGGTGAAATTCTGAAATATAGAAACTAACCTTCCAAGAGTCGAGGTATGAAGAGGCAGTTCTTATTTCTAAAATTACTACCCTGAATTGTTATACTTATGCAATTGTGTCTCTTAAAAAAAAAAAAAAAAAAAACCAAACCAAAACACCATCAGATATTATTAAAATAAGATGGTGTTATAGTTTTGTACCAAATTCCTGTGCCATATACGTCTTGTGCATAACTCTGTAGGAAGCAAGTCTTTCAAAACTACTCAATACACAGGGTTTCGTCTTACCATTCAAAGCCTGTGTCAAACATCTTTATTTCCTAGGTTTATGTGCAGTTCAGTCCTATAACAAAACAAAACAAAAACCACCAGAAGCCTGTTTCTTTTCATCTCTGAACCACACAGTATCTATTTTCCTTTAAAAAAAAAAATACTGTTTCCTAGAGGAATATTCCTTCCAGTTACTTCCTCTTGTATAAAAAGATTATGATACAACTGAAAGAGACATTGTGCTTATCTTTTCTTATCATGCTAGGGATTTAAGTGGTATAACTGAGAACGGACAATAAAGATGAAAATGAATTCTGGAAATAAATTTGTCATATGGAAAACTTTCCCTGCCACCCTCAGATTTATAATGGAAACCTGGAAAAACATATTCTGAGCAGTGGATTTCTATGCAAAAATTATATATCTCCAGAATACAAATTATATTGTCAAAATATGCAATGACCTACAGGATAGGTGAGGCTATGAATAGATGAAAACTATTGAAGTGGTAAGTGGAAATGATATTTGCAATGTAAATGGTCTTGTGTCATAGAAAACATGCAGCCCTCTAATACCACACAGGGCTCCCTTGCAGACAATCAAGCAGGGAAGAAAAAGGGATCAGCCTTTCAATTTTTATTTGTATAATATGCGATGAAATTTGTTGTTATTTAACAATAGGAGGAGCTGTGTAGGAAATATGACTCATTTATGAGGAAAAGATCTAATTTTGCCTGATTTGATGCAATTATTAGCTGTGACTTTCTATCAGGAGGAAGTTTCCTGGTGCATATCATGCAGCTTCTATTTTGTCATACAGACAGAGCTGCTAGTGAAGAATAAACTGGTGCTTCATCCCATGAATACAGAAGGGAAATAGAACGTAAGTCAATGGCCATATGAAGTTTAACAGAAGCAAGTATTGGATTATGTACCTTATAACAAGTTGACCCTGGATGTATGTATGGATCAGGGGAAAAGCAGCTGGAGAGCAGCACCACAGGAAGGGACCTGGGGTCCTGGCTGATGTCAAGTTTAACTGAATAAGTCAGCAGTGCTGTGGCAGCCAGGAGGGTCACCCATCTGCTGGGGGCATCGACAGCCGGGCAAGGGAGGGGATTTTCCCAATCTGCTCTGCACTGAGGCAGCCTCACCTTGAGTGCTGGGGGCAGTTTTGGGTGCCACAATATGAGAAGGATTTAAAACTATTGGAGAGTATCAAAAGGAGGGTCACAAAGATGGTGAAGGGGCTTGAGGAAAAGCCGTATGAGGAATGGCTGAGGTCACTTGGTCTGTTCAGCCTGGAGGAGACTGAAGGGAGACCTCACTGCAGTAACAACTTCCTTGTGAGAGGAAGATGAGGGGCAGACACTAACCTCTTCTCTGTGGTGACCAGTGACAGGACCCAAGGGAATGGCCTGAAGTTGTGTTAGAGGAGATTTAGGAAAAGGTTCTTCATCCAGTTGGGCAGTGGAACAGGCTCCCCAGGGAAGTGGTCACAGCACCAACCCTGACAGAGCTCAAGAAGCATTTGGACAATGCTCACAGGCACGTGGTGAGACTCTTGGGGATGTCCTGTGCGGGGCCAGAGGTTCTACTTGACCCTTGTGAGTTTCTTTCAACTCAGGGTGTTCTGATTCTATGAGTCTATAGTCCTGCCTTAAGTTTTAAAAATCATCTATAGGCAGAGCCATAATGTTCTGGTCCTTCAGGAAGGGCCTGCGCTGTACTGTATTTGCAATGAGCCTGCCCCCAGCCTGTCCTATAAACTATTTTCCGGAAAAGCTTGTACCTGGCTGTGTGAACTCTGTCATTCTTAGTTCTGGAGGACTTTTGGACTAAATTAGTGAACATTCCATTAGCAATTATGGGTTTAGTAAGCAGATGACCCACGGAGCCCTAGCATCTGAGACTTGTCAGGCACGTTGGACAGATCTGACTGGCCTTGAGGGAGGGAGCTGAGACATGGTGCAGCCTCCAGAAAGCAAACCTGCATGAGGCAAAATTCTGTGCCTGGCTTTACACATCTGTACCTGAGGGACAACGGGAGATCTCTGCTGCTTTCTTCCTCATATTTGTCACCTGCAAGTCTGGGCAGAGATTCATCTTAAAAATAAAAAAAAATTAGTGAAAGCTTAGCATTTGAAGTCATAGATTTAAGCCCTCAAGTAACTGACAATTGATCATATTGCCCAATTTTCTCCTCTGCTCCAAATGAGGCAGGAATTTTATTATTAAAGTAGGAAAAATTGAAACCCATCAAAGCACATGTTACTGGTAATTATGTTGACCTTGACAGGGCCATCTTGGTATTCTAATTGTACTGTTATCACTGCACAACAGGAAAAATAGAGTGACTGTCTTAGTTTTGAGACAAGTTTAGGAGGAAAACACTTCTATTAAGTGCCTCCCCCACAGGAACAGGCCTCCTGCACCTCCTCCCCCCACCACAACAAACCTTGGGTGAAAGTGAAAAAAACCCTATTTTATTTAACAAACAAAACCAAATGCCCCCAAAGCATGGGAAAGAGAAAAGGACTTATTAGACCTGACCGAACAGTCCGATGGACTTTAGTGTCCTGTTTTCCCTTGGGCATAGTTCCAACCCCCCCCACCGGGTGGGTACTGCGGGGCTGGGCGAAGTCCCTCAGGTGGCTTCCTGAAGGATTCTCACCTGCTTCCTCTCGGGTATGGTCTGATGTCTCGGATGAGAAAGCAAGTCGAGAAAAACAGTCCAAAAAGATAAAACCGAACAAGGAATAGGCCTTTGCTGCTGCTGCCGCCGCTGCCGCTGGAAGCCCCCGAGCGAGAGAGAAAAGAAAAAACCCAGACTTCCCAGCCGTCTTTCCTTCCCCCATCCCTTCAAGGCCAGACACCTGGGGAGGAATTTCAAACAACCCGGGCCAGCAGAGTTTCTCCCAGCTTCTTAAAGTTACAGAACACATTGTCTGAGCAGAAAGCAGACGATATGGAATATAGGACTTTCATAATGTCACCCCAAGCAAGTGACTTAAACGGTTTTGAAATCACAAGGGATTTGCAGATACTTCACGAATTAAAGAAAACAAAACAAAACAAAATAAAAACCAAAAAACAAACAAACAAACAACCCCCCCCCCAAAAAAAAAAAAAAAAAAAAAACAACAACAAAAAAGGCAAAACAAAAAAAAACAGGAAATCAGTAGCAATGGCTAAACCAAGAAAATTAGGCCACATTATTTGTTACTAACTAGTTACCATGTTTTGCTTTTTGCCGCTCATTAATTGACAGTGGTAATAAGATCCAGAGATAATCCTTGCTGGTGTCAATAGTGAATACAGAAACTTTATTCAAGCATGAATATTCATGTTCTGCTGTAAGTCCTACGAACTTACACTCTCATCTTTTTCTGGTAAAGATTGTTGAAGAAATCTAATGGAAAATATTTTTTGTAATTTCTTTTCCAATATGATGTGTGAATATTTGTAAGGATGTCTTGTAGGTGTGCAACAACTGCCTGAGAGCTGCTGGGCTAGTAACTGAAAAAATTAGTTTAGATTTTTCAGTGTCAGCAAAGATTTTCTATACTTTCATGCAACTTGTCAGAATTTGCAGATGGTTCTTATTCCAGAATCTGTTACAGCTTTCACAACATGTTTGTTATTGTTGAGTTTTGTTCACTATTCTAATGGAGCCTTGTTGGAGGTTGGGAATTTTTCCATCCTGTGGATAGAGATACCTTAACGAGCCTTAACGACTTAAGAGTACTTAAGAGTACTTAAGGGTACTTAAGAGATAACAACTGGGTACTTAAGGGACAAAAGACTCACTTAAGAGACTAAAAACATAGCCAGGTGTGGCAAGAGAAGAAAAAGGTGGCTGGCCGTGGGCAGAGACACACTTGTGCCCGTGACTTGTTGGAGGAGACAGCTGCTGTTTCTTCTTTCCCTTCACTACTGCTGGGGGAGCTCAGCACTGCCTGGTTTTTTCTTCCTTGCTGGAGTCTCTGCCACCCTTTTGTTCGCCGGCTCGAGTGGACAAGCTCTGCCGCCCAGTTTGCTGCCCTGAGATTCCCTGCTGCAGCTCTGCTCGCCGTGCGGCCGCCTCGCCCTCAGCTCCGTCCGCCATCACCGAGGAGCTGAGCCCGTGCCACAGCGCCCCCTGCCGGCCGTGACTGTAACTGCACCAAAGGGGAGGGGCGGTGTCTGGCAGCTCAGAGAAAGCTGCCACCGGGTATCTGGTTTGTTTATTTGTTATTGCTACTGTTATTGTTGCTAGCTTTCCTCGTTATAGATATGAGTAAAGAACTGTTATTCCTTTTCCCATATCTCTGCCTGAGAGCCTTTGATTTCGACCTTATAACAATTTGGAGGGAGACGGGTCATATCCTCTATTCTAAGGTGGGTTTCCACCTTCCTTAGCAGACGCCTGTCTGCCAAACCAAGACAAGCCTTCCTTCTGTTATATTATCACTTTGCACTTTCATCCCATTTTCTTACAACTGCATAACAGAATATCTCTTTCTGTGGAGTAAAAGAGGCTATCTGAGAATGTATATCTTAAATATGAATCTTATTTAATCTTCAGTATTAGATATTGTTATATTCAAGAATATTCAAATGCTCAATTATCAGTTGGAATAATTATTTTGCTAAAGGTAACTAAGCCTTAGTTTTACTCATTAATTCTGCATTTAAAATAATTTTGATTAAACTCTGTGCTTGAAGTGGATGTCCATAATTACAGTATGACTGATACACATTTATTAGAATTGTCTAAATCTGTCAAAAACACTGACTTTCTTTCACTGAAAATTTACTATCTACTCTGCTGCTGAAAGCCTGTAAATTGTACTTCTGAATTATGATAACAAGGAAGGAAACACATGTAGAAAATGCAAATCTACCAACAGAGGAGGTAACCCAGTATTTTTTCCCTTTTAGTGGGAAAATGACAGTAGGGAAATACATTTAGAATAAAGATGAAAAGAACACATATGAGCTGAGGAAATATGTATATACTCTTGTAGATACGTTAATATTGTTTGGTGATATACGTTATGTTACTAATATAATAATTACATAATGGGAGTATTAAATTTACTTTGCATAAACTTAGTTAACCTCCCATCTCCTATACCTTGATCTCCTCATCATGTTTTCATATGTACATATAGGCAAGCATAGTTTTAACAAATACAATAAATACCTATTTCAAGCACTTCAATATCATCTTGTCATAAATTTTAATGGGTTTTTCCTAGTGGAATTGCATCTTAGTATCAAGATACTAAGTAGGAAGAACTGAACTTAAATACTTAGCTTTCATCTTCTCTTACTGATATTATCTGTTTACCAAGTATTTTTCAGTTCAGTTCTTTGAGAAGTGCAGGAAAAAAGACTAAATGTTACTAAAGTATTTTTACTTATTCATGGCACTGCCCGAATTGAAAAATCATTTACAGTTCATAGTTAATATTACAATGTATTTAGTAAAAACCAATAATTTGAGATATAGCCTGCATCTTCCTCTTTCCTTACTACAAATTCAGCTCCTATATCCCTAATACCTATGCAGAAAATTATGGACAATGGAGTAACAAGTGGCCAAGTACTTCATCTGGAAATTTGATTAAACAGAGAAACTTTTTTTTCCATAAATATTATAATCACTCATTTCATAAAATTGTTCATAGTTCCTGTGGACATTGCAAGGTGTTTTTTACAAACTCTCAGAGCCTTGAAGTTAGCACTTTTATTCAAACAGAAAACAACCTCACATATATAATTTTTTTCCCTGCAGTTAACATAAATTAAGAACAAAACAAGTGAAAAATTACTTTCTAGAACACAACATTTTCTGTCTATTTATTCACATCTTCCATCTTCTCTAGGACTACCCAAGCTAATCAGAAACATAATTTTATTTGTCTGCACCAATACTACAGAAGAGCAATAGCAGAATTTTTCAGTTATTCTTTTCTGCCCATTCTATTTGCAGGTAATGTCTGTGCTGTGCCTGTAGCTGATAACAGATGAACCATGGAAAAAGTTGTACAGCATTGAAGTACCAGTCTATTCAGTTTTAAGACAGAAACAGGCACGTAACACACTGAAAAGTAGGCTGTTAAGAAGTGACAGTAATCTTGATGAAAATTCAGATATGTGTTCTCCAAAACCTGCTGAAACTGGGGTTATTATCTCTCCTGAAAGAAAAAAAAAAAGATGTAAATATATCAGTATGGTGTGAAAATCTGAAGAATCATTTTAGCATGTCTTTGAGTAACAACATCCATAGACACAAAAAGGTTTTCTCGGTATGAAATAACTGATTAAATAGTCCTTATTTCATACCCTGCTCCAAATTGAACTGGGGGAATATTGTTAGCATCATATTTAGAATGCTCCATAATTAGGTAAATTTTTTATCTATAAAACGCTGTAGCCCAAATTGTTCCCTGACAAAATAATCCTAAATTTAGTAACAGTGCTGTTTATTAGCAGAGCTGTGATTTACAGGTTAGGAAAACAAATAAAAAGGAGGAAAAGGGCCAGATCCGCTACTCTTTCGTGTTGGGCTAGCTCAAAGATGTCCCTTTCCTTCCTATATTGGAACAAGAGTCTGTATGGAAAAAATAGGGGCAAAATTCTTTCTCCAAAAAAAGAGGGAACAAACTGTGTGTTGGGTCCATGCAGCTTGACAAACAGCAATCTACAGTCTCTGAGAAGCAGCGCTTGAAGCAGAGGAAAGCTGGTGTCAAATGAGCTTTCCTATGGGCACCAAGCAGAGCATGTCACAGAAATCTGTCCATCAGGAACAATGTTAAGATTGCCCCACATCTGAAAATAAAGCTTAGAAGTGATTATTCAGAAGTAATGGTGGCCAACACAGACAAAAAATCTGCACTGATTCTGAGCTGGAGTACAACTGCAAAATATATATTTTCTAAGACAGTTTAATTCCGTTGTATCTTCAGGCCTTCCATCCAGTTTGCTCTGTCTTCAGACATTTGGTGTCAGCTGACATATGAGTCAAACTCTGGTACAGATAATAGGCAATCTGACACCCAGGGAAATGAAACTCATTATCTGATTCTGTATCAGAGCTATATGACATGGAAGAACTGTGATTTTCAAAATATTTGTTGTTGAAGAGAAATGTACTGCTCAAAATTTGAGTAGCCTATTTGGACTTGAGGCTAGCAGTAACAACAAAAGAGAAAAAGTCACCTATTTTCCCATTCTCTTGCAAATGGTACACTTTGAAGCATTAACCTACTTAATTAAAATCAGATTTCCTTTTTTAGTTCCATATTTGTGATGGAAACATGAAAACACATTTATTATTTTTCTTTAGCTTGTAAATGTTTGTAACTGCAGATGTTCCGCAGATGGCTTCTGTTCAGATTCTGTGGGAACACCTATTTACCCAGCTGGTAGGCAGCAATGCAGCAAAAAAAGGCAACTTAGAGGGACTGAGGCAGTTAGCAAAGACACTTGTTTGCTTTAATGATGTTCTTTCTTCATACCTTTTTTCTCTTTTCTGGCTAAGGTTTTAAATCATGATAGATTTTTGGTAGATGACTGGGTAGTTCCCCATTTTTTCAATATTTCTTTTGGAAGTGTCTTTTTCTATTCAATTTCCAGGGCTTTCTTTGGGTTTCTTTTTCTCTTTTACCCTCTGTTTCATGGTAGTTTGTAGGTTTTCTCCCAACTTTTGGTATTTTGTCACATAATTATTTACTGATGATGATCTGTGGGACTTTCTTGCTGCAGTTTTTCTTGTGGGACCTTTCTGTTGGTGATGTTGCACCAGTTTTGCTGTATCTTACATGACTGAGAGGCCATACAGAGAACAGGCTGAAAAAAAAAAAAAGTAAAGAAACAGGAAACACTTTTAATGATCATTAGTTACACATAAAATTGATTTCTAACCTGTTCTGGTTCAAGCCAGGACAGGGTTGATTTTTGCAGTAGCCAGGAGGGGCATGACTAGGACACTGAGGTTATTCTATCTATACTACCTCACATCATTATCCGGTGATGGGGAAGGGCCTCTTTCAGGGTAAATATCAAGACAGAGAGAGAGATCAGGTATTCTTGTTTCTGTGTGAATCTTTTGCATCTTTCCTGTAGCCTCTGTCATTAGTATTGTTGTTTCTACTCTTTTCTTTTCTCACTGCTGTTTCCAGTAAATTGTTCTTATCTTGACTCACAATCTCTTCCTTTAGTGCCTCCAATTCTCCTCTCCATCCCACCGAAGGGAGAGGGCGAGTGGGGAACAAAATGAGGAGCAGGGAAGTTTGGAGTCTCAGTTGGAGAACTAAACGGGGGAGTGACATTCCTAAGCCATGACATAACCTTAATGGATTCTGAACATCATGCAGCTGCCTTTGCAGTTTGGATGATTTTAAAAGCTAGTGTAATTTGACATGCTGCTTAATTTATTTACTGCTGGCCTTTTTTACTATTACTATTTAATCTCAAAATCAATAATTGTAAGAAATAGGGATCTGTTTAGTAAAATACATTTTGGGGTTTAAATATTTTAACCGGGAACTAGCTCGTTCTGAGAAGTAACTGTACCAATGTCATTTTAGGACTGTGAAGTTAGTTTTTAGCCAATCTCCTTATCAGATTTGTTCTTTACTAACAAAATAGTTATTTTACTCTCTCTCTCCTTCTCGTCTCTTCAACAATAAATCCTGTAAGTCAGCTTGAGACTAAGAAATTCCGTGAGGAACTGCATCAGAGAAAACATAATTCTCTATATTTCACCACTTATTTCTTTTGCTTTCTTCTTCTTCATCTCCTAAAAGACAAAGCTAAATTCTCCTGTTGGCAATGCTTTAATCCTCTGAGGCTGTAAACATCACTGGCATTATGTTTTCATGGCTGTTATTATCCATAATCCATGGTATTTATTTATCAATCATGTTATATTCATTAGTTTGGTACTATTAGACATGGAAGAAGATCTCTCCTTGTTTCAAACACTTCCTGAACTTATCAGAAGTTTTCATAGTCCAGATGGTAAATGCAGATGGTGTTGCTCATTATGTCTAGCAACAGAGGCTGTAATCTTCTGGCAACCACTGTTCATAATGAGACACAGTCTAAGGAAGTCATGGAGTCCTGATCCTGCAGTACTGAAAACTTAGTGCTCAGTCAAGCAAAAAGAAGGGGATGAAAAATTCTATTATCCTAGCACATTTTGAGCACAGAAATGAGCTATATATAGGTGTCTGTAGAGAGAAAATACTACCTGTTATGCTATTATTTTAAAAAAAAATACATTGGTGTATCTGAGGACGAAATCGGTTTGAATTGTGAAAGCTAACAGAAAATTGGGAGATTTTGAGAATAAAGGTCTAAATCTGAATTTTGGCCTTTCAAGGAGAAGATAACTGCAAACAATAGGGGCTGGTTGTAAATTTTTATGACAATTAAACTAATCTAAAATGGCTGTATTGGGTTTTTATGGCAGGGTGGATCCAGGGGTGACTTCTGTAAGTAGCAGCCAGAAATTGCCCCCATGTCTGAGGGAGCCACTGCCAGTTGACTACAAGACAGCATTGCCATAGGGCAAAGTGATGATGGTAGTGCCTGTAGAGAAGAAGGAGAAAAAACTGCTGTGCAAAAGTTGCTGGACAGAAGAGTGAGAACATGTGAGAGGAATAACTCTGCAGACACCAAGGTAAGTGGAGAAGGAGGGGATCCAGGAGTCAGAGCAGAGAGACCCCTGCAGTCTGTGGTACAAACCACGGTGAAGCAGCTGTGCCCCTGCAGCCCATGGTGAACCATAGGGGAGCAGTGATCCACTGGCAGCTCATAAAGGACCCCACACCAGAACAGGTACATGAGAAAGTTTGCATTGGAGCAATCTGTTCTTGAAAGACTACACCCCATGAAATGTATCCATGCTCAAGTGGTTGTGAAGAACTGCAAGATGTGGGAAGAACTCACATTGGAGAAGTTCCTAGGACTCTGTATCCTGTGGGAGGAACCCACACTGGAACAGAGGGAGAGTGTGAGGAGTCCTTTCCCCAGGAAGGAAGAAGCAGCATGCAATGAACTGATCACAGTTTGCATTATCCAGTCTCTGTACTGCTGCTGGGTTAGGAAGTAAAACAAGGAAGGAAGTTGAAGCCAGGAAGAAGGGAGAGGTGGAGGGAATGTGTTTTTAAGGTTTGGTTTTACTTTTCATTACCTTGCTCTAATTTGATTGACAATAAATTGAATCGATTTCACAAAATTGAGTCTGTTTTGCCCACGATAGTAACTGGTGAGTGATCTCTCCCTGTCCTTATCTCCACCCATGACTCAAACCTTTAATTTTATTTTCATTCCTCTGTCCCCCTGAGATGAGGAATAAATGAATAACTTTGATGGGTGCCAGATATCCAGCCAGGATGAATCCACTGTAACATTTTGAAAGGAAAATAAATCTGGTGACTGGGGAGCATAGAATTCTCCAAAAATTACTTAAATTTAACAAGTGACTCTGACAATGTTTATATTCAAGCCTGTTACAATTAAACTCTAAAAGAGAATGCCCATTCACTTGCAAGACCTATATGTTTGTCTTTCAGCTCTACTTTATCTCTACATGTTCAAGACCAAGGAAAAATAAGTGAGAAAGCCTCTAAGATCACAAAATGTGTGCCTATTGCCTGAACGCAAGGTTTACAAACATAGTCATGTATTATTACAGACTGTGCTGACAATGCAGGACACAGAATTAAGACTGAACTTTGCAGCTGAGAGGATTGCAAATCAGGGAGAGATCACCACATTTTATAAACAATATGTACTCTGAAATATATGTCATTGTATATAGAGGCTTTATGAAAAAAGTTAAAAGTTTTGGGACACTCATATTGCACCACTAGCTGAAAGATTAAAAAGTTTTAGTTGTTCTTTATTTACATGTTTTCTCACTATACCTTCTATATTCCATGGCACATTAAGCACATTAGTGTCTTTCTAAAGATACACATACACTTGAGGTATCAAGACATCTGGAAAATATTCTTTTTGCTTGGAAAGACAAACTAAATAAAAAGAGGTTTTGAACTGAAAAACCATTTGAAGCATTTTCTTTTTACTTTGAAACAATTTATTTAGTTTTCACGACCATGCCTATAGTCAATATGCCTATAGGATATTGAAGCAAATGAAGCAAAGCTCTGCCAATGTCTACTGTAGAATAGAAAATGAGTAATGAGAAAATATGCTGTATCTGAAATTCCCTTATGTATTAAAATTTCAGATGCTTAATTTCTGCTTTAGTGATTTACACTCTTATATTTGGATTTCAATTAATTTGACCTATTCTATATAAAATAAAATCCTGATTGAGACTGTTTTTAATTGGTTTACAAACATACATATTTTTGAAGTGATAGGTGAAAGTCCACTCTTCATATAACGTAAATTACTTCTAAATATTTTAATTTCTATTAGAATTCAAAAGTTCACTATTTTAGAAGTCTCTGACTGCAGAGTATTTCACAGAATTTCCAAGGACTTTTTGCAATTCTAACTCCAATACATTATGACAGAATTTGGACCTTAAAATACTTGAATTTCATTTTACTTTAAAAATTATAAGGGACAACTGATACTTAACACCTACTGACACACTGTTTTAGCTTAATTCTTTTTAAATGGAAGTTCAAATTACTAAAGTTCTAACTATTTTTTTTTCCAAAAGAAGTAATGCCTGGAAAAGTACAAAGTAAGCCAAAGTAAGAAAAGGTTGATTAACTGGCTGCTATAAACAGCTGTTCAAATTTTTTTTACTTGGTCAAGTTGTAAACATTCATTAAAAATCAGTTGTAAGATTGCTGTAGTTGAAAAAAACCCCACTATCCTGTTTCAGTCTTTATCCACATTATGTACTATGAAGTTCAGCTTCCAACTGGTGCAATTTAATTTCAGGGAGATAGCAAGCATACTTTGACTCTTTTCCAGAGGTAATGAGAGTATATCCTCTATAATGTGTGTTCGTAATTGTACAATTTGAAAAATGCCTTCCAGCTACTGTGCTTGTGTGATATTGTACATTGTAACAAAATGACACACTATGATCACCGGTCACTTATGAAAAGGAGACCTGAGTTATCCCTGTTTTTTTTTTTTTCCTTTTTTTCTTTCTTACTTTCTGTGGGGTTTTGTTATGTTGCTTTTGTTTTGTTTGTTTTGGTTTGGTTTTTTTTGAGGTTTTTTGGGTTTTTTTTTTTTTTTTTTTTTTTTTTTTTTTTTTTTTTTTTTGCTTTCAATGGAATGTAGATCTGTTTGAAATAAAAATATATCTTTTCCATGCTTAGTTGGAAACATACATCAAAGCAGGAATTGTTTGAACTTTCTAAGAAACTGTATAATAATTTTATCCATGTGTTTTTCATTCTAGAAATCTTTTTTAAAGCCTTGGCTGCAAACCTACTGGATAGAAGAAATAGTACTCAATTAAAAAAAAAAATGGTTTACCTAGTATAATTTTTTTCTTAAATTTAAGATTTTAATTTTTTAAAACTAAGATTTCTCTCAATTTTTGCTCAATTTTAATGAAAAAGAACTCCGTGTTTCTGGTAGAACATGCACTAGACATATGGAGGGCTAAAATTCAGAACTGCACAGAGAAAGATCAGCATCTGCTACTTTGCCAATACTCAGCTAATACTAATTAGGTCTTTATCCTGTAAGATCAGAGAGATAACACATTTCCTAGAAAAATGCTATTAATGATTTGGAGACTGAAATATATTCTTCTGAAATGTGTCCTGATGATTGTCCTTAAAGACTTATTTTAATGAAAGGAGATAATAAAAATAGGTTCAGTAGAGAACATCCCATTTCCATATGTTTACCAAGAAAGTGAAGTGTATTAGAGACTTGGTTTAGAAATAACTCAGTTCTACTCTTCTAGTTCACTATTAACATGAGAGGCAGCCAAGGTTAATATGATTTTTTTTCCTGGAAATCTCTCTCTATCTCTAGGATGAGTAATGCACATCACTCAGACTCATGACTCTGCATTCTGGATCCCTGGAAATTTCTCCTAAGGACCTTAGTGTGAAAAATTAAGGAACAACAGAGGAATATACTTGTGCAGAACTAAGATTCAGAATTCAGCTTAAAGAGTTTTTACATAAGTCTAGGAAACATAGATTAAAAACATAATGTTCTTTTATTTGAGAATTTATAAATATCCTATAAATATAATTGGCAATTAGGCCTCAGTTTCTGCTTTAAAAAATGGCAAGGAATTATAGAATTATAAAATTATTAACATTTTCTCACCACATTTTCAGAAGCAATCTCAAAACAAGTGTTTTGCTGTTTCCTGATGATTGTCAGTCTGACATTCTGTTAAACCCAGCAGATGTCAGGTATTGGTTCTCTCTTCAGAAAGCATTTCATCACTGGTCATAAAAATTATGACTCCTCGAATGTAATAGCAAGAGTCTAACATAACAGCTTTGTGATATAAAAATATTGGGTTTTGTGCCACTCCGGTTTTTGAGGTGTCTGGGGTCTGATTGCATAAGCAGAAGCAATTTTGCCAGACAGCAGAGAGAACACCTTACAGAAACATGTCTTTCCACCGTCTCTTTCAGGGGAGATTATTCTTTCAATTCGTTTTTGCTTTATTCCTACAGTCCCAAACACATCTGTCATATCTGATTGTTCTTTCTGACTTGAAAACACATAAACAGTTCAGAAGGGCACAAATGCCCTGATGACCCAGAAAATGAGTCATGATTCCATAATTAATTGAGTACAGAATTACTTCTGTATAGGTTCTTATATAGCATACTCTTCATTTTCTTCTGTTTTAAAAGGATACCTTGAAAAACATAGTATTGTAGAATAATGGACGGGTCTGAATTGGAAAAGAATCATAAAGGTCATGTAGTTGCAACCTCCCGAGTGTGGGCAGGGACACCTTCCACTAATCCAGGTTTCTCAGAGCCCCATCCTATCTGGCCTTGAACACTTCCAGGGATGAGACATCCACAGCTTCTCTGGGAAATCTCTTCCAGTGTCTCACAGTAAATAATTTCTTCCTAATAGCTAATATAAACCTACCCTTTGTAAGTTTATAAAGCTATTCCCTCCTGTAAGCCCTTTTTAAAAGTCCCTCTCCAACTTTATTGTAGGTCCAGTTTAGATATTGGAAGATGCTTTAAGATCTCCCTGGAGCCTTCACTCCTCCAGGCTCAATCAGTGTGTCTTCACAGGAGATGTGCTCCAGCCTGCAGGAAAGCATCCATAACATGGAGGCTAATATTTGTTCCTTCTTTTTTGTTTGAACTTAACCCCTTCATCAACCACTTGTTGGGTCTTCTATCAATAATAATCTCTCTTTACTGCTAGCACTCTTTGCCAATAGAAGAGTAAGGCACAGAGACAACCTCACACCACAATTAACTTACTGCAACCCAAGCCAGTGAATATTTAGTTATTTTCTGTAAAGTGGAACAAATTTGAGAGAGAGAGAGAGAGATATTTCAGTCCTTTCCTTCCCGTTTCACAGGGAAAGATGCAAGAGCACATTGATCAGCAATCGTGTAAATTAAAGGACTTGATTATTCTTTAACATATGCATGTTTGAAGCTAGTATAATTTCTTATTTCAAAAAAAGGTATTGAATTGATAATAATGTAACTCTAGACCTGAATAAGCAGTCTGTTATTTATACCCAGAACCTCAACTGCAGTAAATCACTGTATCTACATTTACTGAGATGGAATTATAATGATTTACTATCTCTTGAACATCCCTCTCTGAAAACTCTGGTGCCAAGAGCATTTGACTTGTACAAAAGAAAATTTGTAAATCTGAAATTCATGCATATATATAGTGCTAATGTTATGCACATTGCTGATCAGGATGCCTGAGAGAAAATGTAGAAGCTTAATATAAAAACCTTAAATTAAATGGCTGAAGTACTGAAGCTGTGGTCTGAAATAAAGGATTTTTATCATGTGAATCAACCCATGGCGTTAAACTGCTAGAGGTAAAGCTGGAGAATTTTTTAGGTAGACATAATTGATTATTTAGAAACCATCTGAGGGATACTTTTCAAATTAATATGTCTGTATCTGTTGACATCTGTATTTTACAGAGTCACAGAATCCGCTGAGCTGGAAGGGACCCATCAGGATCATCGAGCCCAGCTCTTAGCCTGGCACAACAGCATCCCCAAGAATCACACTATATATTGATAGCATTGTCCAAATGCTTCTTGAGCTCTGTCAGGCTTGGTGCTGTGACCACTTCCCTGAGGAGCCTGTTCCAGTGCCCAACCAGTGCCTGTTCCAGTGCCCAATCACCCCACCTTTTTCTACTATCCAATCTAAACCTCCCCTGAACACAACTTCAGACCATTCCCTTGGGTCCTGCCACTGGTCACCACAGAGATCAGTGCCTGCCCCTCCTCTTCCTCTCACAAGGAAGTTGTTACTGCAATGAGGTCTTCCTTCAGTCTTCTCTTCACCAGGCTGAACAGAACAAGTGACCTCAGCCACTCATACAACTTCACCTCAACGCCCTTAAGACCCTGTTTGCATATACAGAGATAGTATTAATATCTGTGAGCAGGTTGATTTTTCTTTAAAACAAAATAGAGAGCTATTAGAACAGCATGATTTGGGTATTATAAACTTTAAATATTTTGTGCCTTCATGTGAAACATAATGCTGAATAACATTTTCTGATGAGATAAGGCAGGGTCCAGAATGGAGCATGAAAAAAAACCAGAGTGTTTGTCAGAAGTCTGTGTTCTGGAACAGTTAGTAGGCAAATTTATGTATGAGTCATTGTCGGATAATATTGTCCAGTGTTTCAGGTTACCTAAGTAATTTTGGTCTTGTTCCATTAAGTACAGGAGAGAGATAGTTATTCTATATGGTTTTGTACAGTACTGGTGAAGATTCTTTTCCCCAAATGGTAAAAGACATGCTTCCAGCAGAGAGGGTGACAACCTTTAGCATACCAGACATTTAAAGTGGATCAGTTATCGCCTGCCTGTGCCTACCTTTTCCTTAACAAACACTGGTGCTGCCCTCTCTGCTAATGAGAACGCCCTGGGACCAGGATACAAGTTCAGTGAATCCGTTTTGTCCTACTCTCCTTCAGGTGAAAGACTATATTCACTGAACACTTGAAATTCAGCTTTGCCCTTACATTTTAATTTACTTCCACAACACTTATATGTACTGTGACATTGTACACTTAATAAAATCACAAGAGGGTGTGTGTGTGCAAGCAAATTTAGAGGCTGTTTGTATCTTTCAGGGATATGATTATCAATATTGGAAGAAACATTTGATTTATGGAGGGCTAAACACACTGCTGTTCTGCAAAAGATGAAACAACAGCAAAACCACAATAAAATAATTCATTAGTTTTTCATTTATTTTTGTTATAATGTGAGAGATTTGTGAGTTCAGAAAAATTATATTAAAGTGTAATGAACTGAAACATTAGAAAATAAAATAATATGTGGTTCATAAAGTGAGTAAAGTCCACTCAATACATTGTCTGGCTTTTGTTTCAGATCACATTTTTGGAAAAAGTTTGGTTTTTTCCTAATCTTTTAGTTCAGTTGATTAATTGAACATTGGCATTGGAACAACCCAAAGGAGAATGATATTTCTTACTTTGCAAATATGTATACTTTTTTTTCAAAAGGGTGGGGAGATAGAATGGAAAGAAGATAATTATTTAATCTTGTAATTTCTTGTAATTTATTTGTTTTAGGTTATACAAGAAAAGCAGAAAATGTGACAGTAAGAAGTAAAAAATATTTCAAAAATTTTCCTTATTATTCTAATTCTGTTGACATTGTCGTTAGCTGTGTCATAGACTTCAGGGAAAGAGATTAAAATATCATTAAAAGATTGTGTAATCCTATTCATAAGATTTCTTTTTTCTGAGAGACATTTTTCATTCACCAGTGGTAAGGTTATGTGTGAGTAAGGCTATCCGCATGTTAACAGAATAGTACAAAAATGTTATTTTGTAGGATTTTCTCTATACTAAGGATTTGTATACCTAGATTTGACAGTTTTGACATATTTTACAAGTTCCCCACAACCAAGTGATTTTTAAAAAGATTTAAAGTATTCTAACAAAATTTGTTGTAGTTTAAATTTTTGCCTCTTCTTGTAAAGTTCAGTTCCCGTACAGACAGTATTAAGAAAGTTAAAGACCATCTGTCATTTAAACTGTGGAAGAGGATCAAGTTAGGGAACACATGAGCAAACTGGAGACACACAAGCCCATGGCAGTGGACAAGTTGCATTGCCAAGTACTGAAGGAGCTGGTTTATGTCATGGCAAGTCTACTCTGAATTAACAGTGAAAGTTCATGGAGACTGGGGGAGATATCTCAAGATTGAAAGAAGCAAATGTCGTGTTTATGTTCAACAAGGTCAAGAAGTACTTGGGGAATTATAAATCCAACAACCTGCAGTGGTTTAATCCCAACTGGCTGCTACAGTGCCACCCAGCCACTCACTCACTCACTCACTCACTCACTCACTCACTCACTCACTCACTCACTCACTCACTCACTCACTCACTCCGCAAGACCCCATCAGTGGGATGGGGAAGAGAACAGAAAAAAGGTAAAACCTGTGGCTTGAGATAAGAATAGTTAAATAAACTATTTAAACTAAATAACGTAGTAGTAGAAGCAGTCATAGCTGTTGTTGTTGCAGTTATTATTATTATTACTACTACTACTATTTTGAAGAGGAAAGAGAGGGCAAGGAATAAAACTTGAGAGAAACAAATGATGTACAATATAACTGCTCACCACCTATTGGCCAGTGTCCTGGCCAACTCCCTCCAGTCTATACACTGGACATGACTTCCTGTGGTGTGGGATATCTCTTTGGCCTGTTCTAGTTGATCATCCTGGCCATGCTCCCTCCTGGCTTCATGTGCACCTGCTCACTGGCAGAACATGAGAAAGTAAAAAGTCATTGACTCAGAATAACCACTCCTGAGCAACAGCCAAAATATGAGTATGTTATGAACACTGCTCTCCTACTGAATCCAAAATGCAGCACTGTACCTGCTGCAGGGAAGGAATTAACTCTATCCCAGCCAAAACCAGGATCAATTCAGCTGTGGTGTGGGTAATGGAGCAAATAATTCTGGAAGCTATTTGCAAGCACATTAAGGACAAGAGGGTGACTGGACATAGTCAGCACAGATTTATGAAGATGAGAACCTGTGTGATAACTGTCTATGATGAGATACTGGTTTCATGAGCAAGCAGAGGAAAGTGGATATTACTTACCTTGTCTTTTCAAAGGTTTTGAGGCTGTATGCTGAACCTTCCCAAGGACTTATCACTTGAATATGTGACATAGAAGTGGACAGTGATGTGGCCTGGAAACTGACAGAACTATCAGACATGTTTTCATATACCAGTGGGCTGAAATGGTTGTGATGAGTGGCATGAAGTTCATACAGGCCATTCTCCAGAACTGTGCCCCAGGGGTGGATACTGTCACCGCTGTAATTTAAATCTTTGTTAATGATCTGAATGATGAGACAGAGTGCACCCTCAACAAGTTTATACATGACACAAACTGGAATGTTTGGTTGACATAGCAGATGTTTTTACTGCCATTCAGAGGAACTTCATGGACTGAAGAAAAAACTGTCAGGAAACTCATAATAGAGGGAAACACCAACTCCTGCCATAGGAGATGAAAGGTTCCAGGGATGTTCTGGGGGGCTAATCAATGGGAAAGTAGCTCTGCAGAGAAACATCTGGGTGTCCTGGTGGGCAGCACAGTACTCTTACAGTAAAGAACAACAGCCATTTGGTGTTTAGGAGGGGTCTTAATACCAGGTTTAAGGGAGTCAGTCCTTCCCTACTCAGTTATAGTGAGACATATCTGGAATTCTGGGACAAGCTTTGTGCTCCTCCTGGCAAGAAAGACATGAACTTACAGAAGGGAGTTCAAAAAAGGGCCATAAAATTGGTGAAGTGACCTCTTTTATGAGAGCTGGCGTTGTTCATCTTGCAGAAGAGATGGCTCCAGGGGATTGTACTATTTATATAAATACTTTGTAGGAGGGTGAAAGGAAGATGGACACAAGCTCTTCTCAGTGGTGGTCAGTGACAGGTCAAAAGGTAATGAAATAGAAGAAATACTACTCAGGTATGGCTATGAGATGTTTGACCACTGGAAGAGGTTTCCCGGAGAGCTTGTGAAGTCTTCATTATTCAAGATATTAAAAAAACTGACTGGACACAGACCTGAGCAATCTAGTCTAGGTGTTCTTGGTTAAGCAGAGTTATAAGACTTGGTGACCTACAGAGGTCCTACAAAGGTCCCTTCCACCTTCATCAATTCTGTGATTTTATGAATAATTTATGGGCATTTATTTTTATCTTAAGGGTAATTTTAAAATAAAACAACAGTCTGAAGCTGCTCAGTTTTAGCTCTACAGAGGTATTCTTAATAGGATAGTGACAAAATATAGTCAAGTCTTGCTATGCATCCTTCCCCCAACCCTCACACATAGTTCACACACAGGCAGAATGATTTATCCTAAGGCAAGAACACCAGGTGGGAATTGTCCTGAGGTAACAACACCAGTTGGGAATTGCAGAAGGAACTGTCTGAATACTTGCGTAATTGATGTATTCCCGAGGTGGGGGAGTTATGATTGCAATTGACTTTGGTACACATTGGCCTGCAAAAGGATATTAAATGCTGCTGAAGGCTGGGACAGCTGGACTAACTGGTCTCCCAAGGCTGTAGACAGCTTCCAGGTGAACCTCCACCCCTGCTCCAGCAGGGTAACCTTCAGGGGTAGATCAGGGATTCCAAAGATAGGAATTCTCACCTTTGAATAGGTGAGTAAAAACACTGATCACATGTGGAATTAAAATCCTGATGTAGCTCCATAGGTACTTTGTAACTGTGCATTCAGCAAGGCCAAACACTGTAAACTGGTATGTTTCTAGCCAAACTTGCTTATACCATAACACTTTAGACCTGTTTATATTTTACACTTCATTGATTGATATATACTTCATTAATATTTGATAATATATTAACAATAAGTCTAAACATAGTCATCCACATAACCGGTGCCTTATTTCTCTCACCTGACTGAGTCTTCTCTCTACTACTTTTCTGCATAGAATTTGGCTGCCTCACCTGCTTTTCTTCAGTTAGAAGTGCATTGTAGATGAATTTAACATATATCTTATCAAAACAAGTGTTAATCTCCATAGAAAGCTGGTGATATCTTCTCCATGTAACATATATCTCTTATTCATTTTCTTAAGGAATTCTGACCTATAGTACCTGAAAAAGCCTCAAAAGTCAGAATCCTGAGGCTGGGTATAGTGTAAGTAGTCTTTTCCTTAAAGGAAACTCTGGTGAAAAGTAAATTTAAGGGAAAAATGTCTGTTTCAATTACTTCAGCTATATTTACACTTAAACAAACAGTTTATGTCTTAAATTTCTATGTTTATGCCTTGTCTGTAAGATACAGCTGTTTTGTCTCATGAAGAATCATACATGCATTAAGTACTGAACTGATAAGGTATAAAACACTTGGAAAAATGGCACATATGATCCTGAATGGTGTTGATTAGAAAGGATGACTCAGCTCAGATCTCCCTGCTTTCTACTCTGTATTGACAGAGTGTCTTCGGGTATGTACATTTTGCATTGTTTTTAAATTACTAGAATGTGTCATATTTTCAATAGGTGTTCTCAAGACTTTCCAAGTCTCTAATTTTGTTGCATAAAAGAGGACACTTCATTTTGACTTAGCATAACTTCATTTACATAACAATCCTTTGCCATGAATATGAGAAGATCTTACACATACGCTATAGGTTATCCCTGACTGTATACTGAACATTAACAGAACAGGATTTTAAAATTTATCCTCCAGTAGGGGTTGACAGAGAGTCTAGATATCCCTTGGATACAGGTAAATTCCTGTCTTTCTATTTCTATATAAGCCTTACTACTGAAGAAACCACAAACACCATGCAGAAAATTCTCTGTTCCCAAATCTTAGCCCACCTGTTCGTGCCTGGCTCATAAATTTTTTTCTATCCTGTGTTTTTTTATATTGAAAAATAGAGACTGACACATATTATGTTCCAATAGATATGTATTTCTACCTACTGAAAATTATGTCACAAACCCAAAGGTTCACATAACATAGCTTGTATGTTTACACAAGCAGCACAATTTCAAAAATGTGCCAGTTAAGTGCTGTACTGGTCTCATGTATTGACCAAGATCTACTCCAAGAATGCAATGATTGACCTATAACAGTAACTGAATTAAAATATTTTAGGTTGAATTAGGAATATTGTAGACATTGAGAGTAATGGGCCTGATAATTTTTGAGTTTCTCCATTGTTAAACAAATACTTTGGATTTTCAGCCATCAGTACTTCATGGTCAATACCTCACAATCAATATCATTTCAGCTAGACCATTTAATCCCTTTTCTAGAACTGACCTATGTCACAAGTTCTTTCATATTTTTTTCTTTCATTCGTATCAATTCTGTAAATAATTTTATTCCAATACAAACCTTTGACTAACTCTATTTGAAGGAAAATATTTACAAATACTAATTATGGCAATTACTGATTACAGTTGCAAATTATGGAAACTGTAGCAGACCTGTAGTTTATTCCACCCATGGGACAACCCTAGGCCAGGCTATACCCTAATGTTTATGCAGGCGGTAAACAATTCAGCCTCTAATGAATCCTATCCTAATCACTGTGTCATTTGGATGATACCACTAGCTTAATTCAGCAATAACATTTAACATTGCAGGACCACAGATAAATTTCTTTGCAGTCAGCTTCCTAAGAGACTGCTGAATGGTACAAAGTACCATAGTCACAGATCTGGTTATAATATTTTTTTGCTTTGGTGTTCATTGTGTGAGTTCTAAGCACAACTTCTGATTCAACTGTTCTTTTCAACAGAGTGATACAGAAGGTTTTTTCTTACACCTACCTACATGTCTCCTCATGCATTGCTTTTACCAATATCATTATCTTAGATTTACAGTAAAATATCAGTTTGACTACAGAATTCTGACAGATTCAGGATATTTTGTGGACTTCCTGATCATTTCACTTTTTCTGTTCATTCCTGTCTTGTCTCCAGCTTTCTTCCAGAAGGAATTGAAGTTATAGATAAAATAAGATCCCTCCTTGTTGGAAGTTTATTTCTTTACTTTCTTAACAATTCACTACATGTATATATGTGTGTGTGTGTGTGTGTGTGTGTGTGTATATATATATAAATCATTTAAATTTTTAAACAAGCTTTTTTGTCAGCAGCTTTTTGCTTGTGTTTTTTTGTGTTCTTTTCTTAATACTTCTTGCAAAATGAGTTGAGGTCTAAGAACTTAACTCAATAGCAGACTGTTAGCAGCTCTATCTTCCAGAGCACCCTTCTGCTGTACAATTTCAAGTACAGAATGGGAGGTCTGATGGACTGGTACCCAGCAGCATGGCTAGTTCTCTGTTCCTTTTTAAGTCTGACACTTGCTTTCTTTTTATACACATCACAAAACTAACCTGAAAACCATCCATCCATTGCTGGATTTGTGCCACACATACAAATCTATTTCTTATAAGAGAGTTTCTTATTAGTTTTCTGCTCAGCTGTGTCAAGGATTGTTTAGATGGCTACCATGTATTAAAGCATTCTTTTCTTTCCTGACTCCTTTTTATTTGGTTTGTTTTCGTGTTCTTTGGATTGGTTCCCAGGTTTGAGCTCCCGAATTTTAAAACTCAGTAAATTCTACTATTTCTGAGTAATAATACTTGCACTACTTCAAAAAAAACACAAACCAAACCAAATCAAAACTAATCTAAACAAAATACTCTAAACATTTCTCTCTAATCATGATTTGAATTATATAACATTAATTTAGAATAATTATGGTGATGCCTTTTTCCGGTGATAAAAAATTGAGACAGACACAGCAGTAGCAGGGAAAAGGGTATTTACCTTGGTTTTACTAGGATCCTTGGAGCAAAGCCCGTTACAGATGGAAATACGGCGGCAAGCACCTGGGCCCCTCACCCATCCAAGCTCTGCGAACTCAGAGCACGGGTCCACACAGGTACAGGAACAGGATAAGCCCCCAGGCATCCCCAGTATACAGTCTTTATGGACTTCACAAATTAGCATATCAATCTAAAATCCCCAATAAGAAATGTGATAGATTGAGTAACAGTCCCCCTACGCCCCTCAGCCCCCCTCAATGAAATTCCAGTCCAGTTTACAAAAACATGTTCCAGAGAAAGAGGCCCATCAAGGTTGGAGCCTACAGCTCTGAGATAGTGTAGAGCTGTTGACGTCTCACTGGGTATGTTTCGTCTTCTTGCTTGGTAGGACCCCCAAACTAAGCTACATATCAGACTACAAGAATTATAGGTATGTGGGTACCTATAGGTACAAAACGGATATGTGTAAAGGGTACAAGAAATATGTGTGAAGGGTATGAGGAAGGGAAAGGCGTTTAAAATGTATTAAGGGTATAAGAAAGGTTTAAAAGGTATAAAAGAAAAAGACCTAAAAACCATCAGGCATCAATGGTACAATAACATAATAACATTGTTTTAATCTCAGTTAAGACTATTACAATACAGCTAACATTTATCAACATTTTTTTCTTACAGGTATATATTTTTTATATTGGCCTGGAGGCTAGCTGCTCTAGATTTCATGCCCAACTCTTAAACTGTATCCCCAGTGACTTTTAAGAAAATCATTGTCTTTAGAAAACTGTTTGTTTACTTAATCATTTGACTTTAAAACTGTGTCTCAGCCTAAGTGTGGAAACTCTGGAAGGTACTAAAGTATATGAAGCAGGATCTGAAGAATATCCAGATGATAAATAGTTTAAGAATGCATATCTGTTCTTAGGCATATAAAATTTGGTGTGGCTTGTAAGCTCTAATCAAGATGTGCCAGGAATGATACAAAAGTAAATTAATGTACAAGAGTAATATAGTGTGTCAACAAGATTCCAGGCAGTCTTCAATATGTACCTCACTCTTTCAAGAAAACAGAAAAATAAACTGAAAAGGGAAGCTGCTGTAAATGATGATTATTTTGTCTTTAGGAAAATAAGCAGCTATGGCTAAACTTTCTATTACATTTTTCATACACTAGATCATTATGGTGCAACATTTGTATAGCTTTGTTTACAAATACCTCATATATGCATAAAACATGCTTCACCAGTTTTTCTTTTTTACTTCACTTTTAGTCAAAATGAAGAAATTTACAGTGATTTGAATTTACAAGGCTTTGTTTTCAAAAATTCTAAAAACAAATATAATATTTTTCTACAGTGCATTTTTTTCTTATCTGTTTCTAGGTTTTATGTCTGCAAGAATTGTTAAGATACTAGTTAAAAGTAAATTCTTGTTCTGAAAATACATGCTGTTACTTTTATGTTATATCAGACTGTAGGTTTTTAAAGAACAACTGAATTTATTTGTTAAAAAAAGTTAGATTTATTTAAGTAGTCCACAATATTTATACTCTTTTTATTCTCTAAAGCCATTGTCTTTTCAAAACTTTAGAAATAACACTTGAGTAGACCTAATCAGAGCTGCTTGTTCTGATATGACTATAATTTTCAAGATAATGTATCTGTTCAGAGGTGAAGGGGAATTTAATTAAATCCTTTTGAACTGTTTCCTGTCTTTTCAGATGAAAGTGTTACAAAGAAATAATGCTGATGCATATTACCTAAAAAAAAAAAAAAAAAAAAAACCATAAAAACCAACAAAACTACCCTGAACTTTAGAATTTTCAAAATACAGATGACCGAATTTTAGCTTAATTGTTCTCATATTGAATATCTAAATTCCAATTCTAACCCAGTCAAATGATTTAAATTACTTTACTTTGAATTCAGTACCTGCTAGACAAAAAACAAATATGGCTTGGTTTTCAAAAGTTTCTACTGCATCTTTTCTTGGGAATATTTGCTATAACAATGCTTTAAAAATAATCTCAGCTTTTTGGTAGATTTAAATAAAAAGTCTTTTGAGAATCCTAACTTTTACAGGAAGAAACAGTTGAGATACCCAGTGAACATAACTAGCAAAACGATCTTCCTGTACATTTTACTGAAGTGCCATGTAATCACCACTTATGAGCAGTAGAGAATTTTTTGATCACTGTAAGTGTGGGAATTTTAACTGTTTGTTTGACGCCTTCAAGAGAAGACAAATGCATGTAAGCCTGAGAATAACTTGTGGCCAATCCCTAGTGCAGATGTTTTTTGGTGCAGTGTCCCCTTGAACCGGTTGTGGAAATAAAGAAAGGAGCCATGGGCAGTATCATCAGATACTATCTGTTTTATGCCGTTTAAGTCTGATGCTCAGTCAGAAAAGCACTTAAATGGCTGCTTTTTCTAAATGCCATTTAAAGTCAAAAAAGTGGTATACTGTAGAAGTGAAAGCCTGTGTCTTTAAAGCAGGGAAAAGAAATATCTTCCTACATAAGTATGAAATCAGCTTGTGAAACTAATTCATTTGCACTAGTGATCACTGTGGCTGAGGGCTTACTGGGATCAAAATCAAAGACTGCAAATCTTTTTAGACATGAAAACGTCAACAGTTGCATTAACTTGAATGGATGAGGGAGATCAGAGAAAATCAGAACAGTTTTACTTGAGGGTGATGAATTCCAGCAGTGCTGAGGGATCCATGCAGCTGTAACCAGTAATCCCATAAGCACTGTCCTATACTTCCTTCAATCCTATCCAAAACACTGTCTGCTGCCAGGGGTACGATACTGGTTTATATCTATCTTCACACACACCGAATCACACACACGGAATAAACTAGATTGGAAAAAGCCTTTGAGAACATCAAGCCCTATCTATGTCCTACCACCTCCTCATCAATTAAACGATGGCGCTGAGTGCCACACTGACACTGAGTCTTTTTTTAAACACCTCTAGGGACGGTGACTCCACCACCTCCCTGGGCAGACGATTCCAATCACTCTTTCAGTGAAGAATTTTTTCCTGATGTCTAACCTAAACTTTCCCTGGCACAGCTTAAGACTGTGTCCTCTTGTTCTGTCAGTGGTTGCCTGGGACAAGAGACCGACCTCCACCTGACTACAACCACCTTTCAGGGAGTTGAAGAGAGTGATAAGGTCTCCCCTGAGCCTCCTTTTTTTCCAGGCTAAACAACCCCAGCTCCCTCAGCCACTCTTCACAGGGTTTGTATTCCAGGCCCTTCACCAAGTTTGTTGCCCTCCTCTGGAAACATTCGAGCCTCTCAACGTGCTTTCTAAACTGAGGGGCCCAGAACGGGACACAGCACTCAAGATGTGGCCTCACCAGTGCCGTGTACAGGGGAAGAATGACTTCCCTGGTCCTGCTGGCCACTCTGTTGCTGATACAGGCCAGGATGCCATTAGCCTTCTTGGCCACCCTGGGCACATGCTGGCTCATGTTCAGCTGGCTGTCAACCAGCACCCTCAGGTCCCTTTTTGCCTGGCTGTTGTCCAACCACTCTGCCTCAGCATGTAGCACTGCAGGGGGTTGTTGTGACCAAAGTGGAGGACTCAGCACCTGTACTTGTTAAATTTCATGTTGTTGGTCTTGGGCCATCTACCCAGCCTGTCCACGTCCCCTTTGCAGAGCCCTCCTACCCTCCAGGATGTCAACACATACTCCCAGCTTGGTGTTGTCTGCAAATTTACTGATGGTGGACTCAATCCCCTCATCTAGATCATCTATGAAGATATTAACTCTATAATTTTACGATCACTGTGCCCCAGACGGCCTCCAACTACCACATCTCGCACCAGCCCTTCTCTGTTTGCAAAGAGCAGCTCTAGCATAGCCCCGCCCCCGGTAGGCTCACTCACCAGCTGTGACAGGAGGTTGCTCTCCATACACTCTAAGAACCTCCTAGCCTGCCTCTTCTCTGCTGTGTTGAGTTTCCTGCAGATATCTGGCAGATTGAAGTCGCCTGCAAGAACAAGGGCTGGTGATCTTTAAACACCCTCCAGCTGCTTATAGAATAAGTCATCCACCTCTTTGTCCTGATTGGGTGGTCTGTAAGAGACTCCTACCTGGATGTCAGACTCGTTGGCCTTCCCCCTGGTTCTTACCCAGAGGGACTCGACCTTAACATCATTAATCTCAGTCTTCATGGCTTCAAGAGCCTCCCTAATACAAAGAGCCACCCCTCCATCTCTTCTCCCTCACCTGTCTCTTCTGAAGAACTTGTAGCCAACCATTGCAGCACTTCAGTTATGCGAGTCATCCCACCACTTTTCCATGATGGTGACCACGTGATGGCTTTGCTGCTGTACCATGGCTTTTCCAGCTCCTCTTGTTTGTTGCCCATGCTGCATGCATTAGTGTACACACACTTCAGCTGGGCTGCTGATTTCACCCCTGACTCTGGCTTACCACCATTGGGCTTGTTTCTGGGGAGCCTAGCTTCATCCCCTTCCCCCTTCACGCCTAGTTTAAAACTCTCTTAATCAGTCCTGCCAATTCATGGGCTAGAATCCTTTTGCCCGTCATAGATAGATGGAGCTTATCTGGCTCCAGTAGGCCAGGTGCCGTGAAAGTTGCCCTGTGATAAAAGAACCCAAAATTCTGCAGATGGCACCAGACCTTAAGCTGCTTGTTGATAATGTGGGTTCTCCTATACCTTTGATTGTTTGTCCCTGCCACTGAAGGGACTGAGTAGAACACCATCTGTGCTCCTGCCCCATCAACCACTTGACCCAGAGCCCTGAAGTCCCTTTTAATTGCCCTGGTGCTCTTTGCAATCTCATCTCTGCCAGCCTGGAATATCAGCAGCGGGCAATAATCAGAGGGCTGAATTAGCCCAGGGAGTCTCCTGGTGATATCCCACACCCCGGCCCCAGGGAGGCAGCAGAGCTCCCTGTGGGATGGGCCCGGTTGACATATAGGGCCCTATGCTTCCCTCAGGAAGGAGTCACCTACTATGACTACCCTTCTTTTCTTTTTGATGCTAGAGGCAGTGATCCATCTGACAAGCAAAGTGTAGTTGGGAGGCTCTCCAGGGAGATTATTTTCTTCAATGTCATCTGGCTGACCCTGTGGATCCAGGGTCTTGTACCTATTCTGAAGTGGCACCTGTGTAGGTGCTGGAGGTTGGGAGGAATTTTTATTACCTCCCGTAGTAGGGACCCATTTCCACTCACCTTTGTCTTCTAGGTCTTGTCTTTCAACCTGATGGTAGGAGGCATGGAAGTCCTCTGACTCCTGGTGGGCTTCTCTCAGGGATGGAAGGGTGAAGCTCCACCAGTCTATTTCCCTTTCACTTTCCCTAATACTCCTTAGTCTTTCTACTTCATCCTTAAGCTCGGCCACCACAGAGAGGAGATCATTCACCTGTTCACACCGCAGGTAGGTGTCTTTTGCACCGTTCCTGACTACTGACAGGCTCAAACATTCTGTACAGGAGAGGGTCTGGACAGAAACATCCTGCTTGGGGGGTTCTGTTTGGGTTAGTATACTTTTATTAGCTATAACTTTTGTTCATTTGGAGACCATTGCTGTCAACATGATATGAAGCAGCAATTTCTCTTTTCAAAAGTTCTGCCTTTGTAATAATGCTGATTAATTGCTCATTATGTAAAACTTGCAGAATTTCAAATGACTAATTCAGCTCCATGTTTCAGAGATACAAAATACCTCTTGCTCTTTACAGGAACGTGAAACATTTCTCCTAGAATTAGCTTCCTATTCTCAGCTATATCTGAAAATGTGAGATTGACATAGACCTTCAGAGTAAAGAGGAAAATCAAAATTGGGAATTTTGTCCAAAGTTTGTTTCTGCAAAAATTGACTTTTGAAAACATTTCAGTCTTGCTTGCTCTGTTTAGCACAATCAGAACAATGCAATTAGGTTTTTTAGTTCAATAAGATTAGGCTGATGGACCAGCTTTAGTATTTTCCCCCCTGTTATTCTCCTTTTATGATGTAGTACAAGTTACTTGAAAAGGTAAGCTAACTGTACTTTTTTAACAGATTTGTCATAGAGAGGCAATTTAACTTATTGTGAAAAGCACTTTGAATTTCCTTGACTGAGATACCAATACTTGAAATGCAGTAAGTCTGTGAGTTTTTACAAGGAATTTTCAGGCTAGATTTATGACCCTGTGGCTCATTTAAACACTCCAGTAATAGAAACTTGGATCCATGTTATGTTCTTTCAGCATTTCAATTGTATAACCAAGCAAATTATCTATACTGGTCACCTTTGTGGTAATTTTCTAATCTTTAATTAGAAATCTTATTAATATACATGGTTTTATAAGCCCATGTGAGCTAAACTTTCCGTACATTAGTGCTGCACTACAAAGCATGAAGTCTTTAATTTTATCATAGCAATGAGTATGACACCACCCTTTGTCTTCATAGACAGTAAGAGCAAACTGGAATATTCTAGAAAAAATTATGTATTAATTAGGTTGATGTGGTAATAGTGTACTTACAGGTGTTAATAATACCTACAATTATCCAAATAATTCAAATTCAAATACCTTGCTATATAATAAAAATAGTTTCAATATGAAAATACACATTTCAAAGTTTTGGTTCTATATGCTGATTGAGAAAATATATTTTCAAAGTAATTTCTTATTTTAGAGGAGATGAATGGTGACATAGATAACAGAAAATTCAATAACATGTTTTACTTTGTTTGAAAAAATCATTGAAAGTCCATGACATTGGTCATGTTTAGTGAGTAACTTGTATTTACGGGTAAGTATAAATTTGTACATTATACAACATATATATGTATATACCTTATATACCTTATACCTTATATGCCTTATACCTTATATAAATTCTACCTTCAAATCAGGGATCAGGTGAGATTTTTTCTTACTCAGTACTTTTAAGACTTATTTACACAGAATTATGGGGATTTGTATAGCTGTCCATTGTATCTGATAAATTTTTCCATCTTTAACCCTTGAATAACAAGTCTGTACTGATATGAAAACTTTTTACATTTATCTTTGTGGAAGTCATTTGTGCCCTTAATTTTGGTCAGTAGGTTTTTTTGATGCTCACTGTTCCAATTTGGTCAGTCTCAAGTACTATCCAACATTTAGCAGCAAAAATGTAACAATTTATAATGGTTAATTTTCATACATTGAAATAGTTCCTTTGGTTTTGCTAGACCAGTTTCAAACCAGCCAAGTGCAGGGGTGCTTGTAGATTCGTTAGCAGTAATAATCTATCTACTCTTCCACCAGACCTTATTTTTACTCTTTGTTCCTCATCCATTGCATGATACTATCACTTCCATGCACCTCATTCTCTCTGGAGTTGTTGCCTTCAGAGCAATTGGAGATGCAGTGACAAATCTCCGTTTATAGAAAATAGTGCCTGATTCAAATACTTTATTAGATTGACAAAACACACATATTTAGTGGGGAAAACAGTCTCACTCATGCCAGTTTGGGTCCATGTTACAGCCCTCACTTGGATTTTACATGCTCTTACCACTGTTAATGAAATCATTAACTTGCCTTCTTCTGGGCATGCCTCCAGTGCTGGATGAAAAGCTTTGAATAATATATGTTCTTGTAATGTGTCACAGATTCCTATTCTCAATATGCAAACTGGAAAATCATCATATTTGAACATATGCTGATTCTTTTTTAAACTAGTCAGTCCAAATGCCAAACACTGATTTCACTGTTCTCTATGGAAAAATGCTGCTGTGTTCTTGCTAGTTCCTAATAGCAATTGAACACCCTCTGAGATGGTGTAACCAGATATATAATCTCATCAGAAGAAAAGAATGGAAGTGCATCAAGCATGAATAGAATTTTTTTTCAATATAAATCCTCTAAATCATTAATTTTTTGCAAATTTTAAACTCTTTGACTTAAACCCATGCTTCTTTCTGTAGAGAAAATCATCTCCCATTGCAGTGTATAGAGAACGTTATGACCCATCCATGCTCAGCAGGTTATCCCTTAGGGTTTTTTACAGAGCCACAAGAAGACTCACATATACAGATTCTAAAACCCAATAGATTAGTCTAATATGCTTTTGTCTTGGCAGTTTAAAAGTAAAGTGCAACTGAAATTTGGCACTCTGTCATGGGACCTCTTTTCTTTGTATCATCTTTCAGGAAGACCATCTCACTCTGGCTTCATTACTCGAATTTTCCCTAATTGTAGTTGAGAAGTTTAAATCTAGTCATCGCTCTATGAAGAAAATTCAATTATAGTATTACCAAGAAAAGGCACTGCAGGTAAAGAGCATGTCTTTTGTTCTGCCACTGAGAAAAGTCCTGATAAAGCTACCTGCTGGTTTTCAGAGTGTCACCATCTCCATCCAGGTTCAGAGCACTCTGTGCCAAAAAAAGCAATTTCACACAGAGCTGCCCTTTTTCTGGCTGTACTTTGTATGCCTTTTGCTAAATCTAATCTTCTAATTAGGCTCTGCATGACAATGAGATAACTTTGGTAGACTGTAGCTGCTGCTTTTTTATGTTGTCTCTGATAAAGTCTTGTCTTGAATTCTCAGCTGTGAAAATCATTGGAATTAACCAGGAAGGACAAATGTTTAAAATGTATTGCTATTAGATAGAGAAGTTAAAGGTCACTGATGCTTCTTCTATGTTTCTTCTTCTCAATTTGCGACTGCATCTCTGAGACGCCATAAATGACCAGAGCTATGAACTCTGCTGAGAGTCCTATGCGAGCATCAAACATATGCGATCATCAACCTTTTCCTGTTTAGCAAATGTATTTCTTATTCCAATCATTCTCAACTCCAGAACATTTCTTGAATTCTAAAAAAAACTCTGACATTTCTATCTGGTTCACTGAAAAATTCGTGTACCTCCTAATGATTTATGATTATGCAAAGTTATGAAAATTAACATGAAAAATACAGGCATATTTCAGAATCATAGTATAGTCTTTTCTACTTTCTCAATCCCATTTAGAATTATTTTAAGGAAAACATAATTACCACTAGTTTTGAAAGGTTTTTCTAGACTTTATGCATTCTAAATATATTGAAATATTGGTTAATATAAATGCACATCTCAAGGCAGGTCAAGCGTTTTTGGAGGTACACAAACTAGTTTAGTAAAAAATCCTAAATCTCTAAATTTTCAAGATTTTGCAATTCTGATCACAACAGAATTGAGATGGGAAAGGAAAGGGAAAAGAAAAAAAAAAAAGAAAGATGAGGAAAGGAAAAGGAAGGGAATGGGCAGCTGGAAGGGAAGGGGCTAGTAACAGGTGAAGTATAACTTTTTTTGAATACTAGGACTATTTTTGGACATGTCTTTTCAAAGGTAGCTTAACGTCAATTGTTTAAATCATGTATAGACCATCACAGTTTTTACAGTAGGTATATTTATAAATATATATAAATTAAGTGTTTAAAATTCCTGTGTTTCTACAGTAATTAAGAAAGGTGCCAGAGCT
Source organism: Dasyornis broadbenti (assembly GCA_013397935.1). Taxonomy (NCBI): domain Eukaryota; kingdom Metazoa; phylum Chordata; class Aves; order Passeriformes; family Dasyornithidae; genus Dasyornis; species Dasyornis broadbenti. The sequence goes on from VZRN01004185.1 coordinate 284,261, forward strand.
TGAAGGAATCTAAAGACATGTATTCATTTTGCATCTTTTGCAAATAACTCTGGCATAGGTGGGTCAGAAAGGAGTGACAGGAGTGGAGGATAGAAGAAGAGAAAGTGAAAGGACATTTTTTTACCTTTAAATGTCAGTTGAGTCCTGTTAAATACTGAATAAATGTGGCATTGGCATCCTTAAATAACATTAGCCATTTAGGTTAACTGCTTCCACAAGTTTTCAGCTATAATTCCACATTCCACTCATTTAACCATAAAAATGAAATCTTCCTAAAAGAGTCTGTGTATGTGTCTTGATTGAATTGGGTGGTTTTTTGCCTCTAGAATTGCTTGAGAACTTCTGGAAGTTCCAGCCTAAATTCCAAGATTGGTTTTGGTTTTCTTTTGGTAACTTTAAACTATTTTATTTATTGAAGAACACAGGGACTCAGAGCTGTCCTCTTCTCTGAGTATGGCCAGTTGTTCACTTCAGGAACTGGCCATAGAGGATACTTATTACAAAAGAAGATTCTAGCAAAAAAAACCGGCTCAGTATTGTAAGTTGTCCACACAGATATTATTGTACTGTGCTTCAGGTCAAAGTTGCCTTGAGGGTGATGTGGATTGCTCATTAGTTCCATGATGGACAAATGAGAGAGGGAAGGAAGTGTTTACAGAAACCAACAACATAGGATTGGATATATTGACAATAAATCAGTAACTTTTTCTGATATAAATTTTGTAGTAGAATGAAATATATCTACAATAATTCTTTTAAAAAAAGAAGTCATTCAGATACATATGACTTGAATTTTGTTAGAAAGGGCCATTTAGTTGAAGCTTGGCATAGCATTATTTTATGAGTGTTGGACTGAAAGACAGGATGTGTCATGAACTGTATGGGTGGGTGTTTTCTGACACCTGCCAAATGAACAACAGATGAAGAAGGGAGTCAAAAAAGAAAATAAAAGACACAAATTATTATTACTATTATTATTATTAGATGATGATTATGATGATGATGGTGTCAGTTATGTAATGTTGGCATGTCTTGTGTTATTTGAAGCCTACAAAACACTAATGAGCTTCACTAACTATAGAGCGAAGTGAAAGTTGGATCATCCATTCTGATCTGAAATCTTTAGAACAAACATCCTGAAGTTGAGTATCTAAAGGAGTGTTCTAATGACATTACTGTATTTGTGCAGATGTTTAGAGAAATCAAATCTGGAAGTAAATCCTGTTTTGGGAAAGATATTTACTAAAGAAATTGCTTTAGACCTCCAAGATCTATAAAAGGATCTAATTATGCAAGCAAATAAGGAGTAGTTTCATTTTTCAACTGTCTTATTATCCCATTTTTGCAAAACATCACAAAATCTAATCAACTGCTAGGAAAGTAGAACTTATTTTTTAAATTTCTTTTAATTACTATATTAGTCACAACTCCATTAAGAGCATTTGGCTGAGAAGTCGATGTGTTTGCCTTAGACTTAATAAGTAGTCCTCCCACGTTTGATAAGGACAGGTATATTTAATTTACTATATTGTAGGCAATCAGCTCACTAAGGTTCAAAAAGCCCCCTCAGTTTTTCACTAATATAAATATTTTTACAGTAGCACAAGTTGCTGATTTTTTCCTACTTATCTGGTAAACATGTTATTAGCCATGTCTTACCTTTATTATTGCTAATTCCAATAATGTATTATAAACTAAATTTAAAAATTCTGGTTTTTTATCAGAAAGAAAAATCGTATTTTTCTTATATAAAGTATACTGACACCTCCTTTTCAATACTATTTCATTCTTTCCTTATTGCTTCCACAACATGCATCTCTTTCCCTGCTCTAAAGAGCATAGTGATGACTAAATTAGATAATGTCAATGGTTTGTTACAATAAAAGAGTTACTGTAACTAAGTTAAGTAATGTATTAAAAGTACAAAATATCTTCTGTGCTACAGACAAGTTTATGGAAATTCACCTCATTTAACCTAAAGTTGGCACAGATTCTCTCCTAGTTAAGTACAAAACCTTAACTTATATCATGACTTAATGGTGTACTAAATAATCACGACTTGGTTTACTGAAACTAGTCTTTTTTATAGTCTTTACGCCAGTGTTTTCTTAGTTTAGCAGTATTTCACTGCAAAGTTTCTGCAAATTAAAAAACTAGAAGTGTGAAAATCTAGTTTTTAAATTTCATACTGTACTGCATGACCCCTGAAAAGGCAGCAAACCTGATAATAAATATTTCCATGAGCACAGTTAGTTATCTACTCTCTTTAGTATAGAAAGCTGACATGCCTAGATCCCCTAAACTTGCATGCATAAGTGTATGAAAGGGTTGAAAAGGAGCACTTTGAGTCAGAAGCAAATTGAGGTACTTTGTGTTCAGTGTATCATCAAGAGCTAATTGTGTCCTAATTTACTAACTTTTTTTGCTTCCTGACACTGATTGGTAAAACTGCAGAACTTCTGGAAGTACACAGGTGCTTGTGAAGCCTCATTGCCCAAACTAGGTTTTGCTAAGGCTCAGCCAGTGGATAGCAGAAAAGGAGAAGAGTGTCCATGCAAAGAATGTCCTCAAGTCTCCACCATTCTCTGGCACAGGCTGCTGTCACCTGGGGTTCTCTTCTGACTGGAGTTTTCCTCCAAATTATATGTACTAGCTACGATGTAGTGAAAACAGGGGCTCTGCCTACTGGAACTGAGACAGAGGTGAGAACCTTCAATGTTCAGAGAATTCTCTGCTGATCCCCCTAAATATCAGTGTGTTGCTAAAGAAAATCATAGCAGGGAACTTAAAAGGAGATTGTTTTTCATTATATTTTAATTTGTTTCAGCAAGAAAGTGATGAAGATTAAGAGATTTAGGATTCAGTGGATAGATGCATAGCTTATGATTATATAAGAATTTTAAAAGTATGTTTGTTGTTAGAGACCTGAATAATTATCTCATCGTGAAAGAAAAATTCTACATCAGAAACAGTGAAGGAAGAGTGCTGGAGGCTTTTACAGAATCACAGAATGGGTCAGGGTGGAAGGGACCGCAGTGGGTCACCTGGTCCTACCTCCCTGCTCAAGCAGGGTCATCCCAGAGCACTTGGCACAGGATTTCATCCAGAGAGTTCTTGAATATCTCCAGTGAGGGAGGTACAACCTGTCTGGTCAATCTGTTCTGGTGCTCATTCACCCACACAGTAAAGTTCTCCCTCAGGTTAAAGTGGAGCTTCCTGCGCGTCAGTTGCTGCCAATTGCCTCTGGTTCTATTGCTCAACACCTGGTTAAGATAACTGGCTCCATCCTCTTGACACGCCTTCTTCAGATACTTGTGGACTTTGATGAGACCCCTTCTCAGTTGTCTCTTTTTGAATGAATAAATACTCATGCTTTGGTAATTTTTGGTTAACTGTGGACATAAGCTAAAGGAAAATGTGTCTCGAATGATGTGTCTGTCCTGTACCTTTTACATTTTACTGGAAGTCTGTAAAAATATCTACTGATGTCAATTCTGTTAGCTCTCTTTGATGCATACATAGATATTTTTTAAAGAATAATTATCTGTAAATGTATTGAGGTATCTTGTTCTGCATCAGAGCTAATGTTGGTGGAGCAGTTTCAGTATAGCTGTCTGTTTGCCCCTTTCTATCAGCATCTTTTCTTGCTCTCTGTGCAATACAGGTCTACCCCAAGCTTTCCAAAGTGACAGTAAAAGGTCTTGTTCATATGAAAACAATCACTGAATACTTTATACTCTTTTCCAATACTGATTGCCCTACTTTTTTTTTTCTGTCAAAATACAAGGATTTGTTTACCTTTCTAACACTAGTCTGTGACCAGCTCAGATCAGTTATTTCCTTCAGGAAAGATTCTAATGTTTGTTTTTTCTACAAAAATTTCTTTCTATGGATTTTTTTGTAAGATCTGAATTCCTTCTACTCTTCAGAAGTATTTTTCATCAGGATGACAGAAATAATATCATAAAACTTACCATTTACAGGGAGACAAATATAGAAGGATGATGTTTAAAGGCAAAGCTAATATCATAAGGATTTTTTTTTAATAGAAAGAGCTTTCTGTGAAATAGTTTCACATCTGATGTGGATTTTTTGCAGACTTCTGCACTGTGATTTGGGATAATACACAACAATTAGAGATTTTACTGAGAGTTGTAGTGTAAGTTTAGGTAGAATTGAGAGCAGTTGTCCTGGGTTGTATTATAAGCAGAGTTCCCCTAAAGTAGACTGGTTTCATTCTAAAAATTTTATTTACTAAGGCACATACTTCTAATGCACTATTTTATCCAATAAAAAAGTAGGTAAGTGGTATTCCTTCCATTTCTATTTCACAGCAAGAATTTATTTTTATCTGTTGCATGTGCATGTATAGGGAGGATTTTGCCTTTTCTTCTGATGTATATCTGAAGCTAGAAGTCTTCAATACTGTTTCAGAGCCTCCTGGAGGCTTGCAGTAAAGTCCCCCATAAAAGATACATTTCTGATACTGCAGTCCAGGAACCATTGTTGCTGTTAAATGGCTTTCTACTGTTAATTCCTTTTCTTTAAAAGAACACCTGAAGCTCTTGATATAGAAGCGACTGTATATTTTCAAAAGTATCTGGGAAAAAGAGGAATAACTGTTTCTACCTCTTTCCTAGAGAAAGAAGAATAGCAATTGGTGTTGCTTATTAAAGAACACCTAATAATGGAAAAAGTTGCAAAGGCCTTAGCGTTAATAACTGTAATAGTTACAGAGAACACAGAAGAAGCTGTTCCTGACACCATTTAATATATTTTATTGTTTTGAAACAAAGCCTTTATATTCAGAAAGTCCAAGTTCATTGTTTTGTCTAATGTCCTTTCTTTTGTATTTGTATATGTGCCTACAATCTTGCATTTTTACACTCCTGCATGTGGAGTAATAGTTCACTGCTACAGAGTAGGAACTCTGAGTGCATTCAGATCAAGGATCTCACCCTGCTTTCAGCTGAGAAGGGGTACTCCAAGATCAGGATTGCAATTTTCCCTGGTAAAGTTCAATCCTCACTTAAATATGCTGGCTTCTGGAACTTCCTTAAATGCAGGAATCTTGGTTGCATCATTTGCACAGGACTTCTTTGGCATGGTAGTCAGAAGTCCTGTCTCAAAAATAAGAGGTGGTCCTTACTGTTCCAACTTGTGTCCAAATCCTGCTTTGAAATTATAGACCTATTTCCCAAGGAAATTTTGTATCTCCCTGCTGGGGTAGATACTTCACATCCAGGAAGACAGTTTTATCAGGCTTAATCTCAACTGCAGGATTTTTGGAAGGAGGAAATATTTGAATTTCTGGAATTGTTGATGGAAGATTTAAAATAGTACGCATAATCAGATACCTACACCTCTGTAAAAGTATTAAAAGCATATCCCTCCAAGTTCAACTATTCCTAGCTCAGTTTAGTAACTCTTAATATGTTAATAGTAATTTACAGTAATTTCTATGTAACTTTTGTTCTATTTCCTTTTGAATGCACAAATATTTTGTATCCCAAGCATACTCCAACAAAGAGATGTATGCATCTACTGCCCATTGGATGAGAACAAACTGTTTTTCTGTACTTAATAATTGTATATTAAGTTTTGGATTTTTCATGGGTTAGTGCCACCGTTTAAAAACTACATCTCTAGCTTACTGGCCGTTGCTTATTATAATCTGATTTCAGGCTATACCTGAAAACCATTAACTGTTAAATCTCTATCTTGTTAATATGGTATTGAATATGCTTAATTGCCAGTACACCAAGCCAGTAGTAGAAACAGAGTACCAATTATGAAATGTCAGTAATTTGATTATTTTTTAATATCATTACTGTATCTGATTTTTAAATCACAAAATCTGAATCTCTAACCACAGGAGTCTTTCTTATTTGTATGAGCCACCTTTCAGAATCATCTTCTTCATTTAGACAGAAAGACGTGCTTTTTGTGGTATTTCCACGTTTTTCTAAAATAAAAATATTCTTTGCAAGGTAAGTCCCTACTAAACTGCAATCCAAATCATGCCCAACTTTAATCTATATATCAACACAGCAGGCAAATATTATATTCCGTCTTAGTGGGACAGCAGCTTTAAGTAGATAGTATGTTTAATAAGACCATTGTGTAAAAGTTAAAGCTTGTATAAATCCTGCCATTTTATGGAGATAGCATAAGTATGGCTTCTTAAATTATCATGCTGGGATCTAAAATATATTTTCTTTCATGCTTTTCTTTGTTTGTATTTCATTTGTCTATGAGAAGTAGACAGGAATAGTTTTTGCAGCTAAGAGGGGATTTCTGTTGTACTTCTGTAGTCATTTGCCCCCTGTGGGACAAAGTGTTTTATTCTCACTATGGATCTTCCTCTTGAACCAAAGCCCTAGAGAAAAACTGGTAGACAAGGAGTGAGATCAGAAACATTCCTGAGCATAAATGATACACTTTTGTGAACTCTTAATCCATTCACAACCATTATTCTCTTTTGCCGAGAAGGGCTGGCTGGGGAAAAAAAAATGCTGCATGGTCCTTTGCTGAAGTTGCCTTTCTCACAGCAGTCAGGTTCTTATTCTGGTCTGACTTACAGTATAGGTAGCCAGCAGCTTTGTTGAAACAGCTGCAAATAAGGACATTTATGATTTCTTTTTACAGGCTAGTTTGTTTAGTCTAACTTTTCCTTTTTGCCTATTCCTTTTTGCAAACTGTAATAATGTTAGTCTATATTTTTTTAAGTTTCTTTCTTGTAACAACCCAAAGACCAGACCATTATTACTTTCTTTACTAATTATTAAATGCAGCATCAGCTGTACTTTCGGCCTTGCTTAATTAAACAGGGCAGGAAATAAGTCTATTTGTCAATGGAGGGAAAAGAGAAAAGCTAAAAACAAAGACATAAAAGTGAGAAAGGAATTGCATCTCAAAATGTCCCTTCAAGTGATCATTTTAATAGATTTCCTTGTGAATTTTCCTCTACAACTATTTAAATTTATAAGATCATTAAGAGTCAGAGGCACAGAAGCAACTTTTTAGTTGTTAGCTAAATGCAAAAGTTTTTTAGGTTTTTGTAAATGGTGACATAAAAATTAGTTATTGTGAATATACTTATTTTTGCACTCTTATGTAATTAACATTTATAATTGTTTATAAATACAGTCAATGAAGGCAGCAGCGCAACTCAATTGTAAGTTCAGATCTACAAGTCAAACTGTTGTTTAGTCCTAAAATTCTTTCATCATCAAATAACTGAAGCAACTTTGAATGTGGAGCTGAGTGTCATTTTACGACCATTGTTTCCTCTTCAGTGCAGACGAGGAAGTATTTGGAGAGTACCTTGAAGAGAGAGAGTGCTTAACAGTCAATACCACTGCTCATAAAAATTTGTGAGATATATCTCTACTATGAAGGATTGGTGGAGGGGAACACTTACCCTAGGATGTCTTGTTGGGGAACACATTTCTGTGCAGGCAGCTCAGGGAGCTGCAGGTTGAGCTCTGGGTGGGACACCAAGGCAAGAGGCCATGAACTGCCAACCCTTGGCACAGGAAAGGTCACAGGGACCTGTGACCCTGCCAGGTGACCAGACACTGAGACACAGCAGGAGCTGATGGCTCAGGAGGAACAGTGATCGTTTTGCCCTTGGACTGTGAAGGTATAAAAGACCAGGGGTTTCCTTGTTGGGAGTCTCTCCTCGGAGGCACCAACTTCAGCTGTTTCTGTGTAAAGGCACCGTGAATAAATTGCTTTATGGAATGAGACATCCGAGACTCTTCTAAGGGGAACCTGGCGTCAAACTGCTGAGGAAGCCTTGTCTGACTGTGTGAGAATGGGGTGTGTAGGGACTCAAGGGAGGTACTTCTTGGCTCACTGAAGCTGCCCACTGTGAAGGGGCTTCAGTCCAGCAATGACAGTCTCTGGCGGTAGGAGTATGGGTGCCAGGACGTCCTGTGAGTGGTCAAACTGAGAAGTTTTCCTAATAGCCTCCTTTGAGGACCATGCTTTGTACCAGGCCTCATGGCTGAAATCTAAAAAGCATAGTAACACCTGTTACCTTGGAACTGCTTTTCTGTCAAAGATTTTTAAGGATGTTTAGGGACTTTACTGGTGAGACCTATAATATAATGCTTACTGTATATAATCCTTTTAAATTCTCTGTTGAATTCTCCTGATGTTCTTGAGAGTATGAAATATTTGCTTTCTTATTGCCATATATCCCACTCACATGACACACATATGTATTTCAACTCGACCTCACAACTTTTGCTTTCTCTATTCACTTTCTCTCACACACCTCAAGACCAGATACTCTTCATTAATATGAAGTAATAATAA
>VZRN01004185.1:292615-322124 GCA_013397935.1 Dasyornis broadbenti
TAATAATAATAATAATAATAATAATAATAATAATAATAATAATAATAATAATAATAATAATAATAATAATAATAATAATAATAATAATAATATTTCAAGATGGTTTGAAGAGTTAAATATCTTTGAGGCTGTAGGATTGTCACGGTCTTTTTCTAATGTTTCTTTACAAGAGTTTTAGCATTGTAGAATAAACTCCAGACAAACCATAGATATCTTTATTTATGGTACGATAATCTTTCAACCTAAATATCTTTGATCCTCTTACTCACTTTTTTGTTATACTCCTATAAAAGTCCATTGTGTCTTCTGAATATCTCCCTCTGTAGGACCTTCATATATGTGTTCCCAAAGTTCAGGTTTGCCTGCTTTACTCATTTCAACTTCCAACTCTTTTGAGAGGTCATTTTTTGTAACCTTTTTACCCCACAGTGGATTTATTTGAATAAGAGACATCTGTAAACATTATTTAAAATGTTTCAATATTTCATTTATAAAACTGCCATCACAATGAGAAACCCATAAAGGGACAAAATTTTGCATGTCATTTCTATCTCCTGGATTTGTCTCTATGTAATTTTGTAATCATATGCCCCAGCATTAAAATGATAAAAGTTTAGTTGTTTCAGTAGTATTTGTAAGCTATTTTACATTTATCTAACTTTAGGTTTAATATTGTAAAGCTTATCTAATTGAAGAGAAAGTTGTCTTCTGAGAGTTAAAAATCATCTATCAATTCTAACAGTTCCTATTCTCTCTTAGGCTCACACTATGAATTAGAAATCATTGCTATTAATGCACTTTTAATTGCAGTATCTTCTAAAACTAGGTTGGATATTAAATATGAATCATGACAAATGTTTTCTGTAAGTATTCTTTATTGAAAAAGAGTTTTTTGGGTTTTTGTTTAAGTATAATTTCCTGTCAAGATTTTTTTGCTAACTACTCAGCAAGAGTGGGAAGAAAAAAAGAATTGGGTTCTTGCTACTGAGAGATAAATCACTGAAGCTGCTCAAGACATTTACTTTTAACTCCCCCTTTTCAGAGATTTAAATTCATATATGTCTCTCTAAGAGACAGAATGATGTAGTTAAGTCCGTCAGTGATGTGAGGCAATATTTGGAAAGTCACTGGACTTCTGTATTTTTCAGGTCACTGTAAGAAATAAAGATGAGACATTTTTGATGCTGTTAATTTTACTCATTGTTCCACTATCTTAATTTTTGGTTGACACTTTCAACCATTTTATAAAGAATTTATTTTTTACCTTTCAGAGCAATATTTTCAGAAAATGCTGTTAGAGAAATTCTCCGTGAGTTTGTAGCGAAAACTTCCATTATCCAATAATGAAAAGAGATTAGAGGGAAGGCAGCCCATCTACAGTGCTGGCCTGAATTTGGTGAGAAGAGACAGTTATACAACAGCAAAAAATTTCTATCTTTTCCCTTATCACAGATAAAGCTATATTTGGATTTCATAACTCACATATAGTCAGCTAAACACAAGATTCAAAACCTCAGTGATCACTATTGAATCACTTTTAGAGGAGCACACATCAACAAAAGTGAACGATAAGGGTATGTCTGCAAATGAGCAAATGGGATACTAAAAGTGTGTTCCTCATCAGTACCCAGAATCATATTGGAATTTATTTGTCAGTATCAACAAATGAAAACATGCTGAAATGCAACTAAAAAGCATGAGAAAATGAAAAGTGGCAGGTAACATGGTGTTGCAAAGAACACATCACAGAAGATGAGTCTGATTTTTTTTTTTTCTGTGACAAAATAACATATTTTGTGGATAGGGGAGAAGCAGGAGATGTGATATCTTGACTTATGTCAGGTTTTTAACAGTTTTAGATCTTACATTTTGACAGATGACCTGGGAGAACACAGTGCAAAATACATTATGGATTACACTGACTAGAACTTGTTTGCAGAGACTAATTATAAGTGGTTCATAATCAAAACAGAAGTGTGTAGTTAGTACTGATATTCAATAATTTTCATTAGTACTCTGAAAGATAAAATGCAGGCTGTTCATTACATTCACAGGTCAAGCTACGCTGTAGAAGATTATTGGCCCAGACAAAGTTTCAGGCTCCATAATCAATTAAAAAGTGTTGTTTACTCAAGGGAACACAGACATGGGAGGGAGAACAAGTCAGTAATAGCCATTTCACAGAGGATATCTACGGGATTTAAACAAAATATAATTTCAACCTGAACCAGAGGAGGTACACTGTTGCAGAGTACCTGGCTGCACTGGGAAATTCATATATACTGTCTCTAAAATACAGCAAGCTATTTTTTCACTTTTTAATTTGATGTGGTCCAAGCTAAAATACTGTGTGAAGTTTTAAGTTGTGCGATTTAAGAAGGATGCTAGATAAAGGTAGGGAATCTTAAGGAAATATTGAAGATTAGTTAAATACTGAGTGTACTTAAGGAAGTCTGGTGATAACCTAATTTCCAAAAATATTATGGATGGCTGCAAAAAAAAGCAGAGCATGGTAATTTGGGATCTCAGTTGTAAAATTTCTAGTAGCTTTCTACCAGCTTATGTGGATGATGCAAGAACTAAAGTACTAGGCAGGAGTTAAACCTTTATTTAGTTTATTCACTGAATAGAAAGAACCACTTTGCTTAAACATGACTGAGCATATTTTAAAATTATGCAGCTTTTTGGTTTGGAAGAGAAATAGGTATTGCTAAATTAAATAACATGATATTATATTGGTATTTTTTATATTTTTATAACAGAAAAGAAAACTAGGAGCGATTTATTTTCTCTCAATTTGCTAAATGTAAGCTTTCTTCTGACTTACTTTTACTTTGGGAGCCTTTAAGAGAGCACAGACTATGTTCAGTTTCACAGAAATACAGTATATTTTTATAGAAGTTTAGAGTGCTCTTAACTGTGTGCAGTTTGGATTCATAGCCATTTTCCAGCAGGAAAAAGTATATTCCAGCCTTTCTGAATGACAAGCATCCCAACACATGAGCATGAAATAAAGCTATGTGACGGAAATGATCATCCTCAGTGTGACCCTTTGGGGGACATCAAACAGATTGAAAATCTAAAGGACGTTTGAAGGTTATGGTTACATGCAAGAATAAAATAATCTGCCAAAAACTTACTACAATTTGTTTGCCATTGCCGCTATTTCCTTAGGTGACAAAACAATGTTATCCTTTCCAAAAATCTGTTCCAGGTTCCTTCATAATTTGTGTGATCCAGTTTGAGACATACTTCACCTGTGATTGAGTAAAGAAGTGCAAATAAATGACAGGGAGTGGGCTTTCATATTTTACCTCCTTTTTGTGTGGAAATTGAAGCTGAATTCAGTTTGCAATCTTCTTTAAATTTGGTAAGTATAAAGGAAAAAAAAATTCCTGCAACAAAAATATCTTTGTTGTGGAAGTTTCATTTTATGTTTTTCCTACCAGCTATAAATATGTTTGCAATAAGGATATGAGCATATTTTAAATAAATAGATATTCAGACAGACAGACTGTGAAATGAAGCAGTTATTTTCTGCCGGTTTGGACATGGTTTATGTTCTCTGCATTGATGAAATAAGTCAGTAGAGGCATCCTCATTACCATAACAAATCCCACTGTGTGTGGGATCAGTCTTCCCACCGATGAAGACTTCAGATGACTGGTCTCCATACAGACCCCTGACGGACACCACCCAACTCTGAACTCCCTACACAAGTTAAACCACTTGGTCAATTCTGTCTGGATGTGACCATCCCAACAACTCCATATCCATCAAATACTCTGTCCCCCATATCCATATCTCTCCAATTTAGAGAGAAGGATGTTGCGGGGTATTGTGTCAAAGGACATCTTACAGATGTTTAGATAGATGACATTCCTTCCCTTGTCCACTGATGGAGTCACTCCTTTATAGAAAGCTATTAGCTTGGTCAGGCAGGACATGCCTTGATGAAGCCGTGCTTGTTGTCTCCCTTTCCCCCGAGCACCTAAGCAGAGCCTCTGGCCTCTCTTCAATTGTCTTCGCAGGCACAGAGGCAAGACTGAAAGGCTGGTAGTTCTCAGGGTCCTCCCTTTCTACCCTTTTTAAAAATGGAGACAATTTTTCCATTTTTCCAGTCACCTGGGACTTGACCTGACAGCCACGACCCTTCAAAGGTCATGGAGAATCAGTAGAATCCTCCAGACTCTAGGATGCACCTCACTGGGTTCCTTAGACTTCCACTTCTGCAGTGGAAGGGAATTTGCTCCTCCAGTCCATCCACTCAAGAGGTGTGGGAAAAGAGAAAAGAGATTGACAGTCTGAGACAAAAGCATTGTTGAGTACCTCAGCCTTTTCCTCATCTATTGTTACCAGTTTGCCGGTCCTGTTCATCAGGGTGGGAATATGATTTCTTTGACCTCTTTCTGGCTGACATACCTAAAGAATCTCTTCTTATTGTGTCTCTTGCCAAGTTCAGCTCCAGCCAGACCACATTCCTACCCAGCTGGGCAGTGTCCCTTGCTCTTGCCTGGACACCTGTCTCTGTTTCCCAGGCTACTGGAGTGCCATAAGCACCATCCTGTATGTCCTGATAAAGTCCAGGGAAGCAAAATCCACTTCTTTCACCATATCCACTGAGGAAGTGATCTCATCTTGAAATTATATCAGCTTCCTCAGGTACAATTTTCTCTTCATAAATTCATAGTGGCTGTTGTGTTCTGCCCAGTCCTTAAGAAGCCTAGATATGCATTCCAGGAGGATTTCCCCAGTGGTCAACCCAGGCACTGAGACACAATTAACTGGCCAGAAGTTTCCCAGTTACTCCTTCTTGAAGAGGAGAGTTACATTTGCTGTTTTCTGGTTATTGGGATTGTCTTCCAGTTGTCATTCTATTAAAAAAATGATAGTTTGGCCTTGCACTGTTATCAGTCATTTCCTTTGGTGGATTTTCACCCTCAGTGCTTCTGCATACCCAATTTAATTATGTGGTCCCTGTGTCAACCTTTCTGCAAACTGGATAATGCTTTGCTAGCTGTCAAAGTTGTGAAATAGGCTGAAACAGTGAACTTTGAGAGGTGGCAGACAGTCAAGGGTGAGGAGAATGGTAGGCAGTGAATATCTGAAATGCAGGTTTTGAACTCTCCAAGAAGAAGCCTTGCTAGATAAGACCAGTGTAAAGTGCTGGTGAATTTTGGCAACATGACTAAGCAAAAGCGGCATATCCAGGTTAAGACACAGGAAACAGAATTGTTGTTGGGAGACTGATCATGAGCTTCTCTTCAGCACAATGAGTATTTAGGCTGAGAAACCCAGGGGGTGCAAATAAGGGTTCTCAGAAAAGAAGTAAATTCTGGAAAGAGAATCTTAGAAAGATGGAGTGTCAGACAGGTGAACACCCTGTCTGGTGAAAAGATGTTGACAGTGGAGAAGATCCCAGAAAAGAGAGAGCTGCATGAGGACCAGCTCCAGGGATGTCCAGGGATAGTGAACAGTTACACCTTAATTGATGCCTGTAGGCAGATGTACAACACAAGCCCCACTTCTTTCTGCCAAGCCTCCTTGTGCCAGCAGTGATTTCTCTGAGGGGATGGGCACTAAGGGTCTTGTGACTAAAGCTGCTGGACACAGGGAGCAAGTGGGGAAAACTGGCAGGTGAGGTACAAGCTTGGTTCTTGCTGGTATTTAAATAGTCCCAAATGCACTACAGGCTGGACTGTGCTCAGGCTCCTCTGTGACTTTACCACTGGTGTCAGGGATCTAGGCCTTCTGAGGGCAGTCTTCTATAAAAGAGACTTGAAAAAAGCCATAAATTATTTTAGTGTTTTCCAGGTTGGTCACAGTTTCCCACTAAACAGTGTTTTCCATTTACTTCATGCCTTCCTTTGTGGCTAGCGTACTTACATGAGTCCTTGTCTTTGCCCTTCACATCCCTCCCTAGTTTCAGCTCCAGCTGTTCTTTGGCTTTCCTAATTCCAGCCTTGAAAACACAAACAATGTGTGTTCCTCTGGGTCAGCTCTTTGTTTACATCTCTGTGTAAATCCTCTTGAAGTACAGTTCATCTATGACAATTACCTGCCGTGAATGCTCAGCTTTCCATGTGTGTTGTTTGAGGAGCCTCTCTGTGAAGATGATCAGCTATCATGGGCCTTTTCATCATCCAGGGCCATCTTCCGTGAGAAACTGCAAAGTACGTTGCTTAGCAAGAAGAAATCTGTTCTGGCATCCTCAGCAGGGATTTTACTTTTTGCTTTGCTCATTTCCTACGGGATCTTAAACTCTGTTGTCTCGTGGTTACTAATGCCAAGGCTACCCTAGATATTCACATCCTTAACCACTTCTTCCTTTTCTGTGAAGGGGCAAGCCAGTTGGCTCTTTGATCACTTATGTCCAGAAATTTTCAACACATCCACAAAGATCTGTACTGCTTGCAGCTATCTTTATGCCCTTCCAGGACATTTCAAGATGTCAAAATTCCCATAACTATTGGGGAGGACATGAGATTATGGGGTTTCCTTCAGCTGACTAGAGAATGCTTAATTTCTTTCCCTTTAGGATCAGCTGATCTGTAACAGATACCTGTCTTGTGACATTCTTCCATGAGCTCATGACTGGCTTGCCACACCTTTCAAGACAATGGTTCATGTCTCTCATTTCTTTCCTAGTCTTTCTCTTCTGAAAAGCTTTGTGCATCATTGGCAGAACTTCAGTTATATGGATCATACCACTGAATCTCTGCAACTCCAGTGCAAATGAACCAGTGCAAATGCATCAGCAAACTCATTCTTCAAATGTGCTTTCCATGTTATGTGAGCTCATGCACAAGCACTTGAGCTGAAGTCCCTCACCACAATGTGATAATCTGGACACTTCCTCAATGTCCTCAGTGCCCACATTTCTCTTCTGTCTTGGGCTGCTGTCTCCTGAGAAACCAGTTTGAAGACCTCACCAGATTGGTAAAATTGTTCTTGCCCTGCTTTTATATATGGATCAAAGAATGAATGATTACAATAGTTCAGATGAACTAATCAGAAGCAAATATCCATGCTGAAAATTAATTTTATTTCATCTGAAGTTTTTAAATACAACTTAATGTATTAGATCCAAATTTGGTAACATGTTAATGAACTTGATGTAGAAATACATGGCTAAAGTTTTGTAGTCAGAAAGAACACCCGTATAAAATATCTCTCCTAGCCTCTACACACTTGCTTACTAGGATTGAATAGAAAGCTTGGTGCTCCCTTATATCTGAGAAATTTTACATGAAAACATATATGTGTTTTCTGAAAACTTGTGAAATACCTGTAGTCTGTACTTCATGGAAAACTCTTTTAAGTTTGAATTTTGACTTGAATTCTTGTTGATCACATCAGTACTGGAATCTTTAGCAGGAGCATGACAGACATGGTAGGAAAAGAAATCAACAATTAGCAGGAGTTAATATTTTCATCCCATTATTTCTACAGGTCTTTGCAGTGCAATCTCGTTGGAACATCTGCATTTTAAATCTCACATGTTCAGATGGAATTACATTTGACCTGTTGCAGAAAAGACTTTTCAAGCCAGCAAATATAGTGCTGGATTTATTCTTTTCAGGAAGATATAAATTGGACTTGAATATAGTGCTTCATGTCTTGCTGGAAAAAAATAAGGAAAACAAAGATAAGCTTTTCTTTAGTATTTCTTGGTATCATGAGTTGTTACAATCAGAAGTTAGAAAACACAGCTCTAAGGAAAGGAACAAAGGACTCTAAATATGCTAAAAATATTAATTCCAATTACCTGGAGACAACTGCATGTAAATATGTTAGGAAGCTCTCTGGATAGCACATTGCTGAGGGGTATAGTTAACTTATGATATGAAAGAGTAGGGCTTTTTTCAAGGTTTCTTACTCAAATAAAAAACATTTACCTATTTCGGAAACAGGACACTGTGAAGTGAGTACAGTTTTAATACATTTTAGTACATACTACACATTTTAAATCATCCCAAAAGAGTTTTCAGGTGATTTCAAAGGGAACTTCAAAGATAGATACGGCAAATTCAGAGCTTCAAAAAATCTGTTTCACATTTTACAGCACACCATGTTTTCGTGCACATGTGTATGCCTGCATATGTTTAAAAATGAGAGGTGAAGAATGCATTTTTTTTATTACAGTGTTATGTTCCACTCACTTAAACTTCTTTTTACTTATTTTCCAGACTGCTTCTTGTAAATTACTTTATAGTTTCCTTTTCAATTTTTCAAAACTTTTATGAGTATTTTCAATAGAAATTATTTGAAACCTTTTCCGATGGTTAGTTAATATGAAGAACAGGAAATCAGAGAACTGTGAAGGAGAAATGATGGCTCGTGAAAGGAAATTCCTCTTAAGGAGGTTTCTGTAATACAAAAGAACTATCAAATTTTTACAATACATTTTGAAAAGGCTTACAGATGTAGGAGATGTTGGTCTGTAAGTGAAACAAGGCCATTTACAGTGGAACAGATAACAGATATCACAGTGCATATTTTTAAAAGTCAATGTGCCATCCTTCATGTGAAATGTTAACCTTTTTCTCTAGACTAATATTGTCATAGGTTAAAACACATTAATACAGTAGTTCATGACTGCATAATGCAGGGTATAATCCTGAGGACATTCTTGAATGGCACTTTTAGTTTTATGGGTACTTGAATTGTACTAAAATTATGACCAATTTCTGATAAAAATGTATTTTTGTATGAATAATGGTCAGCGTCTCAGCAAGATATAGCAGGAGAAAGTGCACAGCACAGACTCTGTGTGAGAAGATACTGTTCAGAATGGAAAAGCCAGAATGGCAGGGGAAAAGTACTTTTTCTTTAGTAAATAATTTTTAGAAATCTGTGAATGTGGTCATGTGAATTTTTTTTAAATAATGTGTTACATCATTCTGTGTTATAGTCTATAACAATTCTCTTTGTCTAGAGTATCTCATATTTTGTTTGTTATTTCTTGACTGTATAAACTAAGTTTTTCAGTTGATTATAATTATATTAAAATGTAATTGACTAAAAAATTAGGTATTTTCACAGTTTTCCTTTTGCTTTCCCCCTTCCTACTCTATTGATGGTGTTATATCTTAATCAGGCAGTTACAGAGCCAAGTACAGAGAAATTGGAACACTTGGAACACAAGTGGAGGTTCTCTGTTCAGTGTATTCTTTGTATTCCACTTATTAACCAAATTACTCAGAGGATACTCGGATGTGAGCTTGTGTTTATTTATTACATTTGGAAAGCAAATCTGCAGTTCACATCTTCTCATACTGTCCCATATAAAAGAAGAACTTGAACTGCGGTCTGTTTTCTGAAGGAGTGCCTGTTTTGTACATGGTATTCGAAGCAGAAAGAGAGAAAGTATAAAATGAGAGGTAAGCTTTACGTATTTTACAGCTGTGAAGATCAGACAAAAATGTCAGAGTCTAAGTGTTATCCCCAGGTACTTTCCAGAACTACTTGGCAGAAAATATTTCCTTAGATAATTTTCATCTAAGCCACTTGCTTCTCCTGGAAATTACAGTGGTATTTTGCCTTTTTCCCTGTAAATACATTTGATAGTAGTTAAATTGGATTTCGAAGACACAACACTAACATGACAAAAATGTTTAATTTAGCAGTGTGTCTGTATAAAAGTGCCCTCACATTGAAGTCAGGTGCACTGGGCTTTTGTTCAGGGTCTCAACTAGTCAGACAACTAATTATGTGCAAGTACAGTTAACTGGGAATAATTCTAACTGTACAACATATAATTGGTAACCACAGCTATAGTAAGTTAGGACCCCTATTCTAATATATTCCAATCAACATAATAATACTTATGGGGGAACGGACTTCATATTAAGGGATAATTATGATCCTTTAAAGTCTTTGTTAGAGATGTACATTGTGTTCCTTCTCATTCATTTGGCTTTCTAATTTTCCTTCTGTGTTTCTCTCATGCTATTTTTACATGCATATTTAGCACATTCTGAAGAGTAACATAAAACACTTTCCATAGTCTAGTGATAATGATTGGAAGATCAAACAAAAACTTTACAATGATTAAAAGTATAGAACTCACATAAACTCTTCTCAGTGAATAAGTAGGCCTGGGATTTGTTTTCCAACACACACTACTCACATCTCATTTCAAAACAAATGANAAACAGGCAAGCTCTGGTTAATCTATATTCAATATTCATAACTATGTGTAAAAAAAAAAAAAAAAAAAAAAAAGGAAATTTTATAATAATCCAAATTCTAAAGTCTGTTTAAATCAAGAAACTCTTTCAAGTGTATTGTTCACTAAGATTTTGTTTTGTTATCACTGTCAAATTTGCTTGAAAATAGAAATGTTTTTTTCAGAATGACTTTAAAGAAATCTTGTCAGCTACTTCTCTATCTGCTGTCTTTAATTCTATTGAAACTTTAGGACATTATTGGGACACTTATTTATGTGATAAAAGTCACTGTAGGTTCATAGTCAGGTGACTCAAAGTTTGCAACCACAAAATACGACACTTTCCAGTCTGAACATTTTTCTTCATTGAGTAGCTATTTTATTCTTCAACAAATTTAGGTGAAAATTCCTCCCCACCCTCTCCTTCCTCGGAGAACTAAGGCTTTTCACCTGGTAGTAACTGTGTTTCTCTTTCCCCATTTTAAATATCATACATAGTCTCATTTTTCAAAGCTCGTTACTAATTTTCTTTCAGGAAATTTAAAGGATTCATATTTTCTGTTTCAGTCTTTCAGGGGCCACCAGAGAGGGCTTGCATGTGCACAGAGCACACAAACATCTTTCTGAAAGGTTCAAATCATGTTATTCTATTTTATTTAAGATAGCTCAGTGTATGTTTCCACTGAGATTATTTTTGAATGGTGAAAGCACTAAAGTTTCATTTTGAAATGACTTATGTTTAAATCATTATGCTGAGAGCTAGCTAAAGGTACCCATAGAGCAAACTGAAGTTTCTGTCAGAAAGGTCCAGGGAGCAGCAGGGGAGAGAACAAAGGCCCCAAACACCGTAAAGTGTAGCTATGCAACTAAGCTTCAGACTGGAAGATTTGTGTAGCACAATTCTTTGCTTGTGTATGACCTATCTGCATAGCAGTCAAACTCTTTTATATGGAGACTGTGCAAAGTTTTAAAGAATAGAAGAAATGTAAATTACATTTTTAACTTGGATATCAGAAGGGAAATACTAGACAATTCAGGAACTGCACGTAAACTCTAGTCTGCATTATGGTTATGTGTTAAAGGAAATAAAATAGAAAAAAAAACAGAAGCAAAACAATGTAGACACTAGATTATATGGCCTGTACTACAGAATGTAATCATGAGTTTATTCTAACTTTTGTTGTAATGATTCTGTTGTAGTTCTATGTTCTGAGATTTGAGAGTGATTTCTGTCTTTGTGATATTCTAAACAGGTGTAAGATTTCTGGTCTTTGGTGTAATGCCCTTTATATTACAATCCTTTGCAATGATACTATATTAATGTATCTATAAGTGAAAAGCACACTTGATTTCATGAATGATTTTCAGGAACTGGATAATTTACTATCATTTTCTAAAAAACTGAGGCATTTTTAATTGTTGAATTTTCCCACCTGCTGTCTGCAAAAGGTTAATTTATACCACGCAGAATTCTTGGGGGAAAAAATTAACATGTATGCAGAACAAATGAATCAGAGATGTGTTGGTTGAAAATGCCTCTGGCAGTCATTTACCCCAGCCCTCCAATCCAAGCAGCTATTGCTCTGAGTCAGTCATTAATTCATACGAGAAACACACAAAAACTTTTCGAGTGGTCATAACCTCTTTGGCAACCTCATTGCAGTGTAATGCAATGCATTCATAGTCACAGAATGTCTGGGTTGGGGGGCTACTCCTGGAGATTACCTAGTCCCACTCCCTTAATAAAGCAGGCTCACCCAGAGAAGGGTGCACAGGATCACATCCAGGTGGGTTTTTAATATCTCCAGAGAAGGAGACTCCACAACTTCTATCAGTAACCTTTTCCAGGGCTTGCTTCTGTAAAGAATATTTTCCTTATAGTCAAGTGAAACTCCCCAGGTTTAAGTTTGTGCCCATTGTCCCTTGTACTGTCACTGGCAACCAAGGAAAAGAACCTGACTCTATCCCCTTGACACCTACTATGTTATTTTTAGGAATTTATAAGATGTCCTCTCATTCCTTTCTTCTCCAGGCTAAGCAGACCCAGCTCATTCAGCCTTATCTCATAGGAGAAATGATCCAGTCTTCTTCTCCTCTTCACAGCCCTCCACTGCACCCTCTTCAGAACTTCCTTATCTTTTGTGTACTGAGGGCCCAGATCTGGACACATTGCTCCACTTGCAGCCTCACCACGGCTGAGGAGAAGGGCAGGATCACCTTCTTTGACCTCTTGTTGCCATTCTTCTTAATGAATCCCAGGATATCCTTTGTCTTCTTGGTCTCAAGGACACACTGCTTGTTCGTGGATTGCTGATTGTCCACCAGGACCCCCAGGTTCTTCTCTGTAGAGCTGCTTTCCAGCAGCTTGGTGAGAGAGACTGAAATGTTAATGGTTAATGACTCAAATAATTGGCCATATGCAAAAGGAGTGGGTGCTTTGCTGAGGCCAAGTTTGCACCGCCCCTGCCAAAGTGGAGGAGAAGAGATTTTGGGTATGTGATGGTGAAGCCTCTGAATTGTGTAAGAACGACCCAGGGGCAGTGGGAGTCCACCACTGGAGGATGACCACAACAGACTGACCTTTGTTTTAGCAACAACCTGGAGTCTGAGCCAGATAAAGGAAAATACTCATAAGAAGCAAAACCTGCAAGGTGAGGTAATGCTTTTTATCATGCCAATTTACTCCCTTGAACAACTGTCAGTTAAAAATCCTCCACACACACACACACACACACACACACACACACACACGCACACACACACACAGACACACGCACACTGCTTCCCAAAGGGGTCAAGTGCATGGGGTTATTCTTCCCCAGGTGCCCAGGTGCAGCATCCTGCATATACCTGTGTTGAACTTAATTATGTTCCTCCCTGTACAGCTTTTCAGCCTCTCCAAGTCTCCCCAAACGGTGGCACACACATGAAATTATCTTTCCTAACTTTCAACCCAAGCTTCCTGAGATGCAGCTTTTTGGTATTGCTTGATGTCACATTGTGTGGAACTAGCAAGAACATTTTACCTCCATTGTCTTAGCTGGTTTATGGACATAGTTGTGGGATCAAGGACTGTGGAGATAAACCTGTGTACCTAGCTGTATTGCAGACCGTCTCTAACTTGGGACTGAGTAAGTCGGAGTACAAATACCCTAAAGGAGTTGAAAAGTTTGATGCTTAAGCTACTGTCACTTACAAAAGATGAAATGCTGTATTCAGGTAACATGCTTTATTTAATTCTTTTCTTAGACAACAAGAAAGGTACTCTCACCTTGAGACTATATTTTTCACTGCTGTCCTTAAAACACTTGCCAAACAAATGTCATTGCAGAATTCTTAATTGCACGACAAACTTACTTCAGACTCTGTATCTAATCACTATGAAGAACAACTGAACTAAACAAATTTGGAGAGTGTTGTATGTACTGCAGTTTTTTCCATCAACCTAGCATTTTTAGCACTAAATGATTACTCTATTGTCAAGGGAGACCAAACTGATTAATCTCATTAGGATTCCAGGCTAAAAGCTGTGAAAACTTTCACCTAATGTTACTCTTCCTTAGTTTCCCACTCATTTCCTTCAATTGACTATTTCTGGCATATTCTATATTCTATTGGGAAAAGGGTTAGTCTTAGTGCAATAATAAAAGCCATGCAGAGCAAACATCATTTAACACTCAGCTTAGTTTGACTTGACTTCATTTCCTTTGTCTCGCTCATGAGTCATGCCTGGGGGTATTTAAATCCTGTAGATGTGGCACTTAGGAACATGATTTAGTGGTGGACTTGGCTGTTCTATGTTAACTGTGGAACTCAATGATTTTATTGTTCTGTTACTCAGTCACTTAAATACTTAATGAAGGTGAAAAAGATTGTATCTTGGACCATGAACAAGCAACTGTAGGGGAAAGGATGGCAGTAGCTACCTCACGATGAATCAATGGATTTACACAGTCATGAATTCATTTCAGTTTGTTTTGTTACAAACACGTGCCTAGAATGGGCAAAGTTCAAGAACACTACAGAATACAGTGTCTGAATTTGTTTTCTCCCACTTCTCAAAAGTTAAAGCTATATTTATAAGAACTTTTTAAAAAAAAACAGCAGCTGTGACTTCTGTGGAGCATTTTGACTCATTCCTATTCCCATGAAAAGGAATTAATCTGAGAGCTTTTTAAATTTAATTTGCAAAGAAAAGTAATTCTTACACATTTTGTACATATATGTATTCATATTTCAAGAAAACTGAAAATTCAATTAAGTAATTTTTGCTTTCATTTATGGTTTTGATGAGTTTATTAAAATATCTTTTAAATATTTCATTTTAAAGGTCTCTCACTTCCCTTTCTAACATTTGAGGTTTCAGTATTAATGCTGTTCTATACCCTCCACGCCTGTGTTTCTAGTAAGTCTTTATATGACAACAAAACAATTTGAAAAGAAATTAGCTGAAGAGTGACACAGATATTTACTTCCTAAATAACTTTCTGTTCACTTATTTCTGATTCTCAAAAAAGGTTCCACACAGAAGAATTAGAGCTTTGGTTACCCTCCACTGCCACCTTTTTTTTTTTTTACTTTTTACATTTACTTACCTAGGAGAGCATCAACACTCTGTTCCTGTAGGAACCAGCTGACTATATCTTTCCAGAGAAAAAATTTTCAGCAAAAGCAGCTATTTTCTAAAGCAGATAAACAGCTCTTCTGTGCATAAAATTGCATGATAATAGAAGAGTTTCCACACCTCTTTGGGTTTTGTTCAGTAGTCTGGTGTTTTTGAGCAATGTGCTTGCAAATCCTTGAAATACCTAGCTTTGCAAAGCCGAATGAGAACACGAGTACAACGGTCTATACCTCATGCATCAAATATTACTGGACACATCTCTTTAAATTCAGGATTACAACAGAAACAAAACTGTTAAATACTTGTCTGACATAAACATTTTTCCTTCTGCAAGTCATGAAATTTTATGCGAACAGCCTTGTTCTTAAGATAAAGCAAGATTTGGAAACTATTTATGACAATATCAATAAGAATTTGCTTGAATATCTTAGAACAGAAAGAGCAAATCCTGTCTCAGGTAAAATAAAACAAGGCAAAAAATCTATGTTGCATTTAAGCAATAATTTGCAGATAAAGTCTAAAGAAATTATGACAAATTGTATTTATTCATTAAATATTCATAAAGGAAATAATCTCTGACTTCTGACGTGGCTTTAATTACACAACTGCTTTCCAGTATTTTCTACTACCTGCTAATGTGTCATCATCCATATGTGTATGACTTGAACTTTTGAAAAGTTCTACTGTTTTTCATGGCCAGAATCAGTAAGATTATCCTCTTGATCTTAAATGATGCTCTGAACATTAACCTCTCTGCCTGATTGCACTGTAAAAAGAAAATTATACTTATCAACACCATATAAATGCAAGGAGTAATGATTCAGATTTTCAGTGTAACCTTGTTGCTATAATTTCTGTTTATCTCAGGGACAGAAATCAGTACAATTGTCCCTATAGACATAACAGGTTTTCTGTTTGGTTTTACAGTTCAGGCAGAAACAGAAAGCAAAAGCATTTCCATAGAAAGATGCTTGGAAAGGTTAACAGGAAAGGCACTTATGCCAGGAGCGTCTGGAGAAGGGGATCATCGGTGAGCTGTGATACATTAGGATCATTCCTGTGAAAAAGTCTAAGAGCATAAATATAAGCCATACTGAATGAGACCAAATGCTCTGTTTCTGCTAGTACATCGCAGTGGATATTTAGAGAAAAGTTATAAAAGCTGGGGTGTGTATAGAGACATTTTGCCTTTGCCATTCCCTACCAATTTTTGGAGACATAAGATTTACTGAGTCACTCTTCTAACTCCCTCCAGACTGTTTTGCTTAATTATTCTATCCTCCATGAACTTGCCTAATCTCTTTTCTGAAATCCTTATATACTTTTGGTTTCCATGACATCGTATGACAAATGGTTTTAGATCTTATTTATACAGTATGGGAAAACATACTCCTCAGTGTTTTCCCTAATTGGTATTTTCACAGACTGTCTCCTATTTCTTCTTTTGCCTTCTGATAAGCAGAGTACAAGAAATTTTTATCAGGATAGTAGACAACAACAACGAAGACAAACATTAAAAGCATTTTTTATGTTCTGCTTCCACAGTGTCTAAAAACAGAGCACACAAACAGCTGGTACTGTAAAAGTGGAATAGCAGAAGTGATGTAAGAGTTTGTCATTGCATGGATTTTTTTAAAACCATTCTACAGAATTCTTCATTCTAAGTAAACCCTGTGGAAGTTGCCACACAACATCCACTTAATAAAGTTGAAAGCATGAATATGAAATATATCTCCACGTAGTCCAACACTTTTAGCTCTTTTAACTCACTGAGTATATAAAAACACTATCCAAAAATGCTTGGTGCACAGCCACGTATTTGCCTTTGCTATAAAAGCAGTGGTTGTGTGATCAAGGAGGGATCTTGTCCCACTCATTTATTTGCAGAGTCTCCACATAAACCTACCCATTTCTAATGTCCATGGGCATTCTGCCAGCAGAACCAACACTGCATCTTCATCTACTCATCTACTGCAAGAAGACCAGTGATTTCACTACAGAAAATGATCTGATGTCTCATATATTGACAGCTAAAAAGAGATTTGGTCTACTCAGACTACTTTTTAACAGATGCCAGAGTCAACAACAGCACACTTATCTTCAAGCAAACTAGAATGCCCATGTTTTCATTAACATAACTCATTCATTTTCCAGACTAAGCATTTAGTACTTGAGAAAAAATATAAATATCAGAGGATAAATATGGAAGAATATTTAGCACAGCTTGACATGTAATACTTATGATTCATGATTAAAAAATTGCTGAGCTAACCTGAAGCAATTTCAACTGAAATTCAGGGTTCTCTAGGGTCTGCCTGTCCTTTCTTAATTTTTTTTTCTCATTAATTGGCACTGTCAAACTGTTACGAATGGGAGAAGGGGGTTGAGTTAAATCTGCCTTTTGCCTAGGCCCTCAGCAGCAGGCAGCAACTTTTATTGGGCTGCCCGCACCCCAAAACCCAGTCTCGTTTGCAAGTTCTTTAATAATGGGCCGATCAGATCTAATATAAAATGAATTACTGTTTATTAGACACAAGAAAACAACAAGGTAAGGAACTAAACAAACTATATACTGCACAAAATGAAATAGAAACAAAAGAAGAAGAAAAAAAACCAAACCTACTAGTAGATAATACAGCGCGAATTGAGGTACCCATAGTTACAGCTAGCGAAGAAGTAATACAATTTAGGAAACCAATATATCTTACCAACTCCAATTCGGTGAGGGAACATACATTAGCATCCTTTCACTCAATCCTCGAGGAAGTAACCACAGGCCTGCGTCTACATCTGGGGAGAGGCTCCTCCATGCTTCAGAGAACGTGCAGGAAACCTCTGCCTCTGTGATATTTTGTGTGTCTTTTATAGTGTAAAATTGCGTCTTTCGGTCACTTACTTATTCTTTTCATCTCTTTCCACACCTGGTTTTCCGTACCAAGATGTTGATTCTTTGGTCAGGATTCAGGCTCTCAGGCGCCAAGAGATAATCTCTTGCAGAGTCATTGACTCGGTCGTTGCCTCGGTCATTGACTCAGCCTGGGCTATCTATGCCAGCTTTGTGGGTGAGAGATAGAGGTGGAACACCCTGTCACACAAACATCATAGCAAACTAGTTGTACCAGCCAGGTTGTTATCAGGTAGAAGAAGCAATGCCAATAATATCTCTTTCTCTTCTCTGTTTCTATCTATTCAGACACTTAATTTCACATGGCATGACAAAGAAATTGCCAGACCTATAAAATCAGTAAGTGAAATTAATCAGTGGAGTTTTCAACTTTTACTTTTTACTTATACATATATATTCTTCTGCTCTACAAAAAATTAGTATATATTTATTTTATTTTAAAATTTTTAGTTTTCAACTACTCATAAGTTATTTAGTTGCATGAAACAGCTTTCTCAAGGAGGTTTCCTATCTACAAATATTTGAAAGGAAAACTTCTTAAAATAGACTGCCAAAGGAAAAAATTGAACATTTCCATCCTATGGAATAAATAATCCATGATTATTTATTCCATAAAATAAATAATCATAAAATCATAGAAAGTTGAAAAATACTGAAAATGTTATTTTAATTAAAATGCAATCTATTTGTTTTCCTTTAGTACTTAGACAAAACCATCAGGAGTTGTATCAGCAACAACCTTCATATGCAAAGCAAAGCAGTAGCAAGTTATCCTAAAAATAAGAACTCAATTATTAAGAAGGAAAGAGTTTAATAACTTTTTTTTTTTAAATATAACTTCTATTTTTTTCTTTATTTTTTCTTGGATGCTCAGCTTCTTCTGGAATTGATGGGATAGCAAATACCTCTAGATTCTACTGAAACATTTAATTGTAAAATAAATTTTAAAGTTCTATTTTCTAACTCATCCGGTTTAGTAACAACTAAATCATTACAGCATGGTGATGGTTGTTACAAAAATATATAAGAAAACAACTTTAAATAATAAATATTTATCAATAACTGAAAACTGTGCAAAACACACATTTGAGGTATGCTTAGCCATCCATTTAGCAGGGCCAGCCTTTGCTTTCCTTTAATCCTCAACACTTTGTAAAGGAACATAAAAATCAATTCCATCTGTGACTTTGTGGGAAGCAAATAAAATGTTTATTTTCGTCTATCTAAACATGACCTATGTTCTTGGCAGATGTGAAAGAAACCTTTATAGGTGGGAATTGGACAGTACAGTTATTGGGAAATGTATGGTGAGTGCCAATTTCTTTCTGTATCCACTTCTGGTATTTGTAAGTGATACATTGGTAAATTCAATGTGAATTGACATCAATTGTGAAGAAGAGTGAAAGGAAATTAAACTTACTTCCCTCTGCTGGAATTGCAACAATATAGGTTGTAAACAGTAGCTTGTTCCAAATGTATCTTTTAATGAATTCATGTAATTAGAAACACTAAATCATAGTTACTTGAAAGAGTTAGGCGTTAAGGGACCATGTGCAGTGAGGCTTGCTTTAAACATGTGATTCAAAAGTGGAACAAATACGTAGGTTGCAGACTGGATATTGACACCCTTTATCATGTTTCTCAGATTTACTTTGTTGTATGTCTACTCACAGTTTCCAGAAAAGGCTGGTGTTGTAAATTAATTGTAAAATCCTGCGCCTTCTTCATTTAGCCTTATACTTAATTACGCAATATTTCAATTAGTTCATTTTATGTACTACTGTTTGTTTTGTGCTATATACAGAAATTTTCAGGATGTTACATTCTACGTGAGCTGCTTGTAACATTTCAGATAAAAACTGAAATTACTTAGAGAAATATTTATTATAATTATTGATGCTGTTTCACTGAGCTGTGGCTCATTTATTTTGGATGGTGAAGCTGTGATCATCGTGAACTCCTAAAACATCAGTGCTCAAGCATTTGATTCAAGGAGCCCTACATACATCCGCCATCACAAAACTTCATGTGTGTCCACATAGGCCTAGCATGCACATCATTATGAGATCCTTGTGAAGTTTAGGAATAAGCTTTTATGGATAAATGAAATAATTTCTTTCTCAGCAGCACAGTCTCGTATTTATTTGAATATAAAAAACCCCTTCCATTTTAAATTGGATTTCTTCACAGTACTCATTTCAAATTCTAACAAAAATATGTGATAATCTTAATGAATTAAGATTAAGGTGTGATTGCAATGCCACTATATTTTACAGTTACGGAGCAGTCTCTGAAATCTACTTGCATAGACTGTACTCAACAAAAGCAGCAAGTACCATTCGGAATATTAGATTTATCATCTGTTTGTTTAAACAGAAAGCTAATAGAACATTTTAAATATCAAAGGGCAGTAATGAGATGGTGAGGAAAGAAACTGGAGTTAGTGCGTTATAAGGAGAAAAATACTTATGACCATTTCTTTAAATTAAAAAAAAATCAGAATATTATAATTAATCAATGAAGAAGTATTTTACTGTAGATTTCATCATACCTTTCACTGTACCTTAAAGAATACCATAAATTTATTGTAGAACAGCCAAAAGAAAGAAATATCACACCTTCCTTTTAGAATGAAATTATACTGCATATACTTTGGTCCTTGAAGATTTTCAACTTCTTCCATAATATCCTCAAATTGGAAGAATTAGGCTTTCTGGAGAAAAGAGAGATAAATGAGGCCTAGAGTAGAAATAAAGGCTTGACAACTTTAAACTTCGAGTTGAAATTAAATCAAAGTAAATAACTATATTAAATAAGAGGCATTTTTCATGAAGATGCAACATTTGGATAAACAAACAGTAGTTTTCCTACAGTCATATTATTAGGTAATTTTTTGCTTTATTTCTATGCATAAGATGCCTTCCAAGAACAAATAATGTGCCTTGTGACTGTTTAACATGAATCCAGTCAAATTCACTTGGTTATCAGCATCTGATGTGAGTAATCTTTTTTGCATTGTGCCAAAACACACGTGGAATGAATGAAATATTTTGTGACAGTTGACAGCAAAGTCTACAATTATGTCCTGGATATACAAACTGGTAGATCATATTCCCTTTACTTGTGGATATAGCACCTAATAATGTAACTTATCACCATTCTAGCCCTAATTTATATATATATGTGACTCCTTAATATGGCATTAAGGTCTGACACAGAGTACTCCATGCAAAGAAAAAATAATTTGTATCTTAAGTTAAAAAAAAATGCAGACACAATCACTATTCTGCTGAAGCACTCATCTCTGAAAATTGGCAATGTCCTTCATATAATGTACACATTAGCTTAAAAATCAGGTTGGATCATGAGTTCTTTTTTAAGTGAATGTCTTGGTCATCCCAGCTACTCTTGTATGAGCCATGTCATGGAGTGATGCTGATGTGTAGATATTGGAGTCATTTTAGCTAAACTGGAGGAACTAATTTTATTCACTCCAACTGCTGTTGGACTTCCAATACAGAAGACCACTTCCGAAGCCTGAAGTCTGCCATATTGCTTACAAATATAAAATTAGCCTTGTTTCTTTTTAGTTGGTTGGTTTATTTTGTTTGGTTTGGTTTTGGTTTGGTTTGGTTTGGTTAGGTTTTTGTTTGATTTGGTTTAGTTTCGCTTGGTATTTTTTGGGGGGAGTTTTTTTGTGGCTTTTTTTTGTTGTTGTTGGTGTTGGTTTGGGTTATTTTGTTTGTTTGTTTTTTGTTTTGTTTTCAAATAAAGTACAGTATATATTAAAGAAGAGTGAATCTACAGCTTTATTGGAATGCTTTGTTAAGAACTTAAAAGCAATCATATATTAAATACACAGTGATTAATGTCTCCTTCCTGAGCAATAATTAGGAATTATGCAGTTATTCCTCATTAAGCTTTCTCTCTTTTTCATCTGATGTCCTTGTTTGCACAACCTGAATTTTGCCTCAGAACCATACTAAATATAACTTCATCTCAGAAAGAGAATTTCATACTGGAAAAATTATAAAATCTCTGTCGTCCCTTCTTTTACTTCCTTCCCCCTTCACCCTCCCCATTCTTCTTCACACTTAGCTACTCTAACAGTGAAAAAAGCCAATGGGTTATTTAAAATATAAACATTTTTAAAGAACATTGTAAAACACATAAACAAAAACTGGCCAGCCCATCCTGGAAATGAACACTTGATATATTTTAATGCATTAAGTTAACTTATATAGTGGAGGCTTTTCCCCATTTGGAAAACACAGATGGGAAAGTTATGAAAAAGTGTGTTATACATTAATGTACCAGTAAGGCCATTAACCTTCTGCTAACTCATTAAATAGCTTATGCATTAATAAACAATTAAGATTGAAAGAATGGAATCTTTGTGGGGTTCATCCAAGGAGTAAGCAATGTTCTATAAAAACAATCATCAATAATGGAAACACGGTATTTGAAGTAGAAAAAAGTTACTATGGAAATGTTTTAAAAATGTTGCTAGATCTTAACAGTTCAGAGCGCTGGAATATGAAACAAGATGGTTAATAACACTGAAAATATTACTGAACTACTAACTGGAATTGTTTCTCAGTCCTTAGCTATTGACTTCCAATATCAATGGGATATTTTTCCAAGAAGCCGGAATTTCAGGAAGTCAGGAACTGGTATTACTGAGTTTTCTCCTTTGCCTTAGCATCAGCAGTCTATGTGCTACCTACTTCAGTATCTCTATGTTTATTGTGAGATACAGTTAATATCTGTGCAACATTTCAAACACTTCTGAGCTAGTAATAAAGACTGCTTATATAAAACTTGACTAAAGTATACAAATGGTTTTAGAGAATTTCATCCTGAGTACATGGGCTTTTGCTATCTAGAAAACTTCAAGAACACCAGAATTACAGTCATCAGTGAATTGCCAAGCTAATATTTACAGCGTGTTTCCTGTTGAAACAGGAAAAACATTTTAATGTATTTATCATGTTTCGGTAAAAATATTTTCGGTTTGGATAATCCATATGCCCCTGTGGTGGGTGCTATTATATTATTCTTTGTTTATGGCATATGTCTCAACTTGCATCCTGTTAAATTCTAAATAATAATATTTCCTTTTGCTTTGATGTTTTCAAGTATAAAGGAGAATTTTGCACTCTCATGAGTGTCACTCAGTTGCCAAAAGAGAATTTCACAGCTATTGGTAGTGTTAATTTGAGCCAATTATGAGATCATTGACCTGCCTTGGCACTAATTTACCTCCCATAATTTCAATCATAAAAATCTAGCTCTACTGAACATCTCATTTAGGAGTGTCATTCTTGAATAAATCTTCATATAGTGGTGAATCAGTTTTGATGATCTACCAGGAAGCATGAAGAGAGTTTTTCCAATCAATGTTTATAACATAATCTCATTATGTTACTTTGATTTATTTTATGAGAAAAAAAAAAAAACAAAAAAATTCAACATCAAGAAAATTTAATACTGAAAGCAGGAAATGATAAATGAAAATTTTAAAATGTGAGATTGCCATCCCTGCACCTATTTTGATAGAACAAGCACTTTTGGCTGCCTGTATGCAACACTGTCAAAGGCAGCAAAATACTATAGAGGGGAAAGACCAGGAGAAGATGAAAACAGTAAGGTCAGGCAGATCAAAGACCTTGGTTTTACTGTTCCTATAACAAATGCTTGGGAGTGGAGTGGTTATTGTCAGAAAGAATAAAAAGCCTTAAATCATAAATTACTAGCTATTCTCTTCACGCCCATTAAATAGGATCCTGCACATATGCAAATCAGCTCTAAGTTATTGGAAAACCTGCTGCTCAGGAGGATTTAAATCTGAATTGCATAAAATACCAGTTCTTCCTCAGACTGGGTTCTTTATGTACTGTTTACTTACTCAAAAGCTTGTATTCTGTATATCATTTTTTCTGAAGTATGATACATACAGCCATCCTACTGTGATCTTGTAAAAAATACAAGAATTTTGTTACTAACATTTTTAGTGTAAAAAAGTATGTGATATAGATCAGAATTAAATGTTAAGATTATTTACAGGACACAAGCAGAAGAGGTTTGTTTAGATTTAATACAAGGCTTTTAATGGGAGATTTTATGCAGAAGCGTGGAATTCTTTCATTCTTCATTCTATGTAGAATACCTTGACATTTCAGACTAAGAAATATTTCACTTTACTTAAAACATATGCTTCAAATTTGTTTGGATATGAGTTAATTTCTTTTAAAAAATTTGTGCTCCCCTTTTTCTTTCCACAGTTGAAGTTTTCCAGTCCATAAGATATTTACTTCTTTGACTTCTTTTTCTACATTTTCTCTGGGAATATGAAGTCAAATCCTGCAGTTTTCAAAATGAGTTTACTTTAAAGGACTTCTTCAGTCCAGTTTTAAAAAACAAACAGCTAAAGTCTAGGGTCTGATAAAATGACAGTATATCTTTAAAAAGAGAACTTATATAGCAGAGTTCTATGTCACAGATTGCACAGCATACAACCTTCCTAGCAGGTCAAATGACAAAAGATTAAATATGGCTCTAAGAACGTTGTAGTGACAATAAGTGTACAACAATGTATTCTATTAAGGGTTCATGCTCAGGTATACTTCCACTGGGAAACTCAGAAACTCAAGGCATTACTGCAATATTCTGTCTGTGATTTTTACACTATTTTTCTTAGGACTTAACAACAAAGAGCTCTTCTTACTCAGAACTCACAATTTGGACAGGACAGAAGACAGAAAATGCTGTCTGAATTTTGAAGACTATCTTCTTCATCTCTAGTGCTGTAACTGTGGTTCTTTGAAAAATCTGGTGAAAAAATAGATGAAAAGTCCTTTAAATTATAACTTTACATTTTGTTTTTAAATTTTTATGAGTTCAGATGACTACAAAACTTATTTCTCACCTGATTTATGAAATGAAAGACAAAGATGTAAACAAATAATCTATCAAAATAACCACTGAGAAAAAAAAAAACAACTTCATTTTCTCAATATGTCAAGGTAATGACCTGTACTGTGAATTAGCTCAGAGGTATGCCAGCCTGATATAAAGAGCAAGCAGCGAAGAAGAACAGTAATATTTTAATTATTTTAAGTACAAAAAAAAAAGTAAGCAAAATTACTGTTATAATTACAAAAATGCATGTTTTCTTACCTTTCAGAGTATGATAAGGTTTTCCAGGACTGCCTCGAGTGTATCTTTGAAGTGTAAGACCTAACATTCACTGTTACGATAAAGAGACTTAGCTGTTACTCTACCTCTAAAAATGATTCACAACCTACAAAAAATCTGAAAGGTAAATGTTGTGAAAAAGGAAAAATTAAATATGGGTGCACAAGTTAGGTGCAGAGTCTGGATATGAAGGGCAACAAGAAGGGCTTATTTAAGTACACCAATAACATTGGCAAAATGAAGGAAAACATGGATCTGCTGCTGAACAGGTCAGGTGCCCCCAATGGTAAAGAACACAGAAGAGTCCTTGATTATTCTACCCTGGTAAGGGCATTCCTCAGAAATCCCCAATGCCTGAGACCAGAGGGGATATTTGGAGTGAAAAAGACTTATCTTTGGTGAAGAAGGATCAAACCAGTAACATTTGATCGAAGAGACAAAGTCAGATCCAGCGGAACTGGTGGATTGCAACCGTGAGCGCTAGCCAATGTCATGTCAAGGCCATTCTCAATTATTTTTGAGAGGTTTTAGTCTCTGGGGAAGATTCTTGAAGACAAGAAGAACTTGAGATCCTTACAGTGTTCAAGAAGGGCAAGGAGACAGAATTCCTGAAACAAAAGATAGATCACACTCACTTAATTCATATGAATTATGATTAATTCTCTAAACAATTTCTGGTTTCAATTCTTACAGTGGTTTATCCGCAAAGGGGAATGGGAAATGGAAGGGGAAGGGAAATCCCAAGACAAAAATACTTTTCAGAAGTTCAACAGAATTAGAGATCTGGCAGATTTTAGAAAATAAGGTTTGAATCATCAGTGTATTCATTTGTTAAATAATTAATAGAGAACTTGTAATTGCATGCAGAGTTTCGCTGATTTCCTTAAGTGATTTTCTTTATCAGTGAATAATAAAAAATGGAACTGCTACTTCAGTTGTCTTTCTATCTACAACTTCTTCATTTACTTGGCCTTTCACACTGCCATCAAAATGAATTTTGTCACCTTTTCAATTTTCTTGCTAGTACTTGCTACTTCTGAGTTTTGCATTATAGCAGAAGTCTCAGATCTACTGGGCCATAATCCCTGAAATAGGCAAGGAGTTTTTCAAAGATGAGGCCATTCACTCAAAATATGCAAAGACCTTATATAATTAGATGTTCAAAGAATCACTTATATTTTTCCTCAGAAAAGCATGACTTCATGCCAAAGAAAAGTTAACATTACTACAAATGCTCATTAATAATCAGTTTAGTTTGATGAGCTGTATGCCACTGTTACTAGAATGTTGAATGAAAATAATTATCCTATGCATTTGAATTGTTTTTGAGATGAAGGTGTAGCCAGCTCAGAATAGGACATTCTGCTTTTGGTGAATACACCATTGCTTCTGTGTGTCCGATAGCAGCCGCTATCAGACAAAGCTGTCTCTGATTTGTTTCCTCCCTCTGCCACCTTGAACAAAGCTAAACAAGGTATTTCCTCCTAATTTTTAAAGTATATACAATTTTTAGTACTTCTACTTTATAGGACTCCACAACAAAGCTTTACTTTTAAATATATCAGCATTTTTTTCCATCTCCCTACTCAGCCCTATAATCGTTTCTCATGTCCTGATTTGACTAAATTATTTTAAACTTGTTTGTTCCACATTTCTTTCCTCTGCCTTAACATATTTGTTCATAATGTTGGCCTTAAGACGACCTTTTCCTCCTCCTCTCTTCACTTCATTCATATGACAAATCAAACATTTGTTTCTTGATTTACAGCATCAAACTGCTTATTTTTGATCTCAGAGCTCTACATGTTTTCTATGACACATATCACAGATCTTCTTTTATCCCACTTGCCTTCATTCTCATTTTTCACATACTTTTTATCTAGCTTTCCTCATCTGTTTGCTTTGTATTTTCTGTTTTCAGTTTGACTGGTATTTTTGCCTTTGAACATTGCCTGTAGATAGAGTCGGTTTGTTTACAATAATTTTATTTTTCATTTCAAAATAAGTTTTTTGATAATGTGTGCAAGTGGTTTATTCATCCTTTGCATTTGAGGTGTCTGTTTGTAACCTAAGGGTGCGGGGAGTGAATTAGATTTTAGGTCTCTAAAAAGATTTATATATACCACTCTATGGTAAACCAAATATATGTTCCTTTGATGAGGATGCTTTCAAAAATACAGTGTTAATATTTCCCCTTTACGTGTCCTCTCAGGTAGTTTTGAGCTTATTTGGGAAAAGAGACTATTTACAACTTTAATGTTTGCTGCATAAACAGCTGCTGCCATTTTAGACATCCTTGAATTATATTCTGGTCTTTAATAACCCACAAAACCCACCACCTTCCTTATATAGATAGATGACCTAATCTAGTATTTTACCTTTGTAATAGCTCTTAGACGCAAGAGAATCTTTTAGATTGTATGCGGAAATGTAATTCTGTTTCAGACAGCAACATTTTTCTATTATCCAAAAATACATCAAAAGGCTTTTTGCAAACAGAAAGGTGGAGTAACAATCAATGTAAAAGATTCCATAAAATTGGACAAAGATTCTATAGTTAAAACATCACAAAAAAGATGAAAAATTGCTATTAAAATTTGGGGGTCCATTGTGACTCTCAGCCAAAAAAAATGCATTATCAGTGGTAACACCAGGAGATTTTGCTGAATATAAATAGTTGGTTTTCCAACAAGAACCTTTGATGGTGACATCTTTTTTATATCTGAATGAAAAATTTATTTCTTTTTAGAGTCCTTTGGATTTTTAAAAAGTATTTTGATTCCAAATAGGAACAGAGATTCAAAGCCTGTTTCATGTTTTGAGGAAAACTAGAAAAGAAATAGGCTGCAAGTGATAATGTTTAAGCAAAATTATGGCTCAGACCTTATAGTATTCTCTCTCCTCTCACCTTTTATGTTCCACCAGATCCCCTAACAAGTCATACTGAATTTTAGAGCCCAGATTTTTACCTCTGAGCATTGTTTCTGAAACACTGTAATATTTCTAAGACATGTAGCCTTGTTTCTTCTGAATTAACTAAAATTCTAGTTGACTTTTTTCCTTCCTCAGATCTTTATTTCTTTTACTGTGCCTTATGCATCTGGATCATGTAACATAAAATCATATAACCCTTAAGATCCATATAATCATATAATATATAACCATCAACATCAGTGAGACAAATGACAATCTTTACTGTAAATGAGAAATCCTCATTCTAACAGAACTGGATGAGTTTCTCTTTGCACATGATATATATTGTATATCTTATGTGTACATTTATGCATTTTTATACAGAACTTTTATTTAGCTAATATTATATAAATATTATATCACCTGTATTTCTATCAAGACATAAAAGCTTTCCTTTTATGTGGCTGAGGAATGAGGACAGTAGATTTTCCATCTTGAGGCCAAAATAGACTACCTATGCAATGGTTTCATTGTGATGAGGATGTAGTGAAAACATTTCCTTTTTAGACCTGTAGTCTGTTAACTTTGGTCTGAATTTCTTCCCAGGACTTGTATTATACATATGTTGACAAGAGAGCATGTTAAGCGTGATTTCAGAGCTGGAGAAATACAATAGGTTAAAGGAAGTAGTTAGTAGCCAAATTATTTCTGAAGATTAGCTCATTCTGCAGGGTCTTGGGGAATACCTGAATTTAGCTGAATGCTGAACCAAGCTTCCTGCCGTTTGGTATGAAATCCAAGATGGTACATAATAAATAGCAGAAAATAATTTTTTAACTATCTTTGGAGACTTATGCATTGCCATATCATATCTGTGTGTCTCTTTAAAAAGATGAGAAGTCTTTACAATGGCTTAGTTTGTAAGAACAAATATGAATTCAACATTTCATCTTTCATGGTACTAAATATTTCAAAAGTTTGAAAGATTTTCCAGTTTTTCCTTAAGTTCATAACTTCTGCAGGCTTATATATAAGTACACCTTCTCCTTCAGACTCAGAAGGCATGATTTTTAAAGTGGAAAGAGATAAGATTACAAAATTTTATAAACTAGCTCTTATACTTAAGCTTCCTAATTATATTTTTTTTTAAAGTGAAAGAGTTCAATATCATGTATGTTTTGGCAGGATATTTAAATCTGTGACCATAAGTGGTTTAGTGTTCCAGTGATTTTTTTGGATGAGACACTTTGATCATGGAGAGGTTTGTAGAATGGCACGACCCCAGAACAATTCAAGACTTCTGGATACCATTCAGTTCCCTCTCCTGCCCAAAGCAGGATCAGCTATGAAGTCACGTCAGGTTGCCCAGTCTGGTACTCACTGATTGCTCACTTTATGCTTTCATCTATGTTCTCTGAATCCACTTCAATAGATATCTCTAGGTGTGACACTTGTTTAATTTGGGTGATTTTGTGTTGTCATGAAGATCTTCTCACACAAGAAGCCATACATAGTTCCAAACCTTGCAGATTTCTGAGTTACCACTTGATTTTTTGAAGTAAATCCTGTGTTAATTACAATATTTTGAAAATAACTGTACATTAAAAATTATTTTCAAATTATGATCTTGGCCTGCTTCTGGATGATTAAAAATGATACTGTTATGGGGTTTTGGTTTTTTTTTGTTTTTTTTTTTTTC
>VZRN01004185.1:330817-354228 GCA_013397935.1 Dasyornis broadbenti
TATGATGTAGGGGGCTAGCTTTTCCTGTTTGAAATTTATAAAACATAAATTTATTTTCATTATGGAATATATGTATATATATCTTAATTTTTTTGTATATATTGACAATAATTACACTGAATTGCCATGCTTTTAATGTAGACTTTCTGTCATAGCCGCATTTATGCTTCTTGAAACTGGTCTCTGTCTCTATTTTTTGAGGTCACAGTTTTTTCTTGTGTAAATATGTTTCAGAGAAAAAGTCTAAGTAGAAGAAGTACAACATGTGTTTCAGAAGGATGATTTACTCTAAAGCCAAAGTAGGGCATTCTGAAAGCTGCAAGCACTATCCCAGTTAACACAAAAAGTTTTTTCATAAAGTTTTAACTTCTTATGGGAAATCTGCTTTATATGTGCATTCTATAGACAGGGACATGGTGATGCAAATGTCACAAGCCCCAGCTGTGAGAGGTCCAATAGGTCACTGTCATTAGGACAACTGTGGGAATTAATAGACCCTTTTTAGTATTTTCAGGCTTACAGTGTTTGCAAGCATTACAGATTTCAATTTTGTTGTATACATTGCTGAAACTCTTGAAAAAAGTGGGAATTTACAGTGCATTTACCAGTTTTCTTACACGCAGTAATATAGGATAAAAACACTTCAAACCAAAACAAACAAAAAAATAAAACTAAAAGAAACACAAAACTGGCTAAAGGAGTGTACACAAAGTGGTGTTCAAGTTGCCACACTATTAACCAGTCTTACCAAACTTTTCCATAATCATTTGAGGATAAAGAAGTCAAGCAGAAAGAAGGATGGAATTGTAGAATATCCTGGGTTGGAAGGGACCTGCAAGAATCGTCAAGTCTAATCCTAGTCCTGCATAGGACAAATCTAAGAATCACATCATGGGCCTAAGACTGTAGTAATATTGAGGAGCAGGGAAATCTTTCTTTGTGACACAGATTCAGTTTTGTTATTAATAAAGGGTTTTCTCTATTCTGTTATGTGATTAAGAACCATAGTTCTTCCTTCTAGGGCTTGTACAGTTATTAAAGTAATATGTATATGCAATATTGCTGTAGGCCAAAGTAAATAATTCCAAACAAAAAGCTCAAAACTTAGCATAGCTGTTACTTGTAAGATGAGCTTATCTTGCAAATACAAATTCACACATGTTGTATTTGTATAAGCTTCTTGTTAAAAAAAAGAGAATTTAAATCAAGTAGTATCTCATTGAGACTTCTGTAAGAGCAGATTTGTGATTACAGGATTAATGGGCGCTAGTAATAAATTGAGTTAGATTTTCGTACATTAAGCTGCATAGCTTAAAAATTAATTAATTATTTTTTAGAAAAATATTTATTTTATATTTTAGACTATGAAAAGACAAACAAAAATCTCTTATCTTTCATAGGTTTATTAAAAATTCCTGGAGATAGTACTAAATGTTTAAAATGTTGCATACAAGCAGTTATTATTTTCCTCTTTTTTAGTATTATTAGAAGAATTTAATAGGTTTATTTATGTTCTCCATGAAGTTAGTTATCATTCTTAGGTAGTAACTGATCCATATGCTCTTGTCAGTGATATAATTTGTTTTATTTAATAAAGAATTACATTGATTAAAATTACCATATCTCTCTTCCCTTTGACTTGGTAGAGGGGGTTCTGCATTTCTGATATTTTTCAAAGGCACAAGATCTGTAGGTAGATGCAGAGAGCAATTTCTTCCTTCTAGGTAGAGTCTATAAGACATGTGTGTGGTCTTGAAAAGAACAAAGCAGAGGCTATGGAAACAATGCTTAGGAAGCCATAAACTCGATTATTGGGCTTCTCATACACAAACCATCAGAAGAGTAGGGAGAACGAGGTTTGTTTTAATTGAAGTACTGTGGAGGTTCTCACATGAGATGAAATAAAGCTCAAGTTTAAGCAATCTTGTTCAGTCAATAGATTTTCCTAGATCCATATCATTTTTTTAAGGAAAAAATTAAGTACGTCTGTCTATATAGAATTAAGCTATATGTTCTTTATTTTCAAAAGATTTCTTAGTAGGATTTTGATTTGGAAGAAAATGTTAATCATTATTATTAAAAGTACTAAATATCTTCTGTAATCCATTCAGTTGTCTTTTTGAAAACATCTTTGGTTTGTGTACTTTAATTAAATAAAGATCACCAGATCACTGGACGCTGCTCTACTTTATTGCTTTCCAGGTAGGAATTTACCAAAGGAAATGTTATCGCTGATCTTTGAAACAGATGAGGCAAAACCAATCTTTCTTTCCAGTCTGGGATACTCACAAAGTAACCAAACACATTTATTGGCTGAAAATAGTTGTTTCTCTGTCAGTATTGCTAACTCTGAGACAGTGTACAAACAAAAAATTTAATTCTTAACTGTAAGTTCTGTGATGCTCTTTTCTCCAGATCTCCAGTTGTTGTGAAATGCATTTTATTTTTTTAAATTTAGAAATTACCAAACTACTTTCTGACTTGTTCGTCACCTAGATTGTTTATCTAGAACAGGAGAACAAATAACAGCTTGAAATATTTGCTGCTGCTTAAGGAACTGGCATGTAATCCAGACGTTTCATTCCAGTAAAAATCAGATACGTGCAACATGATGAGAAAAATTTTAAGTCTAGCTTGAGGTAAAAAATTGGTTCCGAGGTATAATCTAACCACATTCTGAAATTTTAAATTACATTTCCATCATACTTCTCATCCTGGTTTTATATTGGCCCAAAGGGGCCACTAAAATGCAAACAAATCTCTGATAAATCATAGATTTGTGCCTTAGATTTCCTGAAGCCAAAATGTGTGTAATCTTAAAATCTAGTCTTACCACAAGAAGCATCTTTCACTTTTGTTATCTTGCATAGCTGCACTAGTTCTGAGTTAATTTCTCCTGAGTTAATTTCTTTTGAGTTCACAGTGCCTTTTATGTGTTTTGGTTTTGTGCTGGACACAGGGTTGAACACAGGGATGTTTTTGTTACTGCTGAGCAGGGCTTGCACAGAGCCAAGGCCTTTGCTGCTCCTCACACACCCCACCAGCGAGGAGGCTGCGGGTGCACAAGGAGCTGGGAGGTGACACAACCACAAGGGCTGATCCCAACCGGCCCAAGAGATTTCACACACTCTATGGCATCTCACTTAGCACAGAAAGCTGGTAGTGGAGGATGAAGGGAGTGACAGAAAGAAAGTGTTTTTCTGCCCAAATCACCATTAAGCATGAAGGAACTTTCCTGGGGATGGCTGAATACTGGATGTCTGCCCATGCTTTGCTTGAGTGTGTAGATTTTGTTTTACTTGTTAAACTGTCATTATCTCAACCCACTCATTTTTACTCTTTTGATTCTCTGCCCCATGTCACTGGGGGAGACTGAAACAGTGGGATGATCAGTTGCTGGCTAGGGTTAAACCACAAAATTTCGTCTGTTCCTCAAAATTTCATAAACCACAAAACAAAATTTCGTCTGTTCCTCAGTTATATCTTAAGAGTTACTGAAATATAACTTGACTGTGTTATTTAAAAAAAAGCAATATCTTTCTTGTTTATTATATGTAACTCAATGTAACAATCTCAAAGGTAGGATTTTACAGTGGTTCATTGAGTTGAGCTTTTGTATTCCTACAGACATGACATGTCAACAAGAACCTCACGTTAAATATACCAGAGGCTCTTCCACTCCATACAACCTAGCAATAGTTGGGCTTTTACCTTTCATGTAACAGAGGCAGTCACTTAAAAATCTTGAGCATCTAAGGAAACAACTGAAGCTCTTTAGGTGTGAATTTCCTATGTTTAAGAAAACCAGTCTAAGTGTGTTTTTCTTATTAGTGATGGTAACATATTTTAAAATGCAGCTACTGTCAGAAACCTTTCCCTAAAGATTTGCATAGGCAGGTCCCTTCGTACTACTTTTTTTCTTAGTGTTATCAAGGAAATGTACTCATAATACTGATCAATGAGTATCTTTTCCAATCAGTATCTCATCAAGTTTAACCTGGGATCTGAAAAATAAACTGTTGTTCTCTGTATCCTAGGTAATCACTTATGAGGAATGTTCAAGATTCTGAAAAGGCAGCAATATAGATTTATTTTAAAAGAGTGTATTTACTAGTGAATAGATTTATTTGGTTGGTTATTAGAATTAATGCATTCAAAATGGGTTCCAAAATTAAAACCTGGGTTTGCTTCCATTATCCTTCTCCCATTGTGATCTTATCAGAGAACCAAATAATGCAATACTTTATGAGATATGGAGGTCCTCTTATTGCCAGCTTTCCAACTGAAAGATTACAGAAAAGGGAGCTCTGGATGTCATGGATTGGATTTATAAAGGGATTTTAGGCTCTGAAAATAATCCATCCATAAGTAGGTTTTATCCTTGACACTTAAGGCATTTGGTTGTTTGCAGGAAGGATTCAGTCTTGGTAAAAATATGTATGTGAAAGCATACACATTCTATTAGGACAGAAATGATGGCTCAAAACACCAGCATTGTGATTTTTGGTTAAGTCTCCTGTCTTACTAATATGCAAAGTTTTTCTCACTGAAATGGCCACTGTAAAAGGATGGGTATGTCTGACAATATTGTGCAAGGATATATTTGCAAACAATCTTACTGGTCTTGTCAAGGGGGATGAAAATGTGACACAGGAGTTGCCACAGAGGAGAAGCGAGGACACAAGGGTGTTATGGTGTCCAGGAGACTGCATGATGAGAGGGGCTGTCATGTATCACCTGCAAAGGCTGCACAACCTGGGAGCCATCTCAAATGTTTACACACAAATAGAGAGGGCCCTGGGGATGAGAGGAATGCATCAGCAGTGCATGCAGAGTAAGTGAGCTGTGACTTCAGAGGGATTCCAGTGACACTCTCACACCTGCGGGGATACAGTGCAGAGGTACAGGTGCTGCAGGAAGAGCAGGATTGTCAGGGACAGAGGAGGGGTGATCTATGCAGAGGGGTAGCTCAGGGTAAGCATGGGACTTACCACTTGGGAAAGGTAAGCCCTGTGGGTAAGGGTCGGGGAACAGAACTACACCAGTTATGCACAGGCAGACAAAGACAAGCAACTCGAGGGCAAATTCTTGACCCAGAAGCCTGGCAGATCAGCCAGGGAAGATGTTCTGTTGGAGCTGGTACTCCCAAGGTACCAGGAGGTAGAACTGGTTGAATGTATGAAGGTCGAAGGGAGCCTTGGCTGTGTTGACTGTAAGTCTCTGGAAAAATACTACCTGGGAGAAGTGACCAAGACAAACAGCAGAATTTCACAAAGGCAACCATTCTGATTTTGAGAAGGGCAGTCTTTTGACCTGCTAAAATACTTGCTTGGAAACTGCCCTTAGAGGCAAAGGCATCAAAGAGTACTGAGCTCACCCCTGGAGCACAATAAGCTTAGGCTGATGATTGAGAGTAATTCTGCAGAAAAGGTCTGGGGAACCTGAGACTAGCAAGTCATCAGGACACATCAGTGAACCCAGGTAGTAAAACAGGCTGTGCACTGGGGGCTGCACCACCAAGGGGAAGGATCCTGACCCATTGTTAGGCATTGGTAAGACTGTCCTGATAGTCCAGACTTGAGCTCCTGGCACAGAATAGACCCTGACACAAAGGAGTGAGTCCAGTGAAGGGTTCCCATGGAAGTGTACAGGACATGCAGGGAGATGTGTAGGGCACTGGACTTGTTCAGCCTGGGGAACATGGTTAGGGGAGACCTGTGGTGTGTACAGTGGTACCATATGGGCACACGTGTGGATACAGGGATAGGGTACAGAGGAAATTAAACCAAACTCTTTTGGTAATATAGAACATTAGAACAAGTGTCAATGTGCGTAAGTTGGAATTTAAGAAATTGTGAGGAGAAATGGTTTGGGTTTGTTTTCTTTTAGGCAGAAGAGTGGTCAAGTACAGGAGCAGACCGCTAGAGAAACTGTGATGTCTCTGTGGTTTGAGGTGTTCAAGGCTTGAATGGACACAGCACTGTGCAACCTGTTCTAATTATACTTGCTTTGAGCACAGAAGATGTTTAGCAGTCCTTTACACATTAAATTACACAATCCTATCATTCTCTGGTGATGTTGAAAACACCAGTTAACAAGTTAAACAATTCATGTAAAAGTTATTGAAGGAGAGTTGTATTTCATAGCCGCTGACTATGTATACTTCATGTTATGCTTTGATTAATAATAGTACAGTGTATGATGCCCGAGTGACAAAATCCTTGAAAAAAATGGCTAAATTCTGCTTTAGAAAAATGAAACAACACATCACATTAAGATATATTAAGAGTACATAAAAATAATTTTTTTTCTACCTTGTTTGATCTTTTGAACATAAATGTGTTTACTGTATGTGTTCAGTTAACAATCTCTCTGTCTTCAGTAAAAAACTATAGGTATTATTAGTCACTACAGGCATTTTAGAACTACAGTCTCACTGTTAAAATCACAAAAACAGTGAAATCCTGGACAGCATAAAGGAAGATGGCAATAGCTGTTTGGTTTTCCTTATGAAGCATCTAAAACTGCAGTGTTCATGGG
The DNA here is from genome assembly GCA_013397935.1 of Dasyornis broadbenti. Lineage (NCBI taxonomy): Eukaryota > Metazoa > Chordata > Aves > Passeriformes > Dasyornithidae > Dasyornis > Dasyornis broadbenti. Next base: position 337,358 of record VZRN01004185.1, read on the forward strand.
TATTCAGTAAAAAAGCAAGCAGGACTGATTTCCTTCTGCATACCTCATCACAAAACTCTGCTGGACCAGATGGCTTTATGCCCTTGCTTTGATACAGAAGTTTTGCAGTCATGTACAGTCTGATACTCCATTATCAGTCTGATGTAAAGGATAAGCCTCAATAATTGGGAAGGATCATATGAGCAAAGTTTTAAGAGGACTGTTTTCCCCTTCTCCTAACCTGTCTCTTCTTTTATATGAAATGAAAGTTGCCTTGATTTTTCCAGCTGGCAAATGTTCTGCCAAAAGAAATTAAGAAATCTTAAGAAATATCCTGCTCCAGTCCTGTGTGTACATATGCTCTGATCCCACATTCTCCCCTCCCCATACTCTGAATGACAAGTTGAGCTGTTACAATGCCAGAAATTGCCAGAGTAACTTCTGCTTTTTCTGAACTCTCTGTGTAGATACTCTGGAGGGAATAAACAGAAGACAGACTGGTTGTTCCCTGTGTTGTTGACATCATAACTGATTATACAGTTCCATGACAGTTTGCATTAACACCTTGATAGTGCTATAACAAGGAATCCTCTTCTAGCAGAGCTGTTGCAGTATTTAAATGTGGTCAAACAGTCAGACTTCTTCATTATGTGGCAATGCCAGAGTGATTCTTTTAGAGTATATTACAAGCATGGATTGAAACATTGTCAGGTTTGTAGCACATATGCTTCGCCACAGTTCTAGCTGAGAAATTGTAAACCAGCTATGAGGAGACAAAGTAAAAGTGGTCTCTTATTATGAGATATTGCTGCCTACAACCTGAAGTTTGTAAAACACTTCCTTAGTTTTAATTTTTGGTCTTGGTTGGGGGTGGGGAGGTATGTTTTTGGTTTTGATTTTTTTTTGTTGGGGTTTTTTTATGTCAGAATGTTATGATATGAAAAGATAAGCAGATCAGACAGAAGATGCTTGCATTCTGACTACCACTAAAAATTAGACAAATAGCAAGATGGGATGAGTTCTTGTAGCAGCTAGAGTTGATAATTTCATGCTTCCAATTGGAAAATGATAGTGTCAGTCTTCTTGTCAGTATTGTCCCAATGTTCACTATTACAGTCCTGGTGATCAAGGAAATTTTGGTGTAAAGTTGCATCAGGGAACTTCAGAGATATTTCCACTGAAAAATTAATAGCAGAAGCAGCAACTCTTTATCCAAAGTGTCAAGTCTGGAAGAAATCTCTTACATTCAATCAAGTATCACAGATTTGTATTAAAATCTTTAACTGAATCTTTTTCAGTGCAACCCCTAAATTCTGATTAAAAGTTTCAGGTCATTGTGTTTCCTTGAAAACAAAACATGATAATAGAACATGTTTCTTGAAAATATTAAGATTTAGAAGAAGAGATTCTGCCAATTTTTCTCCAGAAAAGATTAAAAAAGGAATATGTATATGTTTTACAAAGAAAACACAAAATACAAAATACATATAGTTAAAAAAAAAAAAAAAAAAGGGAATTGTTGTATTTTTTTGCTTTTATTTAGAAGTTGCATAATAGTCACTTCAATATGACATCAACAGCATCCTTATCAACATGGCAGCATGGCATTCCAGGAAATAAAATCTAAGTTACCTTCCCTGTCCTGACTTGATGCAATTCTTAGAAGTTATTTATATACTTTCCTCTTCAAAGACAAAAGCAGAATCATTATATGGAAGGACGCATACTACTTATTTAGCTGATGTTCTTACTACTAATTCTGCCAAGTATGCTAAAAATTTTCTGCCCTATACTATCTAACTGGGAATTTTGATTTATACACACACCTACCTCCCTCCATAATTGGTGTTGCGATAAATAAAATAAACCAACTGTCTTTCTGGAAATAAGTAAATCAGCCTTAATCAAAATATCAGAACGTTTGCAAATTCCTTTTACATTTTCAATGAGGTTACTGGAAGATCATGTGGAAATATTTTAAATATTCAGTTAAACTTTACTTAAACGTATCTTAAATTATTCTGGGTTCTCTCTCTCTCCAGGTGACAGCTCATTTTTCATATGGTGCAAATGCATAGATATTTGTAACTGTATCAACATCAGCACTAAAATGAAAATGATAACATCAAAAAAATTATCTTGAAGCCAAGTTCTCTCTCAAAAGCTTTTTTTTGTTTCTCCAGTAGTTTTTATTGGTTTAGGGATTTTTTTTTTTCTGTCAGGAGAGAAGTTTATATTTAATATGTCTATAAAATAATTCACACACTGTTTAATGAGATATTGTCTGAATTTTTAAGCCCATTCTTACTTCTAGAAGTCTGTTTATTTTTTACAAATATTAAAAAATATTAAAAGAGGAAATTTGGTGTTCCTATTTATCTTTTGACATCCTATTTGACAACAACTGTTTCTATATTAATTAATTTAAACAAAATAATTATACCACAAATGTATTTATATCACTTGTCTGGAAACTTAATGACAGAGGACACACATTTGCAAGCAAAATCAAAACCTCATGCCATCTGTGAGTGCTTAACAGAACTATCTGAATTCTCACAGTCCCCAAAATGTGCCATAACATAATAAATATTATCGTTTTCCATCTTTAAGCACTGAGAAATGGATGTCAGAATGCATCCTAGTCTATGAAATTTCTGTTTACAAATAGTTGGTGTAAGAAGTCACAATTGCAATCCTATTCTTCTTTTACAGGCAGTTTTCAAGCAACTTTCCGCATATTTAAATTACTAACTGGGAAAAAAAAATCTTACAGATATTTCCACTCATTGCTTCTTTTTATTTCTTTTACTTTTTTGCTGAGGCTTATCATTTATATGAACAGCTTTTTTTTTTCATGAGCAGCAGGATATCAACTATTCTGTAGCTTTATAAGATTTTTCTCCAGTGTGCTTTTCCTCAGAATAAGAAGGTACTTAAGGGTAGAAGGTAAGATGCAAATTGCCTGGAAATATTTCTACTGATTTTTTAATTAATTTAATTTTTTTTTCATTTTTTAGGAGAAAGGTAAGGTTAAAATATTTAAGATAGTATAAGATAAAAATATTGGATTTGCCTGTAAGAAGAAAAGTTGCATTATCTGACTAGGTCACATCTGAATAACCCTTAAAATGTATTTTCTCATTATGCTGTCTACTCAGGCGTTTGGGGAAGTGCTGGGAAGGAAGTTCTTCCAGAAAGCTCCAACGCAGGCAAAATCTCCCACTTTATGCTTTCTTTGATAAAGGCTGCTGACCAGCAGGGAAATGGCAGAGCTGCAAGTTGTTGAGTGAGCTGAGGATATGTCTGGCTCTTCAGGCAGTATGCCTCTCTGACAGGTCTCAGGTACACTGGGAGGGAGCTTCTAGAGCCCTGGGTAGATTTTTACCATTAGCACACTGCTTCAGTGAGATGGTTTCTTTACAAGAAGTGATTTCCAAATGGAAATCCTTTGGCCAAGCTCCAGCAACCGGAGGTAAGTTCCTGGCTTTAAAGTCTCAGTTCATGTCTTATGTTGGTCACTTCACTGACTTGGAGATGGCTGGTAGAGCCAAACTGCTGCTTCTTGACATCAACTGATCACAACACAGCCATACAGTGGAAAGAACACTATTCTGTAAAGCAAAGCTATGCACAGACCCTCTCCTCTTCTGGAAATAAAGACCCAAGCCTGTATGGCTGGCATGCAGAAATCTCTGAAGATGCCTAAAGTGTAGAATCACATGCAACATCAGATCATACAGACTGATCTTCTGCACAACTCCCATCAAGGTGTATGTGGATATCTGTCAACTGAGTCTTGTGCAGAAATGAATTTGATTTGAAGAATTCTATAATAGAAAAGCCCACTATTTTTCATGGTGTATTGTCTCAATGATTAGCCATTCTCAATTCTAAAAGCATTGCCTTCATTTTATTCAATTCAGCTGAATCTAAAACTTCTGGCATTGATCCTCAAAGTTTTGACTTCTAGTTTAAGATTTTTTTTAATAATAGCTTTTCTTCTCTGTGAATGTTTTTAAATATTTTAATCTTCCTACCAGGTGGCAAAAAAATAGTGGGGAAAAAAAATAGCATTTGATATTGAAACTGGAGGAAGTCAAACAATGAACATGAAGGAAGGGGGGAAAATATTTCACTTCTCTGAATTTTTCATGGTTTGACACATCTGTGACATCAAGCGAAAATAAATAATTAGCATTCTATGACACTTACAATTTAAGTATATTTTTCCTCTTGGAAAATATGAATAATATTTTAAAGATTGATGTTTTTCCAAACTGTTTCCCATTAAAACCATCTCTAATAAAGTATTGCTTATATTTCCAAGAAAAAACTACTTTTTTTTCTCCACTAGATATATTGTCTTTTGGTTCCACATATCTTTTTTTCATTAGAAGACAGCATATAAAAGCTGAAGAAAACCTGATCCCTTCTTTCAAAGAGGCCACATTTTGCCTTCTATGGGATATTACTTTTTTTTTTTTTTAATAAATGAATCTTGAGAAACAAGCTGTAATAGAAAATTGACTTTTATTCTCTTGTGAAATTCTCGAGAAACTGTAGTATTTTCTATTTGAAACTGTTTTTAAGGATGATAGTCTAATGTTTTGACACCCTGAGACTGATGACTGTCATAACAATTCATCTTTTGATAAACTTTTAGAAAAAAATAATATGGGTATATTTAATAGATTATTTCTACAATATTATTTCTACAGTGTGTTTAATAGACTATTTCAATTATGCTGTTCAAGATATTTTAGCTCTGTATTATAAGGACTAACAAATCAATAGAGAGTTCAATACATGGATTATATGACCCACTCATAGAAACATTGAAACAATCACCATTGTGCTAATGTTGCTGCTGAATAGGTTTGTAAATATAATTTATGTGTATATGTATAGATAAATATGAATACTGTTAGTTTGGTCATAATGTATCAGAGGAAGAGAGCAAAATGTGATGGGAGGGTTCAGGAGACTTACAAATCTGTCCAATTCCAAACTTTAAAACTGATTCATTCACAAAGCAGTTTATACTAAGCCTTACACAGTATTAATCACCATCAATATGTACAGCAGTGTGCTAGTCTTTGGCACTTATGTCCTAGATGAGCTATGGGGATGCAATGCCAAGGGTCCAATGCTGTGGAGCTAGGACTGATGGCTGGAGACCTTGGTGGTGCTTGGTCGTGGAGTGTGATGATCCATCCTGAGAGCTGTTGAGATCTGATGGGCTTATGCCATTGCCTCTCGCAGAAACAGGGGGTCCTTTGCTGATATGTATTTTATTTCCTTTGGTCTTGCCAGTCACCCTTCTGGAGAATACAGCAGGATGTTCCATCTGTTTGCAATCCCTTCTGCTTATCTTAACCCTCATCTGGCAACTTTTTCACTTGGTTACGTTTCAAGTGGATTGCATCAATCTTCATTTGGCCCTTTGGTGATCACATTGCGCTCAAGTTTATGTGGAATGCTTACACATGGTGTCTGATGATACTGTCATAGTGTTACAAAATACTTACTGTTTTTAGCTGCACTGTTTTAATGGGCTTGGGTTCATTTTCCAGGGAAGGTAATTTTAGTTATAACTGTATGTACAAGATATGCTTTTATATTTCCTAGGTGTCATAAGTCTCTGCTTTGGTTGTAATATTTCTGAACCTGAGTATCACTTAGTACTGAGCATTTTTCATAATTAGACATCTAAGACTAAGAAATCCTCAATGTTCTCAATAGAGAATAAGCTCCAAAACTGTGATACCTCCTAGAAGTGTGAGCAAGATGATTTCCATGTGTAAGCAGTAAACAACTGCTACACTCAGGTACTTAGTTGCTCTTCATAGAATTATAGAAAATGTTCAAAAAGACTTGTTTATCAAGTGCCTACTATGTTTGTAGAGCTGTCTGTGATACAATAAGCTTCTCTGTGTCACATTCACTGAGATCTTGATTGCCAAAGGGTTGTAAGCATTCAACTAGAGACTGAGTTTTTTGTATCAGGATGGAAATAATGCACGAAGCATTTTGAATTATATCAGTTTGGTGTTGAACTCTCCACTGATGAGGTAGGTACTTAGGATGAATTAAGATGGACCATGGACTGTATTTGATACATAAAAAAAAGACAAAATGAAAGGATATAGCTTAAGTTTTATTTATTCTCAGAACTTCATGAATAACCTCGACCCTAATTCTGCTGCTGAGGTCAAAAGCAAATAGAGGTGGCTTCTGTGGGAAGCTACTGGAAGCTTCTTCCATGTTTGGCAGAGCCAGTATCTGGCAGTTCCAAGATGGATGTGCTACTGGCCAAGGCTGGCACAATTAGAAATGGTGGTAATTCCCTTGTGAGAACATTTTTCAGAAAAAGAAGACAAAAAGAAAGTTATTGTGCAGCTGTAATTGCAACCAGAGAAGTCCAGGGTGAGAACATCTGAGAGGAGCAAATCTGCAGACAACCAGGTCAGTGGAGAAGGAGTGGGAGGAGGTGCTCCAGGGGCTGGATCTGAGAAGACCAGGGTGAAGCAGCTGTGCCCCTGCAGCTCATGAAGCTCCACAGGGATGCAGAGATCCACCTGAACCCCATGGAGGACACCCACACCAGAGCAAGTAGATGCCTGAGTGGAGGCTGTGACCCCATAGGAGGCCTGTGCTGGGGCAGGCTCCTAGTAGGGACCTGTAGAACCATGGAGAGAGGAGTTTCCTGGTAGGTCTTGTGATCCTGTGGGAAACTCACATTGGAGCATCCCATCCTTGAAGGGCTCTTAGGTCATAGGTTGGAGTTGATAATCTCAAAGATCTTTTTCATCTAGCTAATTTTGTGAATTCTGTGAATTCTGTGACTGCATCCCATGGAAGGGTGATCCACATTGCAGTGGTTTGTGGAGAGCTGTAGCTTGTAAAATGGACTCACATTGGAGAAATTTGTGGAGACTTGTCTCATGTGGGAGTTATCCCACGCAGGAACAGGGGAAGGAGTCCTCTCCCTGAGCAACAGGAGAAATAACATGTGAAGGACTGACCATAACCTCCATTCCCTCTATTCCAGTGCTGCTGCGGGAGACGGTAGAGCCAGGAAGGAGGGAGAGTTGAGGAGAAAATGTTTCTATGGTCTATTTTTACTTCTTATTATCCTGCTATGATTTTTTCAGTAATAAATTCAATTAATATTTCTCATTCTAGATGTTTTCTCTGTGGTGATATTTGGTGAGTGATTTTTCCCTGTCCTTACCTCAACTCATGAAACCTTTGTTATATTTCCTCTCCCCAGTCTAGTTGCAGAGGGCAGTGAGAGAAAGGCTTTGGTGGGTGCCTGTTATCTAGCCAGGGTCAACCCATTACTGTATAAAATATGTATTTTATATATAAATTATATATATATATATATAACTTCACAGATATAGTGTAAAGTTATAAAATAATTTTTTCTTAAGGTGTTCCTGAAGGCTTTGTTTAATAACAAACTGAAAGTAAAATGGATCAAATTTTGGTACAATATACAACTATATATCATGCATAAAAGATTTATGAGTCCACTTGAGAGTGAAATTGAAATCCCAGCTTCATCTACATACTGAGTTTTTTCATGAAACACGTTGTCTGAGGAGTTTCTCTTTCCAAATCAGGAAATCTGAAAACATAACTATTCTTATATTTTTAATACTGAATTAAATGTGAAGAATTAAAAGAACAGCTTTCCCGAACCCTGAGCTGATATGAAATCAAACTTTATACAAGCAGTAACACACACTAAAAACTAATATACGCCTGTAAAACTGAGCTACACCAGCTCAAAGAACCAACAGACTAACTTACCCTATCAAATGTTTAAAATCACAGAATTAAAGAATGCTAAAGGTTTAAAGAGACCATTTAGGCCATTTAGTCCAACACCTGTGCACAGTCAAATTTCTCTAGAGAACATGACTCAAGATTGTGTGCAGATGGTTTTGGAATATCTCTAGTGAGGGAAACTCCACATCCTCTCTGGGAAATCTATTCCAGTGCTCACTCACCAACACTGTAAAGAAGCTTTTCCTCATACTCAGGTGGAACTTCCTGTGCATCAGTTTCTGCCCATTGCCTCTTGTCTTACTGCTTGGCACCACTGAGGAAAGCCTGGTCCATCCTCCTGACGACCTTTCTTCCATTACTTATGTAGAATAATAAAGTTATCTCTCAGTTGTCTCTTCTCCAGGCTAAACAGAGTCAGTACCCTCAGGCTTTCCTCATAAGTGAGGTGCTCCAGTCCACTGATCATCACCATAGCCCTTGTCTGGACTTGCTGCATGTCTCTCTTGCACTGAGGAGCCCAGAACTGGGCACAAGTAATATTTTCAGATCTCTCTACGCAGTATTTCTAGCTTACAGCAGCTGTGACACTAGCTTAGCAAGAACAGTCTTTAGATATATTTGTTTCTTTATGATTTTTTTGCATTTGAGTTTCTGAAAACAAAGAAACCATCCCAAACCCAAACAAACATGTTTAGGATTAACACATGGGAAAATGCAAATTATTTCCACAGAAAAATTTTTATGTCTTAATGTTATGAAATGGCTAAATCGTGCTTTTACTAAATTTATACCTACACAGTACAGTTCAAATCGCACGAGTTTTCCAAAGAAGCAGCACTTCAGTCCCCCATTAAATCAAACAATTTGCTTAGAACAATGCTATCATTTTGACATGTCCTTTCATTGCAATTTTTTTACTCTTTAGGGTAATAAGTAAACACTGTATTCTGATGCTCAGACTCTGTTTTCCAGATGTTATGTTGTTGCTCTGCACAGTTATATATTTCTTTAGAAACAGGCAGACATGAAGATTATTTACATTCTTTAGATACTTCTTCACATACTTTAGAGAAAATATTCTATGAAACAATGCCACCTAGTTCTTTATATGTATGATATAGTAACTTCATCACAAGTAGCCAGTTTCTGTGATCATTTTAATAAAATATATGAAACAGAGAAGGGATCATTCCAATACATTTCTTTTTACAAGTTTCTGTATTTTTTTCTAAGAAGAAAATCTATAAAGCAAGACCAGAGCTGAATGAAACAATTAAAGTTGCTAATTAAAGCACTTCACTTTTGTCAATGGTAAAAATCCAATAGGAAGAATACTAGTAATTTAACAACATTAAATTAAAGTCCATATTTTGTCTCTCACAGAAAAAGTACCAGAGTACAGGCTGGAAAATATGTCCATTTGGTGAAGTTCACAGACAGTTCATTTACCAAACTAGCTTAATTTGCACATCATTTGACACACACTCCTTCGATAATTTATTATTGCATAGCTCTCTTTATTTACAAATATATGTATATATGTATATATGTCTGTATATACAGAGTTATTTATTTAAACTGTTTGGTATACAGTCTCAACAAAACCCCTCTTCTTCCTGCTGAAATGTGAGGGATTTTTATAATCAGCCAGATAATGGGTGGAGGTCAGAAGAAGTCAACAATGCCCAACACAATTCCCGGTGCTTGGAGTAGCTGGAAGAGGTGCAGGGCTTCACCTTTAGATATCATCCTTTGCCACCTGCTCTTCAGAGAGCCCTCCACACTGTTCTCCCCGCTGTATGGAGTGACATCTGCCTTGGTGCCCTCTGGCCTCAGGTGTCTGACACATTGCTTCAGATAATATCAGTGAGGACAACATCTGGCCTCTCACCTTTCTGGCATTATGGCTCAGAGCACTCTCCAACCTTTCAGATGCCTTTTGTTGACAGATTAATTTTATGTTTCAGGCGATTGCAGATTTGAAAACCTGCCAAGTGGAGAGAATAAGTTCAAAGATTTTTCCGGCTTAAAGTGCAAATGCTATGACATCTCTCATCTTCAAACAAAATTGTGATAATGCTGTTGTGTGGTAAAGTTGGGTATCCTTTATTTTTCTTTCACTTTGAGGGAGATAGAGGAGCACACAAAGTGTTTTGACCCACTCAGGAAAGCATAAACCCCTCCAAAATTTACAGGATTTATTACAAGAGCCTTGTACTCATCTTTGCCTCTTTATTATGTGACTTTGCTTTTGCATGTATGCTGGAGTATGCCTGGGCATCAATTTGCATACTAGGTGGCTTTCTGAGTCATTTAGTTACAGAAGAAGATACACCATTTGATTATACTTTATCTTGTGTAAGATGTTTCATCTTTTGCCATGGGTCAGGCATGAAGTGTAAAAATCAAGAAATAGGAAACCATGTAACTTTTAGCTTTGGTGGTAACAGAAAAAGACATCTATGGAAATTGTGTGGAGCTTATTATTGTAGTGGGGTCACAGAGTGTGGGAGAATTTATTGTAGAATATAAATTAGGATTTCTCATTTAGTCATGGGAGACTAAACATTTTCTTCTTTGTTCAGGTAACTTGAAGCAATTACACATATTTTTTATATGTGATTCCAGTCAGTCTTGAAGCACAAATATTTATACCCATTGACTTCTTAGAATTATAAAAAATGTTATTTGTGGACACCTGGTGACTAATGTTGGACATCCCCACTTCTGAACCTCCAATCTGAGACACCTTTTACGTTTTCTTACTGGAAATACAGCACTTTGGATAAGTCAGACATAAAAAGGTCTTGTATTGATCAAGTATGAGGACTACTTATCCACATTGACTTCTTATGTCATTATTAATACTAAACTTATAAATGCAAGTCATGACCCAGACTAAGGATAAAGACTAAGGAATAATAGTGTGATAGAGAGAAAAATCACCCTTCAGCTCCAGAAACTTTCATGACTGAACAGGATTTTTTGGTGGAATAGATCAGGACTGGTAATAGGTATTTTTTCCTATTGTGTGATGTAGTATTGCTATAATAATTCTAACTGTAAATTCTGACTCTGAGATCACCACTGAAATTAAATTTTGGAAAAATGAGACTAATATAGTAAAGTAAGAACTTCATGTAAATGAAAATCTTCCACGTTTTTCACTTCTGGAATTACAGTCTAGCAACAGTATTTCATGTAATTCAGTTTCATTTCGTCTCTATTCTTTAAAAAAAAATAATTGACTTCCCAGGTAATCTACAACATTTGCCATTTTGTTTTTGAGAATTGCACCAAAACTAATGCACTCTGGGGGTTGCTTTTTCCATTGATGGATTTGGGGCTGGTTATTTATTTTTCAGAAACTGCCAGTTTCCAAACTTTCAGTACCTGTTATTTTAACAAGGAAATTGAAAATTGCCAAATTGCTAATTGACTACCTGAAGATATTTTGTGTTGTAGATTACATCAACACCAGTATAGGATGGTGGCGTGTAATGTTAGAGAATTTTGACCCACAATTCATGCAATTATGATTATAAACTGTTATTTATAATTTTTTAGAACTTAAAAGGGAAAATGCTTCAGGATACACGTGGCTTACAATTTCAGTATGCTTAATGAGACTTTCCACATAGAACTCAAACTTTGATTCAGTGTTTCTAAGAATGTGTATGGGACCGGTATCTAAAGTTGAATTAATCACAAATAATCCCAGTGTCTTCTAGATTTGTGGCAATTTGATGGTCTAACAAGGTAAACTGAAACTGGTAAAGAGGATGCCTGTAAACACTTTCTACAAACATGATAGCTTAGTGTATCTTCTCTGAGTTTACATAATAGACTATTAGAAATGTTTAAATTTATAATCAAGGATGACAAGCATTCGTTGGCATTCCCAGAAGCTGCAACAGTTCTCTAAATTGCATTATATAATTAACAAATAATATGATTTTTTTTAGGTTTTGTGATTTTCAGCAGCTTTTGTGATAAGAAAAGAGCACAGGATGACTGCATTTTGGAGGATGTTGGATAGTGACAATATTTTAAACACTGGTGTCTAGAACTACCAGAGTCTTCTTACAGTTGGGTGCAACGTCTTTGCCAGTAAAAAAAATGCTGAACAGCGTGAAGATACTATCTAAACTACAGATGTATGTAAAAACAATTATCCAATAGTCCCAACACCAAGCTGTATCAGAGTCATCCATAACTCTGGAACTTGATAGGGTGACTGCTTAGACATGTGTTTAGAAGTCGTTATTTGATCTCATGGAAAAAAATACCAAGGAAAAGGGGAAATATTTCAAGTCAACGTGAGAGGCTTTCTTAGGGTTTATTTTCTTTTGATTTTATTTCACTGTAGAAAAGAAACTTTCCATTGAGTTAGTTTTTTACTATTATTTGCAGAATCTTTGCATTGTTTTTATGACTCTGAACTAGCTTTTGGGGGTTCTTTCCTTCTTTTTGATTCAGAGGTAATAATCCAATCCAAATTTTTTTTATTTTGAAAACAATGTTGAAAATAAGTTATTTAATTTTTCACTAACAAAACCAACAAGCGTTGTGGAAAGATTATTTGTTCAAATCCAGTCTACTCTAGCATTTATATAAGTCAATAAAAGTAGTTCCCTTTGGATTTAGACCAGGTTTCTGTGGTACAGACTCCAATTTAATACTTCAAGCATCTTTCAAAAGTCCCTTATGGCTTTAACTATCTACAGCTTATTATTAGTCTATTCTTTTTCTATTGACATCTCCTTTACCAAAACATGTATCTCCCGTTAGTGTTACTATTCGAAGCACAAATGGAGTAAATGCGAGAATATATTTATCCAGTTGAAATTAAACATCATGTTAACACTTCCATTGCAGATTAGAAGGTTCTGAAAAGCAAGAATCTTTCTCATTAACTTATATTCCTAAGCACCATATCCAGATCTGTTTTTTCCCAGATGAAACATGAAGGACAGGATTCAGAAGTGTCTTAACTCCTCCTTGCAAGCATACATACTGGCTTACATGAGCACTCTATATAAAACCTCAGCTACAGCTGATCAAACTCCTGCCAGCCTTGAGAATAACATTTTCAAAGGGCATAGTTACTTGTTTTTCCTAATTTTTAATGTTCTCTTACATTTTTCCTTCAAATAGAAATAGTTGTATCAGTAATGCAGAAATTTCTGTTGTTTCCTAACAATATCTGATTCTTGGTTGCAAATCTCCCATTTGTAATTCATACACATGAAGAAATCCTTTTGCCTAGATATTTTTGGCCTTCTGTAATTATACAATTACAGAAATTATTTTTGTTAATTTTGAACCACAGCCTCAACAATTAACAACAATGTATCTCTTTGTGTTTATCAGTTTAATATATTTGCTAATACCAATGGTACCTATTGGGGAAAAGAGAAATCTTTTGCCAAGACATTGTTTAAAAAAATTTTAAATTTAAATCTTGAGACAGATCTACTGCATTTTTTCTTTGAAAACATCGGCACATAAGAAAGTTTTTAGTCTCCAGACTATATATTTCATTAGAGTAACAAAGTAATATAGTTGGATGAGGAAAATCATAACATAGAATTTAAGTCTTCAGGGTGAGTCAAAACAAATCCATGCCTGAGAAAAAAACCACCTTTTGTCTTCACTCTCACTGCATAGATGAAAAAGAAAGTAAAGAGATTGACCTTTCTCTGTTCCACCTTCACAGCTGAGCAGTTCTCAGTAGCTCTGGAATCATCCCCCTGTGGACAGCAGCAGAGTTTCCTTTTGACACACAACTCTGGGACTTCAGTTTTAGTTTGCTGTCTGCTGCAGGCAGATTTTTAGAAGCTTCCTGCTTTTCTTCCTCATTGCAGTGCAACATGGACTTGCTTGGTCTCTAACCTCATACATTCACTTCAAACTTTGGGAGGTTCTTCTATGTAAGTATTTTGGTTAAACTGGAAGAACGAATAAATTCTGCCTTCCAGATAGTTCAGTCTGACTCTATGTTATGAGCAAAATCAGTAACACATGTATGTTCTTATTTAACAAAGTATCATGAGAAACTCATGCTTTTACAAGTGGAGTGCTCAGAAACCTTAGGATTAGAAAACCAAAGAGCCATTGCTTGTTATACTGTGCAATTGCATGACACAGTAACTTAGGACACTAAGTTTTCACATGAAACTCTTATTGCCCTACTGCCACTGTAGCACTAAGTCTTAAAAAACCACTCCGTAAAAACAATAAATCCAAAAGAATAGAAATGAAGGCCCATGTGACACTTGTAACCTGAAACTTACTAGGCTGCTAATTAAAAAACTTCTCATTACTTCAGCTGTGTAACAGAGGGAATATCAGTTTGAAAACAATCTTCAGTGTGCAGGCTCACTTGATCAAGTTGTCACAGAATTTGGCACCAGCTCATGTGTGTGCAAAGCATACACAGAAGAGAAGTAATCTCGTAATATTAAAACATTAACTACAAGTATCAGATACCTCAAAGCATGAGCACTTTCTTTAAGCAGTAGTTCTGTCTTTTTCTATTGCTAAATGCTTTCTCTTTACTCATGTGTCCAGAATCTGCTGACCTAGAAAATACTCCGCAAGTTTTTTAACTTATACAGATGATTTGCAACCTCAAACCTTGTGTATTTCAAAGGACAGCTTTAAAGTACAGACTCTGACAATTTCGGTGTTTGAAGTACACCACTTCACAACGCGTTTTGAAAACTGGACAGCAAATCTGCCATAGACAGCCCACAGACTCATCAATTGCTGTGCTGAAGTAATTTTTTATAGAAGTAGAGAACTGAGGTCCTGCTCATAGGATAAAGTAGTTCAGAGAAGAGATCATGTGTTTCACAGTTTTTCTGGAGAGTTTCACTCATTGCTCCAGAAATCACAATTAAAAAATAAGTACCCTCTCATTCTTGCTTTACCAAAAAATCCCAAGTGAAATTACAGCAATCCAAATCACATTGCAAGGGATAACACCTGAGCATAAATAGATTGCAGGTGCAGATTCTGGAGGTTTTAACTGTGTCATCCTGCTGCACTGTGAACCTCAGGGCAGCCCAGCATGGGCTGAGGAAAACACTTAACTGCACTTGTTATTCAAGAGGGATTTAACTGAAAATATTCCTTACGTGAAATGGACAACTGAAAGCAAGTTTTGAAAGCAAAATTGGATCCAGTGCCCTGGAGATAACTTCCAAAACAGAAAGCAATTGGTTTAGGTTGCATTTAAGGTTTTAGAGACACAAGGTACCAACAATTTCCTCTCCTGATTGTTCCTGAGGCTGCAAGTATTTGAAACCCCATGTAACTCAGCATGTTGAGAACATCTCAGCTGATGTCAACAGGGCTTCCTTGCAGTACATGGAGACATCAGGTGTAGAAGTCTTTGCAGGGTCAGAACGTGCATTTCCCTGCTCTTGCTGCAACCCTAAAGAGAGCTAATCAGTGGCCTGAGTGACAAAATGTATTACCAAAATCGTGTTAGGCAATAAATGGTGATATTTTTATACAAAGAATTCTAAAGAAAAGTGATGGTAAAATAGGACACTTCAGATCAGTCAGTTGGGTTTCTTCAGTTTACATATAATGGATATGCTCAGGGAAGTTCAGAATTACTAAAAAGTTAGTATTAGTACTGAAAAACTACACTACTTTTAATTGTGCAATTCAACATTTATATTTCATTAGCATTCATGATCTCAGATGAAGCTGAAGGTTTTTTGGATGCGTTTTCTCCTCGTACAAGTGTGGTATATTCAGAAATTTAAGCACAAACTTATTTAAGGCAGCTGTCTACATAAGATACTGTAAAAATTGCAAGGAGAAAGAAAAAAATTATCAAATTGGTATGACTTTTCTTTCTCCTAATTCTAGTACACTTTCTCTTTAGTTGCTTTTTCCCCTCTGGCTATAGCTATTTTTACTTTAAGCTTGAACTTTTCAGTCCAAAATAACCCATGAAGTCATACTACAATTTCAGGTTATGTCACATAACTATTTTTGGATACCTATATCAGGCAGTAAGTATCAATTAAATATTTTTTCTTTGCTTTTTCTTTGTTAAGGAAAGAGTGTCCAGTTAGGAATTTACATACTAAACTGTATAATAGGTGCATTTCATTTAAAGTTCTGACTGCATCAATGAAAATATTTCTGAGAGAAAAATAGTACAGGAAATTTTTTAATTTATCAGGTTTGAGTCAAGCAATAAATCTGTCATTTTATTTATTTTCCGCTTATAATCCTTCTACTGTTACAATAGAGGACTGTATTTACTGACTTGAAATTAGTTCCTGCCCACTATTGACTGCTTTGCAGTCTTCAGCACTCTGAAGCAATTTGTGAAATTAAAGTAGACCAAATACAGAATGGCAAGCTCCTTGGGTGACTTAAATGCATCACAGCTCCTTTGTTTCTCTTCCTTCGCTTACTTGTACAATCACAAATTTGGAAATTTCCTGACCCATAGAAATACATTTGTTTGAGCAGTCTCTGACTGGTGGCCTTCACAGAGAAGGGAGAGGAACAGTTTTAGCAGGGTTTCAAGGCCAGACAAATGAAAGGGGTTTTTCCTGGTTTCTTTTTGGTGGTTTCTTCTTGTTTCATTTTTTTTGTTTATTTGTTTGAGGTTTTTTAGTTGTTGTTTTTGATAGGTTTGTTGTTTGTTTGCTTTTTTTGTTGTTGTTTTGGTTGCTTTTTTTTCCCACGGCGGTAGAAATGTACTTTGGCCACACTGTGAGTGTACCTTTTTACTTTGATGACAATAGTAACCACTCTAAGGTATGGATCCTCAACTTATTAAATCAGAAGTGGCACACTATGCATTCCTTTCAAACTAGGACATAAGTCATTTTATTTACTGCAGTTGAAGTTCTGGCCTTGTATATTTATAGAATCCTTATCGTTTACTTCAGTAAGAGCCGTAATTTCTATGGTTAACAATCTGCATTCAAAGTATATTTGAGTGTGCATTCACACATATGTACATACTCCCTTACTAATGGGGAAACACTATCTCAAATATAAGTTTACTTTGGGATATATATTATGGTTATTAGTTTTCTTTCTTTTTTTTTTTT
>VZRN01004185.1:357961-371790 GCA_013397935.1 Dasyornis broadbenti
TTTTTTTTTTTTTTTTTTTGTCTGGACTTTTAAGCAACCTTTTGGGAAGCGACTGAAATCTACTTCACATATTCACATCAGAAATTAAGTATCAGGCAATTATGAGTCCATTAGGAGCATCTTTCCAGAATATTATTGCCCACACTAACTTTCATAATTGAGCATTTGTATTACAGGGTGATTCTGATGGCCGAGGATGGTCAAGGCTTTGTTTTCCTCAGAGCTGTGCAAACACATAATCAGGTATGGTTTCTCTCTTGAAGATGTTGCAGTTTTATTGTTCTATAAGGAGAAAGCCGTCACTTTTAACATTGAGAGGGTGTGATAATGGTTATCATTTACAGTAGGAAATTCTGAACTTACAGGACCCAAATCCTGAGTCCACTGTCTCAGCATATAGGATCTAACTCTTTTTTTTTCAAAAGTAAGAAAATAAAATTTCATCTGGTAATGAAATTCCTTTTGGAAATGTAACAAGAGTCACATTAATGCACTAAGTTGTTGGGCACACTAGCTCTAATGTAAGTTGCTGTAATGTCAACCAGATACTTTATAAACCTAAAAAAAGAAAAAAAAAGAACAAGAAAAAGAAGGATAAGTATTTTCAGTGTATATATTTTGTAGGTAACACTTATTTTCATGAAAAGATTTTCTAAGATTTTGGTTTCTATTATGATAATACGAATGTTGCAGGAAAGACAGTTCTCAAGAATGACATCATTGCTTTTCCCACTTGCCATTGAATATTCTTCAGATGGAAGGACAGGGATTCAATATTTGTATATTTTCTCAAAGTGGACTTGCAGATTCAGTGTTATTCAGAGTCATAAAGGAATAAACTTTCCTATACAATGAGAGGTTGCAATTTAATTTTTAAACCTCAGCAAGCAGGAAAAGTAAATTATATTTTTGCTGGCACTGGTTTTGAGCATGTTACTGCCTGCCTGTGCGATATGGAGAAGAGACGATCCTGTTTAATTTGTTAAAGCTTTTTTGTAGTAGTTTAGTGTTTGATTTTTTTTCCCCTGCTTTTATTACAGGCCAAGTGAGGGGTAGAATGTCCAACAAAGGAGAAGGCCTTGATGTGAGAGCGTGGATTATGATTTAAGTAGAACACTCCTTCACAGGCATAAGCCACCCTGTGTAATTGGGTTTTACTGAAATAAGCAGGGTTGCCTTCATCCTCTGGACACACAGACTGCCTTCTGTGAGCCACACTTTGACGGTCCTCACAGGTAGGCTCCACTGCTTTACACACAGCGGCTGCCCTCAGCTGCACCAGGATTTATGTAGCTTCATCTGTCTTTGGCAGGAATTTGCCAAGGATATACAAAAATTGGACGTGTGAATAAAGATAATTTTTGTTTCATAACAGATGCTTCATAGAACAATAAAAAGGAGAGATGTTGCCAGTTATAAACAGAAAACTTTAGGTGTGAGCAAAGTTTAGACAACACAGTTTCCTTGCATGTAGTTTTGACAGTAGAGATATAATTTTAAAAAAATATATATATGTATATATAAAAAGGAATGTAAAGTTGTAAAAAGTTTAGTTTACTAGACAGAAAGGTCATCATTTTAAATAAGCCATGAGATTACACAGTACTTTGTTTGAGAAGCAGATACAAAATTTTATAAATTCAAGCAAAGATTCCATAATAAAAATTTGCAAAAGAATTAAGTCATAACAATGAACATGAAAAAAAATTGCACAATATCTCGTTAAGGAAGGAAAAGTAGTCATCTGTTAATTCTCTAATCACTGAATGCTTTAGAACTATGTCTCGGGTTCAAGACAAGTTTAGGAGGAAAACGTTTCCACTGAATGCCTTCCCCATGGGAACAGGGCCCGGCACTTCCTCCCCGCACCACAACAGAACTTTTGGATGCCAGTGAAAGAAAAACAAACCTCTTTATTTAACAAAACAAAACAAAGCGAAATTTGTTTGTGCACAGAACACAGGAAAGAGCAAAGGACTTATTAAACCTGAGTGAACAGTCCAATGGGTTTTAGTCTCCTGTTTTTCTTGGATGTAGCTTCCCCCCCACCCGGAGGTCCTGCAGGGCCAGGTGATGTCCCTCAGGTGACTTCTTGGAGGATTCTTGCCTACTTCCTCTTGGGGATTGTCTGATGTCTCGGACAAGAAAGCAAGTTGGGAAAAAAACAGTCCAAAAAGAAGAATGCAGAAGGAACAGTCCTCTCTCCCCGCCACCTCTGCTGGAAGACGGGAAGAATGGAAGCTCAAGCTGTCTTACCCCTCTGCACTTTTTTAAAGCAAACAACTGGGGGGAGGGTTTTCAAAACAACCCACGCCAGCAGAGCTCCTGCCAGCTTCTTAAAGCTACAGAGCACATTGTCTGAGCATAAAGCAGACGATAGGGGATACAGGATTATCATAACATCACCCCACGACAAACTACTATAACTTTCTTGTTATCAATCATTGCAGGGACTTGATATGAAATATTTTCTCTTTGATGACAAAATGGGACCTAAAACCTAATTTCACTGTGCTTGACTTTGATACTATTTTCCTACCTGCTAAATGTTAACACACAGGCATCTTTTCCCACTGTAATGACTAGGAGATCACCAGTGTGTCAGAAGTGGAAACAAACACAAAGTGGAGACAAACACAAAGTGGTCTTGATCCTTTCTTCCATTTCAGGGTCTGCTGTATCATTGTGTTCAAGTTGTCTACAGGAAACTTGAGAACCATGTTTCTTCTTATTCCTTAGCCTTCTCCATTGCAAATTGAAAGTATAATTTTTCATAAATAATTGCAAACTTTCTGCAGCTGTGGGAGCTGAAAATTGTATGCAATAATATCAAATATAAGATTAAAAAAGAGTGAAACTTATGCTGCAATATGGTATATCTAGGTGTTGAATGACTCAGCAAAGAATACATGACAACACATCAAAGAAAAAAAAGACATTTCCTTTGATAGTATTTGATGTTTGTATAATGTAACAAAATAAGCTAGCACTGTCTAAAAAAACTCTTGTTAAACCAAGAGTTAGAACATAGAAATTTCCAGAAGGTTTTTGTCCTCAAAAGGATTATGAAGTAATTTTAAAATATTTGGTGATTTTTTTGTTTCTTATCAGATGGGTGATAATTTGGATTCCCTAGAGGAGGAAAAAAACCAAAAACAAAAAGAGGAAAAGCCTTCTACACTGTTGTTAGTGTATGCATTTTTGTATGTCACTCTGTATGACACAAATTAAGGAAAGACTCATCTGGATCTATATGAATCATTTGGATTCTATCAAATTCGTTTTAAAGATCTATATTTGATACAGGTTTCGATGTACTGTGACGCCGAACTGCATATTTCTGTGAAAGACAATTAAAGAAATTAATGAAATCAAGAATTGAATGTGGGCTTACCAGAGCTGCTAATATTTTCAGCTGTAATTACTATTTTTTGTAATTTTATTTTTCTTCTGATTTCATTGGTTTTAAAGATTTTTACCTAGCTAGGGGTCCAAAATGATACAATGTAATATGGAAGGCAAATATTATTTGCAAGGAGTGAATATGAAATGATAAAAATTATCTCCTTAATTTTGTTTCTTACCAGCAAATTAAAGTACTTGATACCTACTATACCCATGAAGGGTGTTTTCAAGGTGTTATAGTAGAAAAAATGTCACATTCACATGTCTAAAGGGCCCTGGATCTTTGAGTCAAATTATGCCTTTACATTTTTAAGACATATTTCTTTAGAGCAACTGATCTCAAATTTCCTGAAATAGTTAAAACTAAATGTCTCATGCAGTCAGACTGCTACAGTTTGGCAATAAAAACAAATGTTGCATATTCTTTCATGGCTTTACGACATGCTGAAATAATCTTTCAGGGACTGTTACAGGTGGTAGGAATAAATCTGTTCTGATCAAGTTTTAAAATGAACGGTCTCACAGCACTTGAATTTGTACTTGTAAGGAGCCAGATAGCATAACATGCTGTGTGAGAGTTGACCGAAAGGCCACTTCTCTTCATGAAACCAAAGGCGTTAAAAATGTCATGTTTTAGGGGTTTTTTCTTCCCTTTAAACTAGTGATATGGCACTGTGCTGATTTTGCTTGGCCCAGTTTTTGCTAGTGGGGAGGGGACCCACAAAATGGCTCCTGTGTGCAGCTTCTCAAAGTTTTCACCATGTCCAACAGAGCCAATCCCTGATAGTGCTGAAAATGATGGACATGCTGCTGGCCGAAGCTGAGCCAATTAGAGATGTTGGTTACGCCTCTGTGAAAACATATTGAAGAAGAGACCAAGGTGGGGGGAAGCACTTCTTTTGGCTGGAGGAGGAGGAGGTGGTGAAAATATGTGAGGGGAAACAACAACAATGCAGACACCAAGGTCAGTGGAGAAGGTGGGGAAGGGGAAGCTCCAGACACCGGAGCCAAGACTCTTCTGCAGGCCATAGTGAGGATCATGGTGAAGCACGATGTCCCCCTGCAGCCCATGGAGTCCATGGGGAATGTTAAAATCCACACGCAGCCCTACACTGGAGCAGATGGATGCCTGGAGGAGGCCGTTGCCCAGCAGGAGTCTCAGTGGAGAAACAGGCTTTTACAGACTGAATTAAGTGCCCCACGCCAATGCCTGAGAGAGACTGTGGTTCAGCAAAGAGGAAGAAAAGCCTTGCTCCCGAAATGGAACAGCTGACTCCGAGGTCTGTAACCCATGGACAAGAGACCCCACACCACAGCAGTTTTGGGAAGACTGTCTGCCTGTGGAGAGAGCTTAGGTGGCAGGTTCAATCAGACTGCCTCTTGGGAGATTTGGGACCCACGACTACGCAGAAGAAAAGACTCCTCTCCCCAAGCAGTGGAGAAACATTTTGGTGATGAACTGACCTACCCGCCCCCCCTCCCCTATGCCTTGTTCGCTTGTGTAGCTGCTGGGAAGGAGGGAGGGGGGTGAGTGGAGAAATGGTGTCTTTGAAGGTTTTATTTCATTTCTCATTTACTTCTCTGATTCTGTTAACAAATAATAGTTCTTAGCCTGTTTTCTGCCCTAGTGTGTTTTTTTCTCCCAGTTTTCCTTATCTCATCTCATGAGCCCTGAGTGTATTAATTTGTGAGTGCCTGGCATTTGGCCAGAGCCAAACCCCAACAAGTGGTCTGAAAAAAACACTCCCTAAACCAAAGCAAAGCAAAGCAAAGCAAAGCAAAGCAAAGCAAAGCAAAGCAAAGCAAAGCAAACCAAAGCAAACCAAACCAAACCAAACCAAACCAAACCAAACCAAACCAAACCAAACCAAACCCTCACCAATCTTCTGTATGAAAAAAAGCCAGGAAGTCTGGTCCTTAAACTACCATTTTTTTCCATATTTTGATCATATTTGAGCTACAGTTTAACAGAATAAAATGCTCCTATAGATTTTGTCATGATCAAACCTCCCTGTGCAAAGAAATTCATGAGTTAAACTCTGGTATATAAGAACATGTAACATTTCATTCCAGTTTTCTCTAGATGTAATGCATTTTTGCTTTGCCTTCGAATAGGGATAAACAACACCACATTTCTCACTTTATTTAAAATAGACATAACAATTAATCAGACTCCAGTGTGGCCTTAGCTGGTTTTGTTCAGTTGGTAATTAAGTAATTGTATATGTGATTAATAGACAAACTTTTTTCTACAGTTGTCATTTTCTAAATACCACTACACTGCAATAGCTATCAGTTTCCACAGAATTCTTCAACTTTAACAGAGTTACTTTTCCTATGTGTGTGGTAGCTGTTAAAACTACTGGTGTTTAGAGACTTTAGGATTTTAATTTGTGGTAGGAAAATTCAGAATTATCACTAATTAATTAGTTCTGCAATTAGGTTTCTTTTGTGAAATTCAATAAAAGGTTAAGTTATGAAAACAGAAACAAAATTTTCAGAATTTTTTCATTTGCAAGAATAATATAGCTTTCAAACCTCTTATTCAAATCAAATATATGTGGATCAAACTAAAAGATTAAGTTTTGATTTATTGAATTAATAAATAATTTCTTCTTATAGTCCAATCACTGTTAAACTACGTTTTATGTAAAGCAGAGTTGTACACTGAACGAATTATCATTGCATGATAGTCTGTTGTGGAAGTTCCTAGATCTACTTTCCCCATGATACAATTGTTAACATCCAATTTTCTTTGCAAATCTATTAAGTGAAAGTTGTGTTTCTTCATGTGAAATTATGTACAATTGGAGATCAGCTTACATTTGAAGAAAATGAGTAACTGAGTACCTGCTTCCAGGAAGGAGTAGATCATATTAGGGGAATTCAGCTGAATTTTAGCTGAACAGAAATTAAGCTTTTTCATCTTGTTCCAATAGAGAAATAATAGTCTGTTCTGATAGCTTGTGAACTTCTTATAATACCAAATACATAAATAAGGTTTTTCTTAAATTTCTCGACAAACCTCCCAGTGGTTCATACGCAAAAGGAGAACAGAGTTGGCTAAATATTGTAAAAATGTTGCTAATGAGGTTACACATGTTAAGGTTGCAGCTGAGAACTTGGAAGGTGAAAATCCATCTGCCATGCAGTGGATGCTTTTGAAGTAACATCAGATTTCTTCAAAGTAAACGATCATATTAAGAAAATACAGTTCCTGGATTTCCTGTTGGATAATATTTTTAAATGAAGTTTAATTAGTATTTCCCTGAGGCAAGAGATAACATTTAAATCTACACTGATTTTAGGTTAACAAGAACTTACTGACATGATATTCTGTTGATATTGATATTTGATATTATATCTTATTTGAATTACTGTAGTAAAAATTGAGGTTTTAATTTTGTAGTAAGAAAGACTGTCATTATCTGCAATGTAGACTTCTCTCTGCCTAAAGTCTGTAAAGCAATGTGGGAATAGCATGTTTGGGTGAGCAAGATACTACCTGTCTGGGAACATTAGAGATATAATTAAAATGCAATTTCTATATGCTTTTGTGCATTAAAATGCAGTTAAGACAATTTTTGATGAAATGGAAGATCTAACTCAGCATATCTATAAATGGCCAGTAGAGAATGGTTGAAGAAAAGTAGGAGTAACAGCAATATCAGAGGAAATGAGAAAAAGAAAGTTGCGATCAATATAAAATTAATGTACTTTTCCAAACTGAAGAATAGTCATTTCAGTTAAAAAAAAAAAANTTTTAATTAAAAAAAAAAAAAAAAAAAAAAAAGGAACACTTGATTTTAGAATGTCACTGTATTTCAATGTGATTGAATTTCTGAAGCGCTTTGAAGTCACCTGTTTGGGAAATTCCAGGTATTCAAATCACTTGGAAATTCATTTTGTTTCCTTGTTCAGATTGTACAGCCTAAAACTTCCCAAGGTCACTTAGTTCCAGTAAATAATTGTACAGATGAAGACATCATCTGCCTCACTCAATTATCTGTTATTTTATGTTATCTACCAAATCTCTCAATATATGAAATTGTATTTGAAAAAGTTTTCCGAAACAAAAATATTCTTTTATCTTTCATTCCTGCCTTAAAGTTGCAAATGGAAAGAAACACAAAACTTCAAGTGAAGCAATGATTCATTCTACTACATGGCTGCATGACATAAAAATCAGTGTGGTATTAATTTCTAGGTTTCATTAATTACATGATATAGGAGATTTGAAAGAGGAGTAGAAGTTTTGATGGGGTAAACACTGCTGTCTCCATGCAAGTCTTCAAAATAGTGATTCCAACTTGTCTGCAAAGGGACAGCCTGGGGCAAGGGGAAACATCCAAGCCTTTGTTAACCTTGGTGTTTATGATCATTCTTCATCAACATCAACACCAAGTAGAAAACCATGTTTTTAATTGACCATGCATTCACTGTACACTGGTTGGCTGCAACAAGCTGCTTTTAGGCTTCTGAGTATTTCTAGATGTCATGGTAGACTTCCAATGTTTGTGAAAGACAAGCAAAGGGTTTAAAGGACTCATTTCTGTGGCCCACACCACAGCCTTTGTAGGTGCTCTTGGAGATAATACATGGTTTCAGAGGGAGAGTGTTTTTTCACAGTTTTCCATTATGGTATTTGAGCTGTCAAAGCTTTGCTTTGACAATTCAAGTATGGATAGTTCAAAGCTTGTTAAATTCCAATTACGATAGCACACAACTGTAAACTTATTTAGCATGCATGACACTAAGACAGCTGTTTTAAAGTGAAGCACTATGATAAATTCGTCTATGCACTGTCCAAAAAAAAATCACTTAAGAGATTATTTTTCATTCTGCTAAGGAGAAAAAAACCCCAAACAACTGAAGGCTGTCATTTATCTCAAACCACAGCTATTACATACTGTGACGACTACAAATCCTTTTGTTTCAGATCTTCTTTTCCCTAACTAAAACATTTCTAAACCAAAAATTCTCTAATTATTTTTTAGATTAAAATTATTACAAAAGGAAGTGGTATTATTTACTCGTATGACATTAAAAAAATAGTCAAATTACACAAAATCACATTATTTTACGCTCAGCTATTTCATCAACACAAATCTATCAAAGCCCTTTTGAAGTAGGTTGGTCTTCATCTGTGATCCCAGATTTTGTGAAGATAACACAAAAAATGGTCTGCTGGTAAAGGAGATGAGAGAACGAAAGACAGATTTTATAATTTAATTAGATGGATCTTGAATTATGATTTAATAACCCTTGAACTAGTTTGGATCTGCTTCCAACATCAAATTGATGAGGGCAAATAAGCATGACACATTCTTATTTGATATTTGTAGATAGCCAGATAGGATCAAAACATGGGTGACTGTTTATGTCAATGGAGAGGAGAGACTGCCTACTTCTATTTTGTTCTTATATTTAATCCAAAGGCCATCATATTTTACAGCTATTTCTTCTCTATAGTAATTGTTTCATCACTATTATTTGATATATGATAATCCAGTCTTAAAGATTTTAAGACAGTATTTTCTTGACTCTGTACCCAGCATATGTGTTTGTGCTCATGCTTCTGTGTCCAGAAAGTTCCATTTTCTCTTGCCTCATATCTGTGGAAATTACTGTCTGACCTAAGAGGTATTTTGCGTCTCTTTTTTGGTTGTTTTGGTTGTTTTTTTTTTTTTGTTTTGTTTTTTTTTTTTTTGTTGTTGTTGTTTTTTTGTTTGTTTGTTTGTTTGTTTTGTTTTGTTTTTTGTTTTTTGTTTTGTTTTAGGGCATTTTGGGAAATATATGTCTGTCTTCTCCAGTTCTTAACAGATGTGTATTTTATTTCCAGCTGCATTTCATCCTGGTTGTACCAAGCATTTCAAAGACAAGTTTCTTCATCCAATATGCATGGCAGTGCACCTCAGAATTTCTATCTTAGACAATATTTTATAGGCAATGGTGTGCAGCAGCCATTTTTGTCTTAGTTTAATCTTAGTGCTTGCAACATTTCCCATTAGAACATGAACTGTGGATTAAAGGGAAAAAAAATAGCTTACCCTTAAGAATACAGAATATTTTTTGACATAGAAAAAACCTGAAACAGCAATAGTCAATGGGACACGACTTGATGTGTACGTACACAGCATCACAAAGCCAGATAGGAATCAGCTCTCAACTCCCAGCAGGAAACCAAACTCCCTCAGTACTCTGAGGTGAACCCATCAGATGTAAACACACACTGGAATCTCAAAACTTTGGGGGTTTTTCGGTCATATAAAACCTACCATCAGCTGCTCACTCTTGAATTGATGATATTTTATTTTTCCCTGTCTATTAGAGCAGCTTGTTTACTGTATTGCCAAAATGGGATGAATGAGGCAACATAGAAGAAAACCATCACAATAGAATCATTTAACATTATTATCAGTACATCATTTCTCCCCTGTTGACTTTAACCTTCCAGTCATTGAACTTTATTTAACATGTTTAGCAATAAATTTTAGGATGTGAACAGTTTGCTGAGGTTATCATAAAAATAACAGAAAATGTCCATTTTAAATGATTCCTAAGTGGGGAACAATGACAATAAAAAATAAAGTTTGCAATATGTGCATTTAGTAACATGTACAGGGGAGTGTTACATCTTTCATACCTCCATTGTTTTTTTTCAGTCCCCTTCAATTTTTAAATAGATATGTAAGAGATCAGGTCTGTTTCATTGCATATGAGGAGAGAGAACAGAAAGGAAGCCAAGGCAAGAAATGGCAAGGTAAAGCAAAGCAAGATGAGGAAGTTTCTTGATCAACAGAAACAGCTGGAAAAAAAATTTAGAAAAACCATGTACTTCATCATCAGAACTGGACAAATGAAAGCAATAAGAGTTAATAAATATGGTAGTGACATGGATTTTTTAATAGTTGTTAAGAATTTTAGGGACCTTATTATCATGTCTAATTGTTCAGAAAGTGGTAAATGTGATTGTGACTTTTCAAATTAAATTTTATTTACCTATGCCAATTTCACATTTATCTCAAGACCTCATGCAATGTTTATTGAGTTTCTGGCCAGGATTTGGAGATCCATTTATCTCCATGGAAAATATTAAATTTGTTGATAGCATCAAATTATCTTTCAGTGATGAAATTAGCTTATGTCCATAAGTCACTTTTGCTTATAGAAGACCTTGGTAGGACCAACAGTAATCCTCAGAATATCTGGTTTCACACTTTACTGGTAGTGATGGTGAGTGAAGGACGTCTAGGAAGACATATGTTCAGAAATAAACAGTTATACTTGCCTGTATTAAAGTTTCTTCAACTGCAATTTGAATTTACAAGTTCCCAAATTTGCCAGATGGCAAGGCCTGACCCACTTCTTATGTACTGTGTTGTCTTTATGGGCCTCAAGTTAATGCCGGGCTCAAAGCATTACAGGGAATGGAGTTACATTAGGCTGATGGCCTGGGCTCTTCAGGGCTTGATTTTACGGCCATGTCTTGGAGTGAGACAGGCCAGTACACTTTAATGTGTTTATAAATTGTTGGACACAAGAATCAAATACACAGTAAGTGAGTTTGCTGATGATTCTAAGCTAGGAGGAGCTGTGGTCTCCTTTGGGGGTCAAGGGGCCTTACGGAAAGATCTGGATAGACTAGAGAGCTGGATAAACACCAGTTAAAGTTATGTATGACTCACACATGAAATTTAATGAGACCAAGTCCTGGGTTCTCCATCTGAGAGGAAGTAATCCTTGTAAATGCATACAAACTGAGGAGGTGAGGCTGGAGAGCAGCCCTGCATAAAGAGATCTGGGAGCCAGTTTCATTATGAGTCAGCAGTGCCCTGGCAGCCAGGAGGGCCACCCGTGTCCTGGGGTTCATCAGACACAGCATCGCCAGCCAGGCAAGGGAGGGGATTGTCCTGCTCTGCTCTGCGCTGGGACAGCCTCATCTCCAGTGATGTTCTATAAGGAGGACAACAAATTATTAGAATGTGTCCAGAGGAGGGACATCAAGACGCTGAAAGGCCTTAAGGGCAAGATTTAGCAGGAGCAGCTGAGGTCACTTTGCTTGTTCAGCTTGGGGAACAGAAGACTGAGGGGTGACCTCACTGAAGTCTTCACTTTCCTCAAGGGAGGCAGCAGCGGGGGAGGTGGTGATCTCTCTCTCTGGTGACCAGGGATAGGACCTGAGCAACAGGCACGAAAATGAGTCAGGGGAAATTCAGATTAGACATTTGGAAAAGGCTCTTCAGTAAAAGGGTGGGTGGTTACTGGAACAGAATACACAGGGAAGTGCTCATGGCACCAAACTTGTCAAAGTTCAAGGAGCCTCTGGATGGTCATTCTAGTCATATGGATTATTTTTAGGTAGTCCTGAGAGAAGCAGGAAGTTGCAATTACTGATTCCAATAGGCCCCTTGAAACTTCACGTATTCTGTGATTCTAAAACTAAAACTGAAACCAAAACTAATCTGAAGATAACTAAATTACTTCTTTTATTAACTTATGTACAAAATATTTTGATATTATAAATGGTAAAAAGAAAGATATTTTCTCTGCTTCTTTTGTCTTTAAGGAAATGTATAGGAGAGAATGTATATCAATCCTCCTTTTTCCTAGATGTATAGGATTTATTTTCTTTCTCAATATTTGCGTTACTAGCTCTGTTTCCCATGTAAGGATGTTTTGCAGATTTTTCAGTGTGACATATAAACATTGATTCTGTTTCACATGGCTCTGTTTAGAAAAGGCAATAATTGTACAAATGCATTTGCTAAAAGACTTCCTCCAAACTACTTGCTAATAACAATAATAACAAAAGTAGCAGCTAAAAGCCCTCTGAAAAGCAGAAAAGTTTCAAGTGGTTTTCAGACTGCTAGAGAAATATGTTTGTTTTCTTATCTGTTCTTGCTATTTTAAACCACACTGCGAAATATTCATTAAAGGAATTTTTTCTTCACATATTCTTGAAAACTGATAAAAGCTCTTTCTACAACTTGATTCTCTAGCTTTCTGTGAAACTAACTAGAAAGAATGCCCTATATTAAAAACATATGTATTTTAAAGAAATATCATTAATTATTGCAAAATACCAACAATCTGCTTTAATGAAGTCTACCTCTCTAAAGCTAAAAATTCTGCCATAGTGAGGATAATATTTTTCATATTTTGCATTTTGATTTTTCATTACTGTCTCAAAGCTACTCTTGAAAAATGTCATTAAATAATAAAAAAAATAGTTTGAGATTTGACTATGCATTACACCTTAGCTTTTAAAAATGCTTTTCACAAAACATTCTTCAATTTTTACATTATTATTATTCTATGTTACATATTTCACATCATAAATGGAAAAGAAGATTAAGTGGTTTGAGTGAATCAAAAACAATTGAGTTTTATAACAGACATTTTATTTCTGTTGTTATATATTCTATGTTTCTAATGAGCAACTTCACTGTAACTGTTTCCTTCACAAGTGAATTCTGAGAAACCTACTAACTTTTTCCTCTAAAATTAAGAAGTTCAATTCCATTCTTTAAGTTACCTGCAGCTTTAAGCTGAGAGGCTCTTATTCACTATAGTTTGCTTCCTTTTCTATAGCAAACCCAAGTTAATTTAGCAATGATAAATTTTAAGTAGAGATAGGGAGCGAAATGAATAGGTAAATACAGATATAGATAGACATAGGTGATATAGCTAGATGATATAGATATAGATTGTATAGATATAGACATAGATAATAGATACAGAAAGCAGATAACAGAATATTTCATCTGGAAGGCCTATCCATAATCCTGTCCAAATGCCTGGCCAATTTAAGACTGACCAAAATTTAATGCATGTTATTATACATATATACATATTTATTTTTTTCACCCTGGCCAAATGCCAGGCACCTATGACATCTACTCACTTGCTCTCCCCTGCAACAGCTGGGCAGAGGAGAGGGGAAAAAAAGCTGACACCTCATGAACTGAGATAAGGAACCGGGAGAAAATAAGGATCAAACAGGCTGATCTTAAAGTTACAAAGTAATTTATTACTAACACAGAGTCAGAGGAGGCTGACAAGAAGTAAAAATAAGCCCTTAAGACACCATTTCTCCACTTACCCTCCTCCCTTCTTCCCACCAGCAGCACAGGGGGACAGGGCATGTGGGAGTGTTGGTCAGTTCATCACCGAGATCTTGTTCCACTGCTCAGGGAGAGGAGTGTTTTCTTCTGCATTGGTCTGAGATCCTTCCCATGGGAGGCAGCTCTCTGTGAACTCCTCCAGCGTGGGTCTATGTGCTGGTTTTACTTGGCCCAGTTTTTGCTAGTGGGGGGGCCCACAAAATGGCTCCTGTGTGCAGCTTCTGCAAGCTTTCACCATGTCCAGCAGAGCCACTCCCTGATGGTGCTGAAAATGATGGACATGCTGCTGGCCAATAA
>VZRN01004185.1:372372-399583 GCA_013397935.1 Dasyornis broadbenti
TTCTGTTAACAAATAAAAGTTTTTAGCCTGTTTTCTCCCCTGAGTGCATCTTTTTCTCCCAATTTTCCTTAACTCATGAGCCCTGGGTGTATTAATTTGTGAGTGTCTGGCATTTGGTCAGAGTCAAATCACAACAGTCCATCTCACGCGTAGCAGCTCTCCCAAAACTGCTGCAACGTGAGGTGCCCCCCACAGGCAGACAGTCCTCCCAAACTGCTGCAGTATGGGGTCCCTTGTCCACGGGGTGCAGACCTCCAAGGCCAGGCTGTTCCATCTTGGGAGCAAGGACTCTCTCTCCACTGGGACTCCAACTGAACCACAGCCTCCTCCAGGCATCCTCCCACTCTGGCGTGGGCACCTCCCCACAGGCTGTGAGTGGATCTCTGCATCCCCCATGGACTCCGTGGGCTGCAGGGGCACAACCTGCTCCACCGTGGTCATCACCATGGCCTGCAGAGGATTCTTGGCTCTGGCATCCGGAGCTTCCCCTCCCCCACCTCCTCCACTGACCTTGATGTCTCCATGTTGTTTTCCTTCACATACTCTCACCTCCTCCTCCTCCTCTGGCTAAAAAGAAGTGCATGCCCCCATTGTTTTGATTTTTTCTTAAATATGTTATCACAGAGGCATAACCAGCATTGGCCAGCAGCATGTTCATCATCCTCAGAATCATCAGAGATTGGCTCTGCTGGACATGGTGAAAGTTTTCAGAAGCTTCACATGGGAGCCATCTTTGTGGCTCCCCCACTAGTAGAAACTGGGCGGAGCAAAGCCAACACACATGGACAGGCTTGGAGCATCAATCACCACTCTAGTAAGCTTGTTCCACTGTTTGACCACCTAATAGAGAAATATTTCTTAATGTCAAGTCCAAAGTTCGCCTGACGTTCCTATGACCCATTCCCATGTATCCCGCCACTGGATCCCGGGGAGAAGGTCTCAGTACCTGCCTCTCCATGTGTCCTCCTCAGAAAGCTGTAGAGAGCAATGACATCACCTCTCAGTCTGCTTTTCCCCAAACCAGACAAAACCAAAAACCTCATCTTCTCCTCACAAGACTCAGTTCAGTCTTGTCACCAGTTTTGTTGCCATTCTTTGGACACACTTGAGTACCTTTGTGTCTTTTACAGATTGTACAGCCCCTCACTGCACACAGCTCACAAGGTGAGGTGGCACCAATGCCAAATACAGCAGGATCACCACCTACTTTGACTGTCTGGCTGTGCTGTGTTTGATGCTCCCCAGAATGCAATTTGCCTTCTCAGCCCCCCAAGCACACTGCTGGCTCACAGTGAGCCTGCTGCTGACCAGCACCACCAGATCCTTTTCTGCAGGGCTGATCTCCAGCCACTCCTCTCCTTTACTTGTGTCCAATTTACTCTGTCCTAAGTGCAGAATCTTACATCTGGATAAAATCTTACATCTGGATTGTTAAATTTCATACTACTGATGATTGCTCAATGCTATAATCTATCTAGAGTCCTCTGCAAAGCCTCTTGTCTCTCAAGAGATTCTGCAGCACCCCCAGAGCAGTATCATCGGCAGAAAAGTTAATGGTGTGTTCAACTCCTGCATCAGAAATGATGGTTAAATAGCAGAGACTGCATATACCTCTGCAAATGTCACAACACCCATCAATAGAAAGAGAACATACACCTACCAGAAAACCATCATACCTCTCATAGGACATGGCTCCTTTTACATGTATTCTGCTGAGCTCAATATCTGGCTTAAAATATCCTTAAAATGAGCAGATGCAAACCCATAATTAGATGCCAGTTTTTGATTCTGTTCTATATCCCTTTTGCCCCAACTTGTTTAGTGGTATTTACAATAACATAGTTGTGACTAAATTTTCAGTTCAAAATTTCAAATACTTTGCCCTTACTTTTTTTGGACTCATTTCAATGTTATTGTTTAAATTTCATAAATATTACTATTTCAGTGTTTTTTAGTCAAAAGAAATAATAATTCATGGTTTAACCTGTACTGACGATAGTCTGTGTGACCTAGTCTGGAAATGATTACTTCTCCAAATTTTGGAAGTAGCAGAACTAAAGCTTTAAGACTGCAAATAGTCTTTATAATTTTTCCATTTTCTTTTCCTCAATACTTATGCCTATCTACAAAACAAGGATTTTGTAAAGTTGGCAATTGCATGATTTTATATCAAAATACTAGTTCAGCAAATTGCAAATGAATTTTGAAAAAGTAATACCAGAACAATATTAAATTTGATACATTCTAATCCTATAATCATTACAACGAGGATCTCTAAAACCTGTCACTGGACTCAATGGAATTCCTTTTGATTGATTCACTATCTCAGGACTCGTTTGTCTTTTTACCCCTCTCAGACTTTTCTGTTCTTATTCTTTAGTACAGAAGTGTTAGGTCTCCATCATACCAAATATCTCAGGAAGTCTTGGAAAGCCTTGAAATACAATATTTCTATGGTTTCTTCTTAACACAACTCAGAAGTCTGATGCTAGTTAGATTTATCTTTTTTTTCATAAGAGTATTAGTTACTCACCAAAGCATATTAATCTGAGTACATCTCTTTTTGCTGGCAATATACTCCATCCAAAGTATGTAATAAACCATCCATCTCTACTGCGTTACAGTTTTAGAAGTATGTCTGAGGCATTTTCTTATTGTGTAAACTAGTAATCTGGAAAATTGCCATTATTTTAGAAAAGAGCAATTTAAAAAAAATTATTTAGGGATTACATGCTCTTATGGGTTCTTTTAAAATGACGTCTTTTCAAAAAAAGTCTTAAAAGCAATTGCAGGAGTAAAGAATGTAAGGTGGGGGAGTGCGTGGAATGCTTTCAGTAAGGAAAAAAGTCCCCTTCTTTGATAATGTTGACTAGATACCAACAATTTCTGTCTTTATGGCTTCTTCCTGGTAACTTATATAATTTCTTGGTCATTTCATTTCCATTCCTGTAACTGCCCCTCTTAAGATTATTATATATAATGTAATTCTGATACCTTTAATCAAGTGCCTTGCCAGGCTAGTCAGAAACAGAAAAAGAACGGAATAAGGAACACAAAGAGAAAAGCATATGTGAGAATATATGGCAGTATGATTGAGATTTCATTCAAAGCTGGCTTTGATAATCTGCTGTGATCAAACCATTGCAACTGTATTACCCATGAAAGCACCTATAAAAACTGAGAGTAAAACAAATACACTGCAATGAGCTAACAGCTCCTATGTGTAAATATGAATTGCTTTGCTTTCTCAGTAAGCCTTGCTTCGGACCTGGAAATCAGAACAAGCACAGTCAAAATCAGGAAAAGCCATTACAGAAAAATAAAAATTAAATAGTTGTTAAGGTTCCTGTGCTTCTAACAACATGACTGCACACACCAAATGCTGGAAGAAATGAGACTGATTTGCTTTTCTAAACTCTTTTCAAGATCATATTGATTATTATGGCTCAGCTCTCAGCACTGAACATGTATGTGTTTGTTTTTTACTCCTGAGACTTTGTTGACTTAGAGCAGATGGTAAGCTCTATTCATAAAATGTGAAATGTTCATTTATTTAATTTTAAAACACCTGAAGAGATATTTCAGAAACATTTTGTCCACTATTTTTATTGTATTGCCTTTGCTGCACAATTTTCATGTATCATTCTTTATTATAGCAATTTAGTTCATTGTTGAAAGGAAGTAAAATTATGATTAACACATTTATTAAATGGAAAAATATATTTCCATATCCAGAGGGTAAATAGAAAAGTAACCCTTAACAGAAAAGGGCTTTGAATAAGTTGTTTTCATCTCAGCTCTGTATTTTACAAATTGGAGAAGTCTGCCACTATAAATGCTTAAGCAGAAATCACTAATGTATTTCGAGATGAGGATGTAAGAGCTTCATATCATTTTAGGTAATGTCTTCAAATGAGTGTCTGACATAAAATGATGAGTCCTGAGTACTTTTAAATTACTATTAAAATTGCCTGAGGGCAAATCAAATGTAGTTTGTGCCAGGAAAGCTATGCCATCCAACTCAGGTAATCACTTTTTTTCGAAGTGTGTTGATTCCATCATAAATATTTAATTCGGTCTTACTAAATGCACATATCACTTGAGCTTTTGTTATTTTTCCTTTATCACAGGCAATTACTTCCTCTCTGCCTCTCCCCTACTGTTTTGGTTTTTGTTTCTTTGGTTTTTTGGGGGTCTTTGGGGTAGTTTTTGGGGGTGGGGGGGAGAAGGGAGTGAGGTTTTTATTGATTTGATTTGGTTTGAGTTGTTTAGAATTTTTTTTTTTACTGGCAAAGTCTATGTAGTCATTTTCCCAGAGTAAATAAGTAAATATACCAACCATATTTGTGATAAAATTCACACAAATCTGTGAGAAATGACTGGGATCCAGTGGTATCCTCTCAAGTAGAATTAACAGCTTAACAAAACCCCCCCTGAAATCCCTTAAACTTCTTTGAAAGTTCTAGGCACAAGGGCCAATACAATTTTTTAAAAATGTGATAAAACAATGTTGATTTCTGCTGGCAGTAGGAGATCAGATTTCTCATATCTTTCCAGAATGAGTATCCTAAGACACAGCAATAAAGTTTATTAATTTACTCTTCTTCAATTATTTTTTTTTTTTTTCTTTGAACTGTCATCTTTTTTTCAACAGAAACTTTAAAATGGTACCAGATAAAATACTTATTTAATCACAAAAATCAAGTAGTTTGAGCTCTTTGGAAATCAATTATAAAATAATATCATGCTAACCTGAGTAAAATATAAGTTTATGTTGATAAGGTCCAATAATTGTTATCATTATTTCTAAGTCAAGGGTTTTCTTAATCAAGGAAGTCTTCCACTATACATTTTGTCTGAATCAATCAATGTAATTAAGGCCAGAATTAATTAATAGAATCATAGAATATCTGGGGTTGGGAGGGATC
This sequence comes from Dasyornis broadbenti, assembly GCA_013397935.1. Taxonomy (NCBI): domain Eukaryota; kingdom Metazoa; phylum Chordata; class Aves; order Passeriformes; family Dasyornithidae; genus Dasyornis; species Dasyornis broadbenti. The sequence goes on from VZRN01004185.1 coordinate 377,301, forward strand.
TTAAAGGTCATTCAACGCTCCTACCTTGTCATGAGCAGGGACACTTTTCACCAGACCAGGTTGCTCTAAGTTCCATTCTACTTTGAACACTTCAAGGGATGTGACATCCACTTCTCTGAGCAACCTGTCCTACAGCCTAACTACCCTCACAGTAAAGAATTTCTTCCTAATATCTCATCAAAACCTACTCTTTCAGTTAAAGGACATTGCCCCTTGTTCTGTTATTACATGCCCTTGTAAATAGACTCTCTCCATCTTGTTGCCCCTTTTTAAGTAGGGGAAGGCCACAATGAGGTCTCCCAGGAGTCTTTGCCTCTCCAAGCTGAATAGCCCAACCCTCTTAGCCTGTCTTCATAAGAGAGGTGCTTCATCCCTCTGATCATCTTTGTGATCCTCATCTGGACTCATTCCAACAGCTTCATGTCCTTTCTGTGCTGAGGACCCCAGCGATAGATGCAGCACTTCAGATAGGATCTCACAAGGGCAGAGTAGAGGGGCAGAATCCCTTCCCTCACCCTGCTGGCCATGCTGCTTTGGACACAGTCCAGGATTCCACTGGCTTTCTGGGCTGTGAGCTCCCATTGACAGATCATGTCAGCCACCACCACCCCCAAGTTCTTCTCCCTGGGACTGCTCTTAATCCATTCTCAGCTCAGCTTGTATTTGTTCCTGGGTTCCCCAGGCCCAGGTGCAGGACTTGCACTTCACTTTGTTGAACTTCACGAGCTATGCATGGGCCCAAGTCTCAAGCCTGTCAGGATCCTTCTGGATAGCATCCTTCCATCCTTTCCTTCTAGCAAGTGGACTGCACCACACAACTTGATGTTGTAGGCAAACCTGATGATTGTGGTCATTCCCTCTGCCAGTGTTGCCAACAAAGATGTTTAACAATATCAGGTCCAATGCTGACCCCAAAGGAACACCATTCATCGCTGGTCTTCACAAGGACAATGAGCCATTGACTGCAACACTTTGAGTGTGACCAGCCAGCCAAATCCTTATCCATTGAGTGGTCCACCTATCTGACCCATGTCTTCCCAGTTTGAAAACCAGGATATTGTGAAATGTTTAGCACAACTCCAGGTGGACTGCATCATTCATCACATTCATTCATGTCCTGTTCAGCCCATTAATTTCTCTACGCATATTTCTATGACGAAGGGTTTTGCATGTGGTTGAAGGGGTTCTAGATTCAGGTCTATTGTATTTGTCTTCTCTGTCTGTTAGATTGCCAGAAAGAAAAAAAAAAAGGAAAAAAAAAAAAAGTGAAAATTTTATCAATATTTAAAACTTCATACTTTCAACATATTAATAACAAAAGGAATGTACTTTTTCCTGAAGTGGCTTTGATAACTTAGAGACTGACTCAGACTTAAGTGAAATTATCTGTTGTTCCCAAGATAAGATGGAACATTTCTTTCTGCTAATGTTGCTAAAAATAAAATCTTGAGAAATGCATTACAGAATGTGAATGTGTTAATCTCACTCCATCCAATATATAAATTCATGGAGTTAGGTTCAGTAGTGATAAATTTTATAGGAGCTGGCTCTGATGTTTGCATTGATCTTCATTGAAGTAAAATCTTTAGTTTGTTGTTTCATTATGTATAGAAATGTATCATTTTTAGTGCAGTATCTACTACATTGTAATTTCTCTCCAGAAGAGCTGAGATAGCATTTACTTACAGAAAGACTGCCCTGATGTATTTACAACACTGCTGATGATCAGGTGCACTTGGGCTTCATTCTGGCTCCAGCTATTCTGCAATTCTATGGCCTCACTGTTGAATTTCTGCTTCACAGTAAGACCCAAATTCAGTTCTACAGTACAGATAGACACTTTTCTAGCAAGAAACCTTTCAATTTCTATGCATGTTAGCGTTTCCTCCCAAGAAAAACACTTTCAATCTCCTTATAAGGGGTGTTTTCAGAGCAGTTTCTCTCTTCTCTTATTGAGTCAATTTTGACTTCCACCTCAACCTGCTTCTGCATCTGTTTTCTTCCAGATCATCTGTTCTCGGTGGCACTTGCAAATTTTATCAGCACACAGTATGTTCAGCAATCAAAATTATAATGAAACTATTAAGTGCTGCAGGACATTTTTCAGATAGAAGACAAAGATGTAATGGACCCACCTGACATTCCTTCACTGTCTGCTGTTGAATTATTGGGACTTACTCCCTGATAACAATCAGTTTTGTGTCAGTTTTCTAGGACTTTTACCAAGACTGTATACTTTACTCAATTTCATCTGTACATAAGGTAGCTAACACAGTAACCATGCTTTTTGGCTTGAGTAAATAGTACAACAACATTAATATTTTTGACTATAATATCATGACTTCAGTAAACCTCAAGCAGTGTTGTCCATACCTCTCACTTTCTATCTCAAGGATTTATTTAATATCAATTTAACATTTCTCTTTTCACTATTCTTTTCAAGGAAAATGAGAAATCGATATGCAGCTGTGACTCCTGAGGAAAAGTAAGATGATGTAGCCCTGAATAGTGTCCTAAAATGGAAGGAAATGCGAATGTTTTCTGAATAACCCAGGTGAAGTAACAGCACTTTAGGGTTCATATACATAGGCTAATATTCCTATGCTTTTAATATAAAGACAAATTATTGGAAAGATTTTTGGTCCGGAGTACAATAATTTTTAGACCTCCTAAAACAGGCTTTTTTCTATGTTTTCTTGACTTCCCCATTCATTATAAACTGTCCTGATCGTTATAATTGCTTCATAATTGAGTAGTTAAATAATTACATTTTCTGTAGCAGCTGCAGATTTAATGATCACACAATGCATCACTGAATTTTTAAATATCCAGAAGGTATTCACCATTCTCACTCAGCAATGAAAGCTATTTATGTGACTAGTATTTTACGCTTTTTATGTCATTTTATGGCATCATATAATATCCTAAATATTCTGACTTACGAAAAATAAGGATCAAATTTTCAAAGGAAATTCAAGGTTTAACATGCAAGAGAAAATCATAGAATGAAATTTAAAAACACAAAAATATTACATTTTAAAACATGCTTAGTTATGTGGCACTGGATGTGACAAAACAAGCTTCCGGGAGACAAAGAATAGCCACAATAATGAATAAACCACGACATGGAGGCAGACATTCAATCTGCCCAGTAGCTGTCCCTGGACACCAGTATTTTACTTTTAAATTAGCCCCTTTTATCTCTTTATCCCTCTATTTTTCTCTGCCTGTTTCTTCCTAAATAGTCTAGATCCCTCTCCTCCCCACCTCTGTCTCATCGACAAAATGTCCCGTAATAAGCAATCAAAAAATCCCTTTTCCCCTGTGCGGCAAAGTGTGTCCCATATCTCTTGTAGTGTCCTCCCAGGTATGAGAAACACATGCACAACCCAGTGAAGCTCTTGAGAACTTCTGACTTGAAGGGGTCTTTAAGCAATGACTTAAAAATGTAAAGAAAATGCTTAATAACCTGACATTATAGTGTATGGCAAGTTACAACCTGAAGGGAAATTTTGCATTCAGATAAGAGTGTAATAGAAGCCCCAGCTAGGCAAGATGTCATAAATGTAATTGTAATGCTGGAGTGCCATTAACTGTGAGTGGCATGGCTTGCTTGCTGAAATGTTATGCTGCTCATCGGTGTGCTGGAGTGGGAGTATAACAGTATGCTAAAGTAATTGAATAAACTGAATGTAATCAAATCACTGAGTTACAATTACAGGTTTCTACAATACTTGTGATGTATTTCAAGATATAATGCTTTCAATTTTTATTTTTCTCAATCTTCTAGCAAAGTAGAATAAAACCTGTGGAAATACAAAATGTATTAAGTTGGGAGAAATTGTTTTATAGTTTAAAAAAAGAAAATTACTTTGAAATTTAAAAAATGGTCTAGAAAAAGCAATTGACATAACATTTCTTTAAACTTCAGATATCACTATTTGACAAAACTATCATAATCTAGAAATTATTAATAAATTTTTGGATTTGAGATTTTTTGGGGGCTCTTTAGCAAATTCACCTGGAAAGGTCATCCTCAACCATGCATACTGAAAGGAAAAGAAAGGGAAAAAATGGAAATGCAGATGTAGAAAAGACTGGCCTGAAATACAGGCCAGTCTAGCAATGAAAAAAATAATTAATGTGCACTGTGATGAAATTTGCATGCATTACTGTACTACACCAAACTACAAAGGATAACAGAACAGATTCATGCCTTACATGACCAGATGTAAACTAAGCTGTTGATGTTGACAAACCTACCATTACTCACCCTGCATTGCTTATACTTTTTAGAAGCACTATTCAGCTGTTGTGTGAAAAATCTACTTACATCAAGTCATGTAGCAAAAAGTCTTCGATCCTTTCATCTTTTAATGATGTAGTCTGTCTTAAGAACAGAAACAAAACAACAATCAAACAAAACCACAAGATTTTCTTCGAGCTCCCGTGTTCTCTTTTTCAATCCTTCAATAACGAACATCTTTGTTCATAGATGGAGGTTAATTTTGTTAATGAAATATTAAAAGAATACTTTTTTTTCCAGATTATTGTCTTTATATGTCTGAAAGTACTAAGTATTACAGAACGCTTCTGGTAGAAATAAGAGTACCAAGAATTTTACTTAACCCTCTTTGTGTCAAGACACTAGTTTTGGTTTACGTTAAAAAAAAAAATTCAGTAACGATAAACTGTTTGAAATCTCTGCTCTGAAGTTGTTTATATTCATCAACAGTCATTTTAGCTAATTGACTACCACTCTACCTGGAAAAGCTAAAACCCCTACACTTTTCATTCTTTGACTGAATGATATTCTCTTCTACTATTTCATGTATGAATGCATTTTTACTAAGAGAAAAAACTCATCATCTTCCATGAAGCTTGATATGATTATTTGTTCACAGTGACAGTTTTGATTTGTTTTGGATTTTTTTTTTTTTTGGTGTCTTTTTTCTTCTTTTACCTGTCAGCTTACAAAAATGAAGGCTATGCTTGCATCTCTACTTCTAACTAGATTTGAAGTTGGAACTTCTATGTTGCGTTACAAGGAAATAGTACTTAAGATTGTCAGTAAATCTAAGGATGTTTGTTGAAAAGGGAAACTTATGTTTAACAGTGTAAATTCATGCAGGGGAAGACTTTCCACTTACAGGTCTTACAAAATCTCATTTAAGTCCATATTCAGCGATGATCAGCTCTTTCAACAGGCAGAGAGGAAAATTAGAAGGATGTGAGTGAGTGATAGCACCTCTTCTCTCAAAATCTGTCACTACCCCATCAATACTCAAGCACACATATGCTCATATTGTGGCTGTTAGTTTTGCATTATTGGGTACCACAGCTGTCAGTGGAGCTACATTGATTAGAACTTCAGAAATTCCAACTTGTGCCACAGCAAAAATCCAGCTCTATGCTACTCTGACAATCCTTGAAAGAGAGAGATCAGGCACCGTGCAGAGTGACAACACCGCACTCTCTGGATTTCTTTCAGGGTCCAGGTTAACATTTCAATGAAAGGATCACGCACAGCCATCCAGCAGACACCAGGTTCGATAGCTCCGATTATCAAAATCCGGAATGTTTTCATTACAATCTTTAATTGCAAGGCAAGTAGCTGACATCTGCTTCCTGCCCAGGAGCCATAAATTAACCTCAGCAGCTTTACAGATAACACTTGCTCTGTTTACTCCAGTGATTTTAACGCTTTGCCATCTGAATCATACACTCAGCTTCTCAACACCCTGCTGTGCTAATATTGATTGCTGTGTTCCTTTTTCTATTAGAAATGTTAATTGTTGGCAAGAACCAACTGAAATCCAAATGTAGGGGCCATTATTATGTCTGCATTTGTAGGATTCCACTTGCTGGATTTCAATATCACCTGATTAATGGCCAAAATGCTTTTGCAAATCAGCCACATGAATCAGAATCTGTACAATTCTGGGTGAATTAGCTTGCCTAAGCATTACCTCTACATTTTCTTTCAATTTTTTTTTCTCCTTTTCTTCTATAACTGTTTTTGCAGCTGCTCAATATTCAATAAGAGTAATAAGTCAGCTGCTTTTTCAAACTTTATCCTTTCACTCCCTGAGAAAACATAAAAAGGTAGCAAAATACTTGTGCTAACATAAGTCATTGACATCTGACTTCCTGTCAGATGTTGCAACAAAGAAAAATCCTTCAACTTACAAAGATCTCCACATATTATGGTCCAAAATTTTGACAACATGATCACATTGGTAGGCCAGTATTCACTCTGCATCCTCCAAAATCTCGTATATTTTTCAGACCAATGTTTAAGTTTAGCATTTTGCATTGGATTTTTCTTTTATGTGTGTAGTATCTTTCACTTGTCTTTGCTGTTTTATATTAGTAATTTCAAAGAGTTTTGGAAATTTATCAAGATCAGTTTCAACTGAAATATTTCTTTCTAAATCCTTGCAACTATTTCCAATGCAAATTACCCAGACAGATAGATATAGATAGAGATATATGTAGATATATAGAAATACAGATATAGATAATAGACATATATTCTTCTGCATCATCCACATCACTAACCAGAACTATACAGTATGTGAATTTATATGAGACCAATGAATATTACTCAGTTATTCACAGAACTGGGCTGAGTACTATGGAGGGTATGATGGGTACTTTTGTTGTGTGTTTCCCAAATTCACTTCACACAAAGGTTAATGCTTGTATGTCTATAGAAACATGTCTTAAAACTGTTCAAGAAGCAGAATTTTCTGTATGCCAACCTCCCTCCTTTCAAAAAAGCCTAAACCAAATATATATATATATAAAAAAAAAAAAAACACCAAAGAAACTCCCCACCAAATCAGACATAGGTACAATGTGATACCAAGTGGTAGGTAGATGAGCTACTATAGACACTCGGGTGAAAAACTGGAGGCAAGGAAGATGTACCCTTGCAGGAAGAGGATTAGGTCGGGGAAAACAACCAAAGTGGACATACCTAAGCCTATAGCCATGACAGGATGCTCACATGGGTGCTGTGAGAGCTGGAAGAGCCATTGCAAGGCCCCTCTTGAGAATCTTTGATTGATCATGGTGACTGGGAAAATGCTCAAAGACTGGAAGAAATGAAATGTCAGCTTCCTTTAAGAAGGTTGAGATAGAGGACTGAAGGAACTAGAGACCACTCAGCTTCACCTTGAACTCTGTGAAGCTGACAGAGCAACTAATTTTTAAAACCACTTTTAAGAGCATATAGGAGTTCAGATGTAGTCACCAAGGAGAGGCCATGATTGATTGTTGGAGGTTGGGGAATTTTTCCATCCTATTGCTAGGGAACCTCAATGAGCCTTAACTACAGTCTACTTAAGAGACAAAAGATGTGGCTAGGTGGAGTCAGGGGAGGAAAGCACCTGGCCGGCTGGTAACTTCACTTGCTCTGGGGGCATTGGAGGGGACTGTTTTGCCTTTTGTTGGGACCATGGGAGCCCTGCTCTGCTTTGCTTTTTTCTTCTGTGCTGGGTGAGCTTTCGTTTGGGAAAAGCACTGAATCCCGACTCTTTTTTCCATCTGCATTCTTGGAGTGCATGTCTCTCCCAGCTGCATACAGCAGCTGCCACGGGGCAGCCCAGCTGTCACTGTCCTGCATTCCCTGCCTGCTGGGACGCACTGCGGCTTCTGCCACTGCTGTGGAGTTTCTGCCACCTTTCGCTTGCTAGCACAGGTGAGTTGAGTCTGCTGTCCTGGGGTTTCTGCTTGCTACTCTGGGGTTTCCCACTGCAACCCCTCTCACCATCCAGCCCACCCAGCCATCTGTTCCATCCGCCATTAGTCACTGAGAAGCGGATCTGAACTCCCGCCAAAGTGCCTCCTGCAGCTGTGTGGGAGTCATCGCCCCTGCCCTGCCCAGCTGGAAGCCCAACAACGCCCCCTGATGACCGTGACTGGAACTGCACCAAAGGTGGGGGGGGTCGTGTCTGGCACCCCAGAGAAAGCTGCCACCAGGTTTCGGTTTTGTTTGTTTGTTATTGCTACTGTTGTAGTTGTTGGTTTTCCTCATTAGAGATACTAGTAAAGAAGTGTTATTCCTTGTCCCATATCTTTGCCTGAGAGCCCTTAATTTCAAAGTTATAACAATTCGGGGGGAAGGGGGGGGTCACATTCTCTATTCTAAGAGAGGTTCCCACCTTCCTTAGCAGACACCTGTCTTTCAAACCAAGATATTGATCTAGTTGGTAAAACGTATGTGGAGTAACTGTCTATTGCAGTAAGTATCTAACAGTCTGTTATCATCTGCTTGGACTTTGTTGAGGTTTGTGACACCATCACCCACAAGATCATCATAGAGAAATTGTTGATGTACAGGATAGATAAACAGATATTGGAAACTGGCTGAATGACCAGGCCCAAAGGGTGGTCATCACTGGCAAAGAGTCTCATTGGAGGGCAGTGACTAGCTGTGTACATTAGTGGACAAATACTGAATTCAGTGCTATTTAATATATTTACTAGCGACCTGGATGATAGGGTACAGTGTACTGCTAGCAAGTCTGCAGGCAAGACCAAGCTGGGAGGAGTAGCTGGATGATAGACCCAAGATCTGTACTGATACGTGGAAACAAAAACTTCACAGCCCATTTCTAAGTTGTAAAGTAGGTATATTTATTTTCGATGCCGGGCACGAGGGAGGTAGGCCTCCAAAGACATGTGCACCTCTGTGTCCCACAGCGCAGCATATATCTAGTTACACATTACATATGCATAAGATTACACAATACTCCTATACATATTCATTACCTATCCCCGCTTCGTATTATAATGAGCTCAAGGTCATTTCCATATGCTTGTGCATGTGTACTGCCACCTATCAGTGGTCTCTGGGGGTCTTTTTGATAAAGTAAGGGAGTCTTCCTCACTTTGAACTTTTCACCTTGCCTCGATGCACATGCTGTCTGGTCCCTTGGTCTTAATCCAAACTTCAAAGCTGGTCCAAGCTGGTTTCAGGGTCCGAAACAGGATCTTTGGTCACGGCCAGCTTCCTTTTATCAATGGTGCCTTGCCTTCTCTCCTGCATTCCCTTTTCTACTTGGCAAGCACAATTAATGTTAAGCAAGCACTACATTGTTTCAGCAAACAGCTTTAAATAACCCTTAAAACCCCCTGTATCAGTACCCCTGCCATTCAGAGAGATATTCATAGGCAGGAGAAATGGACTGATGTGACGGGACCTCATGAAGTTCAGCAAATGGAAATGCAAAGTCCACAACTTGGGAAGGACCAGCCCATTGTAGCACAATATGCAGCAGGCTGGCCAGCTGGAAAGCAGCTGCAAAGAAAACCCAACTGGGATTCTGGAGAATATCAGGTTGAATATGAACCAGCAAAGTGTCCTTGTCATGAAAAAGACAAATGGTATCCTCAGCTACAATAGAAGAAGTATTTTCAATAGGTCCGAGGGAGGTCTGATGCTTTCCCTTTATTCAGCACCTGGAGTGCTGCATCCAGCAGGTCTGGGCTCTTGCTATTGCACGTAGTTAAGAAAGCTCAGTGAAGAACCCCAAGGATGATTAAGGGGCTGTAATATCTCTCCTATGAGGAAAGACTGACAGAGCTCTGCTCTTTAGTCCAGGGAACAGAACCCTCAGGAGAATATTGTTAGTGTATGTAAATACCTGAGAAGGGATGTGCAAAGAGAACAAGGCCAGATTCTTTCCGGTGGTGCTCTGGGACAGGACAATAGACAATGGGGAACACACTGAAACACGAGATTCTTTCTGAACATCAGGAAACTCTTTTTTGCTGTGTGGGTGTCTGAACTAGAAGCTGCCAACAGAGGTTGCAGAGTCTCCATCTTCAGCCATACTAAAAACCTACCTAACCTACCTACACATGGTCATAAGCAACTGGGTCTAGGTATCCCTGCTTGACAACATAAAAATGTTTCCAAAGGTCCCCTCCAACATTAACCATTCTATATAATTCTGGGACAGAGTTGAAGGGAAACAACATTTGTTGAAGTAGAAAAGCAGTTTTTGCCAGGAAATTTTAAAATTATCTGCCATAGATAATTGAGTGTATGTAAGCATCTTAGGACACAAAAAATAATCCTGTCCCTAAAACCTGGGATGAACTTGTTTTCCGTTTTCTACATGTAGGTGAAATACATAAATCTTCCAATTTGCATTGCCACATCAAGACTGTATTCTGGCTTTGAAGATTTTAATGTTACACTGGTTTCCCTGCAGAAAAAGTAACATGATCAAAACAGAGAAAACACCCCTCAAATACCTTCCTACCAAAACTAACCAACCAGCAAACGAAAAATAAAAAAACAACAAACACACAAAACCCCACCAAAAAACCCCAAACAAAACACACGCACAACCCCCCCCAGATTAACCAAACTCACAAACAGAGCAACAGTGAATGTGTATAGGATTATAATAAATAGTATTAAGAAGTGATAGGGAAAACACTACTTAATGGCACCATTTTGTGCATATATGTGGTTACTTCTTTCGCTTTGTTTCGCTTTGTGTCTTGGGATAAGATTTAATATAAAGCTGCAGAGACCTGTAACTATATTCGTGCAAAAATTGCATGTTTAACTCTGGCTGACTATTGTATTTATTTATTTAAGGCATGCTGTTGAGTTCTTCTGAGTTTTTCTCCTGGACCATTCCAGTTGTGATTTACAATCTCAAGAGTGCTTATGTGTCTTTCGCAATGTAAAATGTTATGTCAAGTATTGAACAAACTTCTGTTAACAGTCAGATCTAGTCTATTATTTTGGAACTAGATCAAATTTAGCTACCTGACAGGTATTCCTAGTTACTAAAAAAAAAAAAAAANAAAAAAAAAAAAAAAAAAAAAAAAAAAAAAAAGGGCTAGATATAAAATATGTATACCCAAATATAATATGCATATGTACCAATCCTTTCCCCTCTTTTTTCCTTTTCTACATTCTGCCATCCTGAAGCCTTATAATACTGTCAAATTTCATATATTCTGAATGTGAAATATTCCCAGAAGTAGATTACAGTTCTAACTTGTGTCAGTTTAATAAGATGAAGTTCAACTCAAGAGAGGAAAAATATAAGATAAAATTGTTTCATTTGTTTGAAAACCAAACTCAAACTGTATATATGTCATGTTGACATATTTTAAATAGAAGATTAATGAAAAATGTATAAATGGCATTATAAATTTGCATCCTTCCTTACAGTATGTAAAAGTAAGTATTTACTGCCCTCGACAGCTTGTTCTGTCAAACTAGTATCTGAGATACATCTAATGATTACAGGTATCAGAAGAGAGATCTATAAATACTGGACAGTGTATATGAATATGCTGGTGGACGTAAAACTATTTCTGATGGAACAGACATTATCTATTCACTGAATGCCTCTCACTGAATGCCATTAATGCATTCCTTGGTTATTTTTCAGGATGAGTAAGACTTTCAAAATCAATTGTGCAGAATCTCAGACTCCAGCCTGTTTATTCATTTACATAATACACACAATTTTTGTGAGCTAGTGTAAGCAGTTGGTACTGTTAAAATAGAAATATTAAGCCACAAAACAAAGATATTGGGCACAGCATGAAGCATGTGAAATGGTGTTAAACAAACAAGACAATTTCTGTAGCACAATGTGGTGGTCAAATATGAAAAAAAATTCTTATGATCTTGAATTGAAGACATACCAGTAAGTCAGAAAATAAGGAGTAATAAGAGATTTTGAGAAGCTTCCAGACTCTACTGGAACTTTCCACTGGACTTGACAGATTATTCTTCCCTGGCAAAATTGCAATGAGGAAAAGTACTTGAGACAGGGCCTGCTTTCAAGTACGCTTAATCTATAACCTCATTTTTTCTCAATTCATCACGTTTCATCACGTGAAGCTACCATGCCACCTTCTTATTAGATACTGATAAGAAATGCAACAAACAGACTACATAAGTTGTCTTCTATTTGGAGTCTCTTTATTGACCTCAGCACTCAGGAGACATAGAACACCTGTAACACAATCAATAACTGCCTTAAGAATCTGAGAAAAGTAAAGGGTCACTGTACAGCTTGCTTAACAGGGGAACTTTTAAAACTATGTTGCAGCAGCACGGCTATGGCTTGTCCTACACACCTCAGGGTTCCAGAAGGCACTGAACCTCCATAGGCTTCCTGCAGGAGCAAGCTGCTGTCACTCTTTACCAACCTGGGAATGGAAGTGTAACAGTCTGCCTCAGAAAGGTGAAATAACAGGAAAAAAACCAAAGTGCTGTTTGAAAAATCATTGTATATAATTTATGGAATATAAAATTCTACGGAAAATTATGATGAACAAACAACAGTAAAAAAAGTAGGATTGACTCTTATTTTAAAAAATAGAAAGGAATGCCATGCACTTTTGAAGACAGTGTTTATCACCTCTACATCTAATTGAGTTTCAGCATTTAACTATCATTCCCACAATGTACCCTTACAGCTAAATGTAGGTATACCTGCTCCCGTCAGAAACAGACTAAGGAAACCCAATCAGTAGAGAAATTATTCTCTCATGTTTACTTCATGGTGTCCTTTTTCAAGTCTTTGAAAGTCTGTTCAGTCAGTGTGCATCTATGATTACTGATGTCGTCCCCGAAATACCAGTGATTATTGTTTTTAAGGATGTGACTGTTTTTCTGTGAATTCTGGACCAAAAAAACCCCAAACACAGAATTGAAAACTGGGAAGTTGTGTCAACAAATTAGTACTTTTAGTACTTTGAATCAGATTCCTGAATGACCAAAATGCACTGAGGTTGTGTCTTTCTACAATATGACATTCCAGAGATTTCACTTTTAACTTGCAGCAGGTTGACAAGGACATTTTCAAGATATTTTAACTCTCTTCAATATCTGCTTTATTGTAGCAATACTTTAGTACATTTGCTTAGGGCTAAAATTTTCCCATGGATCTCTGCAGCTGTTTTCTGCTAACAGCACAGAGGAGCACTGAAGGAAGAAGGGTTTCATTTAGCCTTCAGAGTGCCTCTGTCTATAACTCCATGCAAAATCCTTCTGCATTTTCCATTAGGACTTCCAATCCCAGCACAACTATGTAGCTTCTTCTGGATTAGCTCTGGTTTAAAGTCAGAAGAAAATGGCATAGTTCTCTGTGCTATGGGATTGCAATAGACATATGTAACAACAAATTCATTTTTGGATCTTATTTAGCTACCAGATGCAGTACTCATGGACAGTGCATTTTGAGCTCAGTCCAATGAACTTGGTGACAAATATTGTAATTTTTTCAGACTATTTCTTCTCTCAGTTTCACTGACCACGAATACGGGAGAAAGTGCAGAAACCAAGAACACAAACTGTATCTAAGTTACTTAGCTAATTAACAGTTTCTCATTTCTCTTATTATGTTGCTATTTCATTGCAGCCTTGGGACTGTGTTTTTGTTCCAAAACCCTGTAAATCCAGGGAAGACACTGTATAGTGAACTACTATATAGTACTAAATCACCACCTTCACATGAACAGAAAAAGCAATATTATCTACCAGAAATATAATTCAGTAATCCTATGCAACTTCCTGTGTTAGTTCTGTTAATTCAAAGGTACAAGAAATGCACAAGAATTGGCCAAAGACACAAAACCCGGCTGTAAAAGCACACTGACTCCTGGAGTGCTGTCTGCAAATTTTTCTCCAAATACTTCTAAGGACCTGTTTTGATACACTGGTGATAAGCATTAGTCTTAGTACCATTGTTAATTGGACACTGAAATCTAATATTTAGATTTCTCATACAGGCAGAAACATTTCAGTTTGTCAATGATTTCTTAGTGGCTCCAGTACTATAACTGATAGTTAAATATCTGTAGTGGACAGAGGTTATTAAAAAAGTATGGTTTAGGAGTATCTTATAGAAAAATGCAGTCTCCTCTGTCACAGAGGATCTAAAGGTCTGTGTGGTGAATGATGCAAACATGCTCAGTGTTGAACGCAAGCTATGTTACTGGGTTTATTTGTGATAATAGTAGGAATGAGCCGTAGTGCGCACATGGTTTCTCTGCTTAAAAGCTCATTCATCAGTTTTCCCACACAGTTTAAGAGCAAAAAAGCAGTCAAAGCTAGTCCTAGATCATTTAAAAAACATATTATTAAATTAATGGATTTTTTTTGTCTGCTATTGCTGCAGGCACAGATCAGCTTGATTTTAAGATCAAAGATTTTGCTAGTGACTGATAGGCCACTACAAGATTTTGTCTTTCCCGGAAAGCCAAGCAGCAACTTAATAGCACCGACCTTTTGACTCAAACAGCTAAACTCAGATAAGAAGTCATTCATGTGACACAAGTACATTCTTGCTGCATTTATCCTCCTCCTCTTCTCAAAATTTCCTAAGGGGTCACTTTCCCCGAACGCTACAAAAGCTAACAAAGATGATGTAAATCTCTTCTCTAGAAATCTTGAAGTTATCTTTCTAGGGTAATTCAAACCCAGGAAGAGCTTATTTCTTATTCTAGTCCAGACTTTTTTTTGTCTAATTTGGAGAACAGGAGGCTGAGGGTTGACTTCAGTGCTCTCTACAAGTTCCTGTAGAAAGGACATGGAGAAGGAGCTGCCAAAGTGTTTTCCCTGAGATCCAATGACAGGATGCATGGGAATGGATCAAGCCTGCATCCAGAAGGTTCTTGACATTAGGAAGCCTGTTTATTTTAATGCCAGTGTGATCAAATACTGGAACAGGTCTCCTAGAGAGGTGCTTGATGCTCAAAATCTGTCGGTGGTTAATAGGCATTTGGAGAATGTTCTTCATAACATGCATTACATTTTGGCCAGCCCTGAAGTGGTCAGGCAGTTGGACCAGATGATGGTTGACATATCCCTTCCAACAGAACAATTCTATTTTAATGTGTTCTGTTTTAATGTACTCTGCTCTAATCTGCTCTGTTCTGTTCTTTTCAGAACTCTACTGAAAATTTTCATTCACGCCTTTCTGCCATAAATACATGCTGACAGAGGTTCCAAGCTCTTAAAAACCATAGGTTTCTTCCTTGGCATAACCTCCATGTTCTAGGAACCTGTAGCACCAGTATTCGAGTCTATCCAAACTGTACAGCTTTTGTAGTAAAATTTGACTGGGTTGCTTTTTACAGCAATAACATTCATTCTATGTAATTTAAGGACCCCTTAATAAAAGGACCCCTTCCAAATGCTTTTTTAAGGCCTTCTGAATCCTTACATTTTGCTGCTGTTGTCAAATTCAGGCAGTTTAGTTTGCAAATTAGTCTTTTACTTACACGTTTAGTGAAAATTCCTTGCAGTTTCAGGCTTGATACATTTTAGGTGTATACGAGTGTCTCTACACTCCCCTACAAACACGCATACAAGATAAAACAATGTGTACAAATAAATGTATCATATGTATATATCTGAGTCAATCTGTCAGTTTTTCACCAATTGATAGTGTTTATTTATTTTTAAAACTTTAATAAAGTAAAAAATTAATCTGAAGCAATAGGTAATGCAAGAGCTATGGCAATATGCTGAAGGACAGACACCAAGATTATGCATATATGTCAGAATTTGTTACATTCAAAAATATTCGGTGTTTTTTGTAATTTAGTAGGAAGGATTTGTTGATTTGTTTAGGATCAACAGCCAGGCTCAGACTGAGAACATCTCTACCATGAGCTATATTTCATGATCCTGTTCTATGGTGTTTAAATCATTATAAGACAGTGCATAGCTTGGGAATGGTCAAGTTAGAAATCATCCTTGTTCAGGGAAGATCAGATTCTGGTGGAATCTGGAAGACTTGGATCTTCAAATATTTGCAGCAATTGCTGACAGATTTGTCTGTTTATAACCTCACAGTAAAGCGAGGCAGAAAGGCTATCTAGGGCAACATAAAATCACATTACAGCTGGAGGGCTATGTCTCACAAAAGGTGTGATGGGACTGCCACCACTGTTGTCTTTTTGGCTTATGGGTCCGTCCTGAAGCTCAAGGAGGGATTTTGTGTTCCATCACAGTTGCATGAAGCAGCAACCTCTAATGTTAAATAACTGGTACCACCACAGTCTTTTAAGCTGCCAGGAATACCTGTGCTAGTGACATTCACAGACAGCATAAAATCAGAAAGATCTGAAATACAAATGACCTGGAGGTTCTGTTTTTTCCAGAACAGAGTCAAATCTTCAGAGATGAGACCTGTATCACCTTCAGATAAGATCTAGATGATGCCCACCTGCATGCAGAACTGATCATTCAAGTGCATGTACACTGATAAATCCTCATAGATCTTTCAAGTTACATGGCTATTTTAAAATTTAGTGCTTCAATACAAATTTAGACCAATATCTGTTGTTTAAATATGTTTCGGTATGGTACTGCTTAATGCACATACAGCATTGAAGACCAAAAAGATTGTAATCTCATCAAGCTCTTCATATGGAAACTGCAGTGAGCAATATCCTCAAGATTTTCTTTATAATGTCAAGTGCTTCAGCTGGTCAGACAAGAACTTAGGAATGGTGACAAAAAGCTAACATTTTCGTAACATCATCTGTCAGAACCTCATGGTTGTAGATGAATGTAAATAGACAGAAGCCCTGAAGCATTTTTACAGACCTCAGTGTTTACATACATGTATTTAATTATTAACCTTCCAAACTAAGCAGAATACTTATGCAACCAGGACTTTTTGTTGTCTGAGTTACAGCAAAACATATAAATTCTTTGGGTGAAGTCAGACTAAATAAGAATGAGTCTTGCTTTCAAATCTTAACTGATTTAAAAAAAACCACAAAAACAAACCAAAACCAGGAAATCCCCAAAACCACAACTGACAGTTATCTGTAAAGATAGTAATCTTTGAAAGGTAAATATTTAAGTTACACAAACAGATAATCAGATTAAATGCTTGGGATCTCTGTAAGTACAATTATTTTCAGGTTCAGTCTCAGACAAGAGATTTGGAAATCAGAAATTTATCAGCAACTATCCAGCATGCAAAACCTTTATCATGATCTGTAGTCATTTTGTTTCTACTAAGGTACTGCCCCCTCTGTTGGATGCAGGGCACCATGGACAATTACCAGATACTTGTAGGATATTCTGTTCTAAATCTTACTTTTGGGCTAAGAGTCCTGTAGCAGAATTATAACCAAAATAGATGAATTGGTTGTTAGAAACTTTTATAACTGGAGTAGACACACTACAGACAGCTTAAATTTGTAATGCAGAAAATGAAATTCTTTCCCTGATGTTTTAAATGGTGGCTCAGAATACAATTAAATATATTTCTGTTCCACGTCTCTGAGACTTTCAACACTGATTTTTGCTACAGAGACTGAAGATGTGACATGATATAGGTATGGCATAATCTTACTGGAAGTTGTTTTCTGCTAAGTAAGGGAGAGAATTGGAGCTTGTTGAAACAATAATATTTCAAAAGAGAATACTCAGTTATCATACAGTCTATATAGACACCTTCACTTTCTTAATGTGGGTGGTATGCTATCCTGAAGCCTCTGCTAATTAGGGATGTATTTGAGGCCAAATTGCAATACAATATCCCTTTTGAATCAGCCAAATATCTAATGCTGAATAAATTTGGTATTTTGAGCAATGCCAAGAGAGGAGGGGCAGGGGTGTTCAAGCTGAGCTGAGAGAAACAGACCTTATTTGTAAAATGCAGGTTGGAGTTCAGTGTCAAGACCAGATTTTCCAAATGCCTGGGAGAGGCCATGGTGATAACATTAGAAGATACATTGAAAACTCTGGATAGCCGCTGCATTTTTAAGATTATGTGGCAACTAACATTTTGCTCTCACACTGCTGACTTTAAAAATCAACTTTTGTATCTGATGAATGGTATTGGTTTATGTTTATCATTGTTAGGAAAGGATGTTTTAAAATTAATGTGAAGGATCATGAACATTTACATTATAGATTTTTAGGCATTAATTTTTACTGACAAGTATTAACAAGCACCATGAATTTCAGTTTAAATATTTTAACAATATTACATTCTGTTGCTTTCTTTGTCTCAGGCTTGAAAAAAGTAAAATTAGATAATTCTTAAAACTTATTGTCAAAGAAGAGCAGTTACCCTTTAAAATGCAGACATATGAACAAAAAAAAAAAAAATAAAAAAAAGCTGCCATCCAAAGATAAAGCTGTGTAAATGAGGGTCTGAAAGACTCTTAATATCCCATTGGTGCCTTTTTCTTTTGTCCTTGAATTATGAGCCAGACATGGTTAAAGGGATAAAAGGGATTTTACCTTGGTATTTAATAAGGATCCTTAGGTGCATACTTTGTCAAGGTGGAAAACATCAAAGATGCACACTGTGCCTGACATGTATACAATTTTTACAGACCTTGCAAATTAGCATATCTGACAAAGGCTCCCCAACAAGAAACTCAATAGATGAACTAATGTCCCCCCTATTGAGGCAGTTTCTAAAGTCTCCCCTCTCAGATGACTCTTGAACCCTGTTTAAAAAAATATGCCTCAGAGAGATGGTTTCAATCTTGGTTGAAACCTTGGTTTCCATGGAGAATCAAGATAGCCTAGAGGCTTCCAGCCTGCAACTGGGAGTCTTTTAGAATGTTTTGTCATCCTGCCTAGAAAAATACTTGTACTAAGTTACAATATAAGGCTACGAAAACTACAAATATGTATGCTAAGAATACTGACAATATATAAAACATATATAAAAGAAAAAGCCAAAAAAATCACCAGGCATGACCATTCAATTGAGAGTCGATCCTGTTCATGTGGTGATATTTTGTGTTCCTTGATTCTTTCAATTCATCACCAGGTTCAATGTCACTGAAACGACCTTTAAACTTTGTGCTGCTTCTGTCCTCTCACTGCCGTTGCTACTGGAAATTTTAGTTTTACAATAGAAAACCTCCTTCATCTTTTTGAGTGCTGACATTTGTACATTTGCTTTTTGAGAGTGTTGTGAATGAAGGGTTTGGCCACTTAAAGAAACACTGTCAGAAATTTGGCAAAAGCAGGGTTTGGTATGAATTTGTGAAAATGTGACATAACAGAGTTTGATGGCAAGGTTCACTCTATTACTTACTGCAAAAGTTAAAGCATACAAAGAAATATCTAATTAGAAGTAATTTGGAATGTTTTACATGGAAGCTGGGAATGAGAAAGGGGTAAGGGTGCAAAGGATATAAATGCAAAGATAAGGGTGCAAAAGGGTTTAGCAGTACTTAACCGCTGAGTGCTTTAACATTTACAAAGTAATTTAACAGGATTTACTACAATTATAACAATGACTTACCTGTAGATTTGAGATAGTAATACCCATATAGTAATCAATTCACAGACACAGAGCTAAAATCATGTATATGCTTTTTTTATGTGTGTAAAGGTCCCTGTCAAAAATTCCCCTCAGGTTAAGTGAAACAGTCACATCACTTTGTGCTTCTAAACAGACAAGGATTGCACCCTGAGGAGCGTGGAGATCCGTGTGGGTGTGGGTTTTGGGATATCAGCCTACTTATCAGCAATGATTCAAGTGTCACAGACTAGAGAGTTTTGAGATCTGAGATGCGTTCCATTCATAGGGAGGTGCTGGTGCAGCCTGCTGCAGTTCAGGAGAGCTCGAAGGGCCTCATTTAGGGCTATGGCTCATAAGGTTCCAAGATGATTGACTTGACCATCAGTAAGTATCCATTCTGTCCATAACCCAAGTCAGTAACTACTGGGCTTTTTTCCCAAAATGTAGTAATAATGATACCATTCAGTTAGGGCTACGATTCACAATTGTACCACTCCACTTAGGCTGCAAATTCAAGTAAATGTTTTACTAAGGCTGTAACTGATAATTGCTTATCCTTTGTTTCCCACCTTGACTGGGTAACAATTGCACCATAAGTGATCTAGAAGTGCCTCACAGCCTGATTGGCATGGTACAGGGAAGTTTCACTGCTCAGATGGTTTGGTCACTTAGCAGGACCTTTTGAAAACAAGACATGAGGATGCAGGCAGAGTGTGTGTGGGAAGTGCACCAAGACCGAGTGTTCTAGGGATAAAACAATTTCAAGACATCGGCCTTTTTTCTCCTCTCTTTCCATTAGCACATAAGATTTCTCTCATTTGGATCTGGATTCAGCAAATTACTTATCCCATTCTCATATTTAAGGAGAGTCCTTCATTCTCAAATCCTTCTCAAAGTGTTACAGAATCACTGAGTGGCTGAGGTTGGAAGGGATCTCTAAAAGTCATCTTGCCTCGGCCCCCCACTTAAGCAGGATCACCTAGATCAGGTTGCCCAGGATTATGTACAGTAAGTTTTTTAATATCTTCAAGGACAGAGACTCCACAAAATTTCTGGGAAACCTTTTGCTGAGCCCAGTCAACTTCACAGCAAAAAGGTTTTTTGGGATAGTATCAGAGACAGTGTTGAAAGTCAAGGTATAAAATACCGTGTTCTCCCCTCAGATACTAGGACAGTCATGTTATTGCAAGAGCTTATCAGGTTGGTTGAGTATTACCTCCCCTTGGTGAAGCCATGCTGACTACTCCTGACCACCTTCTTGTCCTTCATGTGCTTAGAAATGGTTTCAAGATTTTGTTGAACCCTAACCTTTCCACAAATGGAGGTGAAGCTGACTGACCTGCAGTTCCCTGGGTAGTACCCTGGTCTGGACCTTCTGGAAGACAAGAGTGACATTTGCTTTCCTCTAATTCTCCAAATTTCCATGATCAAAGTTTATTGAGAGTGGCCTTGAAATTATTTCAGCCAACTCCCTTGGCACTCATGGCTGCATCAGAATTTACAAATGTCCAGTTTGTTTCAGTATCCCCAAATCTGTTCCTCTTCCACAACCATAAGCTTTCCTTACTCCAGTCTTTTGCGCTGGCCCAGTCTGACCTCGCCCTCTTCCAGGGATGTGGCAACCACAACTTCTCTGGACAACCTGTCTCATCACTATCATGGTTAAAAAAATTTATTCCTTATATCTAATCAAAATTGACCCTCTTTCATTTTAACACCTTTGTCCTATCACAACAGGCACTGCTAAAATGTTTGTTCCTATCTTGCTTAAGAGCCCCCTTCAAGTATCAAAAAGCTACAATGAGGTCTTCCCAGAGCCTTCTCTTTTCCAGGCTGAACAAAACTCACTTTCTCAGACTTTCCTCATGGGACAGGTGGAGTAGAGGGGCAGAACCACCTCCCTGGATCTTCTGGCCATGCTTCTTTTGATGCAACCTGGGATTCAGTTGGCTTTCTGGGCTGCAAGAGCATATTGGTGGCTCATGTCCAGCCTCTCATCCACCCGCACTCCCAAGTCATTCTTGGCTGCTCTCACTCCATTCATCCTCCAGCCTGTGTTCATACCAGGGGTTGCTAATATCCATATGCAACACATTGCACTTGGCCATGTTGAGCCTCATAAGGTTCCCACGAACCCACTCCTCTAGGTTGTCAAGATTGCTGTGGATGGCATCTCATTCTTCAGGAGTGTCAGCTGTACCACACAGCTTTGTTTTGTCTGCAAACTTGCTGAGGATGCACTCAGTCCCACTGGTTGATGCCATTGATGAAGTCATTAAACAGCACTTCTCCCAGTATGGACCTCTGAGGAACACCGCTCCTCACCGACATATGTGGGGGACACATTCAGTCTAATTAAAAATTTAACACTCAAGAGACAGAGCTTTCACAGAGAAAGATTTCTACTCTTGGGACAGAAAACTATTATTGGAACTTGTTATAATTAAACTCTGCAAAGTCTTGGCCTTTTTTTTTTTTTCTCAGACCTACTTTATATGTTCCTTCTTAAACTCTTTATTTGTTCTGTCCTTTGCAATAAAAAAGCTAAGATAAGAAAAGGGTATTTTTGGTTCCTCTATCAGAAGCCTTTTATAAGAAGACCAGTGGTTCTCCTAGAAATACTATAAGTGATTTGTTTTGACTTTAAAACCTGCTCCTGAAGTAGATTAAACAGACCCAATGGGAGGTGGATGATGTGGAAGGCTGGATCTTTGCTGACAACCTGTGGAACATTTTTACTATAATAATGTAATGAATAAATAATAAGAAATGTGACACTCTATTGCTGTGGTTTATTACAACATATTATTCATGCAGCTAGGGAAAGGCATCCTCTAGCACAAGCATTTATTCATTCACCAGGGTATTTCTCCCACTCCAGAGGTCCTGACCTCACCCTCAAAGGCAGATAAAAGCAGGGGAAAGGTAACATCATGCAAGATTTATCTTTCAAGTCATCCTTAGCAGTATTCATTTTTTTGGGGGTGGAGGGGAAGT
>VZRN01004185.1:406139-441402 GCA_013397935.1 Dasyornis broadbenti
AGAGAAGAGACAATCGCAAGTATATGAAGAGTCCATGAGTTGTTTATATTCTTTGGTAGACATTATGTTTATGTTACAAAGACTGAAGAAAGGTAAAGCAGAGGAGCAGAGGTACCAGAATAAGGGGGGAAAATTGCTTTTCCTTGTCATATTGTTAATTTAAGATTAACATTATGGCACTTTTTTTACCATTACTGTGACTGAGGAATATAAAAGGTAGGGAAATTTTCCCTTATTATTTCATCTCTAAATAACTCAGAGCACAAAACCCTGATGAAAGCCTGGATTTAAGGGCTACAGTTTCCATAAGATGTCTACACTCTTTGGTTCTGATGGATTGCTTCCTAATTAAGAGAGTAGAAAACAGGATTGATTTTTCAATTGCCACCTAATTCAAATCAGAAATAAGCACCACCTTCTGTTTCTTTTACACTAGAGCAACTATTGAATGGTTCCTGCTCACAGAACAAGAGTACCACAATCTTTCCCCAATATAATATGTTGCTGTGTTGATTGCAACATAGAGTTATTGCTTATCTATTTTGTCTCAGGACAGAAATAACACTGGTTTAAAAATGTATCATACGTGCTTTCCTTCTCCAATGACTCTGTCATCTCTACATTAAGAAACAGTAATTTTTGACTTATAAACAAATATAGCAATGAAAAAATTATAAAATCTTCTTTTTCCCTTATTTTTTGCATTTTTTCCCCTTATCCCTAGACCTTACCACCTAAGTAGCATCGACAAGTATCTGCTGCCTTAATGTAACTGCTGGGCATTTAATCAGTGTCTTCTTCTATCAATAGCTTTAAATCCATGCATATTTTACATTAGGAAGCTTTTTCAACTACTTTTGGGCATATCTTACATGTGAAGCTGCTGTGAAAAATTTCTCTCTAAATTATTATGAGATATTAAAAATTCATAATTGAGAAAAATGACATGTGGAAAAACTAAATTTTCAATAAAAGAATAACTAATAAACATGAATCAGTCATTCAGTGAATAACTTGGTTTGAAGAAATTAATTCTTCCTGAGAACATACCAGCAAAAAATAAAAAAATCATCAAAAAAAGAATTCATGAGCATTGTTTCTTCTCAAATTGCCTGAGAAAGACTACTGTTTTTCAAATTAATTATTTAATTTTTGAATCAATTTGAGCAGCTGTGATTAGAAGTGGATAAGGAAGTTTGTTTTTTTCTGTTTGCAGTCAGAAAAGTAGGTTGTAGTGCTCTACATATGAACATAAGAGGTGACAACAGGTGATGAGCTGTTTTATTAAGGAGGATGACCTTGTTTGCCCTACAATATAGATGAAATGTATCCTTATTTCTTCAATTAAACTTCTGTTTTAGAGAACTGTTATAAAATCTTTTTTTCTTTCTTCTTTCTTTTCATTTTAATGAAAATGGGTCGTTCCCTCCAGGCAATTACCTTTGTGCTTCTAAGAATGTATTTCGATCCCTAAGTGTCTGTTTTGCTGGTTTCCATTTTTATTTGTATAAAAATTGGAAGCATAGGTGGCACAGGGAGCCAGGAGAAAGAGGACTTTGTGCAGCAGTTTCTGCACTCTGTTTTGGGATCTTTTAGATGAGCTGGTAATGGGACAGGAGACAGCTGAGGACATATGGCTCAGGGCTAAGAAGGCAGACAAACATGACTGATGTTGTTTGTGTCTGCCAGGACCTCTTAATCAAGAAGTAGGTGAAGCTCTCTTCAGACAACTAGAAGATACATCCACTTCTTGGGACTTGGTCCTCACTGGTGTGGTGCGAGGACTTAGAGAGCACAGAGGCCTGTCTCAAACGCTGTTGTGGTCACAGAAGGACTTTGCCATGAGATAAGCACAGGAGGAGGTGACAGGACGGTGCTAACTCCATGCCTGGCAGAACTGAGATCTGGTTAACACATCCCATGTAGAGCATTTCAACAAAAATTCCCACTGAGGTAAACCGTGTAAAGAAGAAACTGCTCATAGGCATATCACTGATTGAACAAAGATCACTCCAAGTTATGGTAGAGATGGTATCTGTGTCCACCAACCACCAAAGCCACCTCCCAAATATGCCTCTGTGGATACCTGGGAAATAAATTCCCACAGTGGGACATTGAGCTAAGAAAGATGTGATACTATTTTTCCAGTGTTATCTCGGACATACAGGGAGGTTGACAGATCTTGGGAGAAGAATGTATCACTGATAATGGACACAAAGAATACAGAATTTACAGACCACAAGGAAAGTCAATTCAGAAATCATGTTGAAATCAACTCTGACTTGGTAAAAGGTAATTCCAGCAGGGGGAGATTGAGACAGTCTACCCAAGAAACTCACCAAATCAAAGAGAAAGAAGGAGCATGTGGACTAATTACATTAGAAGCAAGGGAATCCTTCAGATGCAAGTCATCATGAGGTGGTGGGGTACATGTTTCTGAGGGGAATAAGCAGGGCAAAAAGCAAGATCAAAATCCCAGGCTGCAAAGGGCCAGACTTAGGCAGGGAACCACTTAGAAGAATCCAATGGAAAATATGAGTGGAGTGGAGTGGTTCAGAAGAAATTGTTTGATTTCCAACGATCATGTCCTCCAAGTACAATATTGATCTACTCTATTCTTGAGCTTGAATGGACAAATTCAGGAAATTTAAAAAGGCAGCAGGAGGCCTGTGTACATGATCAAGAAACTGCTGACGAAATGCAGACAAAAAAGTGAGTCATAAGAGAATGAGAAGCAGGGTAAGGTGACCCAGGAGAAATAGACATTGCTTGAGGATGCAGAGAGGGAGATAAGAAAAACAAACTTCATCCAATTTAGATTGGTTGAGGAACATAAAAAGCAACAAGAGTTGCTGTAAGTATATCAGCAGCAAAAGAAAGACCAATGCACAAGAAAGTGCTGAAGGACAATTGGATGGAAGGAGCTCTTCAGAAAAGGACCTGAAGTTTCTTTTGAAGACAGGAAGATGAGCATGAGCCAGTAAGGTGCCCCTGCAGCAGAGACAGCCAACAACCTCTTGGGCTGCATTAGGGGCATCATTGCCATCAGGTGGAGGTCATCCTTCCCCTCTGTCCAGCATTGGTGAGGCCACTCTTAGAGTGCTGTGTCCAGTTCCAGGCTTCCCAGTACAAGAGACATGAACATATTGAAATCAATGCAGCAGTCACAAAGATGATGAAGGGACTGGAATATCTCTGTTGTAAAAACAGGCTGAGAGGTCTGGGACTGTTCAGCTTGAAGAAAAGGAGGCTCAGAGGGGGAGCACTTACCCATGTGCATAAATACTTGACACATGGGCATATATCAGGCAGTGACAGGCTTTCCTCAGGGGTTAGGGACTAGAAGCATTAGAAAAATATTGAAATATAAGTAATTGCACTTAAATATGAAAATGTTTTTTGCTGTGAGGGTGTTCGAGCAACAGTGTAGGTAGCCCAGAGAGGCTGTGGAGTCTCCATCCTTGGGCATATTTAAAAGCTGAACACTGTTCAAGACAACTTTTACTGTAGGTTTACTTTCTTTGACCCAGGGCTTGACTAGATGATCTCCAGATGGTATGCCATCCTCAGTGATCGCAGCTCTGTGCAGCTTATACATCTCAATCAAAGACTTTCTTAAAGACTGGATACAGTGCTGAGGTAGCTGCATGCCTCGTAACTTAATTAGTGTGAGAGATCTTTGCTTTAGATTGGTCTTTATTCCCATGAAGTGTACATGTACATATTTTTTTATTTTTTAATCTCTTTGTGCATACTTGAAGTACAGAAAAATAATTCGAATCCTTCAAGCAAGAGTCACATCGCGGCAAGACAAAAACCAAAAAGATAACTCTGGACTTGGTTGCTTTGCAATACAACTTAGACTTTCACATAGTTTGTTTTAAATATACATGAAGATTAGCTAAAACAATACCTATACAACATTAATAGATAGACTTGAAAAGGGAATAGACGGGCTGATAATATTGGAGGGCTATGGGGAGATGGGAGTATTTGCTTTAAATTAACTTTAAAAACTATTTCAGTACAGCTCAAATTAATTCAGTGAACTACACCAATTTACGCCTGGAAGGATTTGGTCCTAAATATTGAAGTGTTTGGGAATTCTGAAATTGTGTCCATAGGTAGAAATTCTGCAAAATGTTGTTATTCCTTTTATCTCCTCTTGAACATTCTCTTCTTGGTTGCTACTTGATTCCTGCAGCTTGCTTAAACTCTCAGTTCTTCTGAAGCTAGCATAACTTTCACTGCCTTTTAAAAAGGGAAGATTCTTATCGTCTCCTAAAGACAAACAATGTATACCTGCTTCTCTACCTGACATTTTCTACACCAACATCTATTCTTTTGTAGGACATTGTGATCTCAGCCTATCAAGTATTTGGAGCTAATAATATGAGCAATTTCCATGCTTTCAAACAAACGTGCAAATATTTGCAAGGCATAAATTTCCAGTGATATTTTAAGTAACACACAACTGTAAGTTATTTCTGTAAGATACTATATTATTTATGATGTCATTTATGGCCTAGCAAGATGAAATTTAAGAATTATACAATAAATAAATTGTAATGCTGACATAAATTCTACTATAATGTAAAAAAATGACTGAAATGTGAAAATCCTAAAAAGAACATGAATGCTCTCTCATCCAGTTGAGGAAACAACCACAGATAAAAGGCCAGAATATGAAATATAACAAGCTTTTGCCAGACTCTCATAGGAACATAATAGGAACATACTTTTTTCCCAAGCTTTTTGAATAAAATGTAAATTGATTTAAATTTTCTAGCCTATTAAATAAGAGGAATTCGTTTTCATTTCATTAAAAGAATGTTAGAAATGGCTCTTTTAAAAACAGAGAAATTAACTGAGAAAATAGGATTTGTTGATTCTGAAACTGATTGTTACAGTGCGTGAACTAATGATGAGTGACTAGTGCTAGAATTAATTAATACAGCTTTTGATAAAGTTTCTGCATCTCATTATCATATTAGTATAACTCTAAAACTTCTTTGTTTCCAAAGTATTATTGAAGGGAAGATTCTCTACACATAAAGATAACCATATCCTCCATGGTGTGAGTTTGTAAATAACAGCTGAATGACCCATTCTTTTTATATTAATTGTGTGTAGACTAGCTGTAAAAGGCCAGTCTTTTCTAAACAGGTAGGTATTATTTTTATCTCTACAAACTATAGACCAAAAATATGATTCTTCAAATCACTGAAAATTATTTCTAGTCATACTATATGGTATGAATTAGCTAGACTGATTTGCTTGCTGGTGTGTAGTGTTACAAGGACATGTATTTCTTACTCATTCCAATATGGATGTGATCATTTCTGGCAGTATTAATTCACAGAGCCACACTTTAGAGAATATTGAACCGTATTTTTTCAACTACCTAAATACATCAAATTCACACACTGATGTTTCTGTCAGATTCCTAATATGTACTATCTCATCAGAGATCCACAGATCATGAATATTTTAGATGTCTGTAAACATGGATGATTTGAATCAACTGAGCATGCAAAAGCTTTGAAACTGCAACCTCTTAAAACTCTAATGAGCAGCATATCCTTTGGATTAAATCTTATAATTTTGTAGACTGCTTCCTTTCCAAATAAGACTACTCTGAATTTTTAAGTCTCAAATCTGTACTCTCAGATGCCATGAACTGCATCAGAGAACAACCTCAAAAATCTTGTAAATTATTTGCGCTCCTCATATGACTTTTTCTTTCTCAGGATAAAGGGCAAAGTTCCAAGTGTTGCTGGATAGCACAGAATAGTAATTGTTCCAATTTTTATTTATTTATTTAATCTGTGGTTTTAAAGCAGCATGAGATAACACTTAATTTATAAAAACATGGAGGAGGTATCTGTGAGCTACAATGGTATCTCACTGTGCTGTGTAACTTCTCCAAGAAAACTTGTAGGAGACTGAAACTTTTATGAAATTTAATAAGAGATTTTAGCAGGCTGCTGTGATTGTTTTTATGATATTGTTCCTATGTGACCAGACACTTTTGCTTATTGAACAATTTCAAGGGAAAAGGGCTGAAAGAACAGGTCTCAAGGTATTTCTTAGGAACTCAAGATTTAGAAGTAATTAAATCCCCCTTCTTTTTTTTCTTTTTTCTTTTTTTTTTTTTTCCCCTAAATGCAAGGGAATTAATTGATTGAAATTTTAACAATGTCAAAAAAGA
This sequence comes from Dasyornis broadbenti, assembly GCA_013397935.1. Lineage (NCBI taxonomy): Eukaryota > Metazoa > Chordata > Aves > Passeriformes > Dasyornithidae > Dasyornis > Dasyornis broadbenti. The sequence goes on from VZRN01004185.1 coordinate 412,351, forward strand.
CCCCCAAATAGCTCAGGTAAAACTAAGTCGGCTTTACTGCTCTAAGATAAGTTAATATAAATGGAGAATGTTTTAGTGTTAATGCCTTACATTGTTCCTAAACTGGTTAAAACACTTCCTCCCGCTATTAGGCAATAGTATGCCTTTATCAATCACTTCAGGACTAACATGAATTATATTTGACTTTGATAGCTTGCTTATTATGTTCATGGTAGGTCAGCATTTGGATTTTCTGTGGTCAAACAGAGAAATCCCCTCCCAGGCTGGGTTTAGCTCTGGCACTTCCCATGCCTATGGGATCAAGCAACAGAATGGCCGCTCATTTGTTTGTCAGCAAGCTGCAGCAGTGCTTTCTCCTCCCTAATCTCTACAGACTGGTGCTTTTTCTATTTTGTTTCCAAACATTGACTTTTAGGTTGGGGAAGGAGGAGGAATATTGAGGGACATACCTCTTCATATCTGTGACATGTTTAATATCTGCTCTGTTTAGCATCCTTTCTGTTGTCCCTATTTTCCTTCCTACATTGCATTGATGATGTCTGATAATGATACTTTCCAGGGTCAAAATGGATGAAAGAAGAAACACCAGTGAGATGAGATTAATAATTGTTCAGGTGTGGCAAGAAAGAATGCCTGGATACTTTATGGCAGTGAAAAGATTTTAATAGTTGTCTGTTTAAATATTTCACTATTGTCTTCAATAACCTTGTTTGCATTGTGAAGCAAAGAAATTAGGCACATCTTTTATGAAAGAGGCTATAACTTTGACGAGTAATGAGAGACTGGAAGCCTGATGAATCCTCTAATTTTAAGGGATGTTATCAAATCTGTTTAACAGAAGTTTTGGTAATAACCAGACAGAGAAATCCTTTAAAATATGGATATGCTCTTTGATCTTTTGAAGACCACTGTAAGGATTTACAGGGTTACTTGGACATACCTCTCCTGCACAAATAACCAACCAAAGAACAACTTTATCCTTGTACAAATTTCTGTATACCCTGCATGTTACTACAGCATGTTGCTATTCTGTTTACATATTCTTCTGCTCAGAAGAACTGTACAAACATAAGAGACAGAGGAAGTAGCTCAAAGAGTGCTTTCTCACTGAAAATTGTGTCTCATCTTAGGCAGGCTATCCATTCTAATCATGAGCCATTTCCACTGTATTTCACACTCCCAACCCTCCCCATAACCAATTTTTTCTTCAACAGGGCCAGGAGAATGCCAATATCAACGAGATCAACCCCATCTCCCCTCAGATGTAACTGGGAAAGAGGGAGCTTAAGTACTATCAGAGCTGCTCCAGTTTCAACAGCCTGATATTTCTTCTTGACAGGGTACATCTTCACAGAGCCATCTACAAATAGTTTACAAAATTCTGTAGCCTTTAGATACATACTTTATCATAGACTTTGGTAAGTGAAATTCTTTCAAAAAATAAACAAAATATATATTATCTAAAAACTTGCATCTAGCAGTATTTCCATCAGCACAACTTTCCCTAGAAACACATATTGATGGGTAAAAAATGGTAAGAATTTCATCTGGTAGTACAGCAGAGTCTTGATAATCTAAGATCTGTCCCCAGTCCCAAAATAATTTGGCAAGTGACACAGAGGCTGCTGGTGTCTCTATTTACTGAGTTATATAATGTAAGTGATAGGGGAAATAAGCTCTCTACTACTGCTATACTGCATTGTAGAACTCACATTGTGTTGGAAAAATTGCCTAATTATGATTTGATATGGTAGCAGAAGTATCCAGGGTGCTCTCGAGGTCATGAAAACATTGGCAATTGAGTTGTTTGGCCTTCAATTCAGTTTTCTTGAAGGTGATTGAATGCAAAAAACCCCTTGGTTTAACAATATCGTACCTTGTCTTCTACTCCAGTTTGAAATCCTGTAAGAAGTCTTTTCAGGTTAGCCTTGCTGTTTTCATTCTGGACACCTCAAGCCATTTGCATTTATTTTCCCTCATAATCTGCAAATAATAGATTATAGAAGGGAGAAAAGTTACTGCTCAACAATATCTGCAGACAGAGAAAAGAGGAGTGAGAACATGTGAGAGGGACAACCCTGCAGAAACCAAGGTCAGTGGAGAAAGAAAGGGAGGAGTTGCTCCAGCTGCCAGAGCTGAGGTTCCCCTGCAGCCTGTGGTGCAGACCATGGTGAGGCAGCTGTGTCCCTGTAGCCCACGGAGATTGGTGGGTTTTGCAGAATTTCACCTACAGCCCATGGAGGACCCACGTCAGGGTAAGTGGATGCCTAAAAAATATTGTGACTCCCTGGGAGGACTACACTGGAACAGGTTCCTGGCAGGACCTATGCACCTGTGGAGAGAGAAACCCATGCAGGAGCAAGTTCTGGGTCCAGTCTTATCATTAAGACTGTAAACATTATGTAAGCTGAAATTATTTCACCAGTAAAAAGGTTCAGACTTTCTTTTTTCAGACCTATGCCAGAAAATAACAATGACAAACACTAATTTATTTGTAAAACAACCACAAGCTTCCGACAATCACTCCTAACATCAGTTTTACTCTTTAATTTTCCAGGTTTTCCTTTTACAATGAAACAGAGATATGAATACAGCAGAATATTCATTCTTTGTGAGCTGACAAGAGATTTATGAGTCTTTTGGTAAAGCAAATACAAACATAATGACTTGAGTAAAAAAAACAAATGACAGGTGAAATACTCACTATGACAAGTTTTTTTACCCATTTGTATTTGAACTTGAACTTGTAATAGCAGTTCTGTATTAAATATGGCTTTTTATGTAGCCACTACCAATTTATATATACGTAAAAGTATTTTTGTAAAAGCATAAAGTTGTAAAAAGAAAAATATGCAATTTTTAAAAGGAAAACAATAGCTTGAAGCAGAATGATTTAGTGTGCAAGTAGTATATTAGTGTGGAAATATAAATGTAATGTTTTTTTATTATTCTCATTTTCAATTTTGTTTTTCTTTGGATTAATTAACAGAATTATTTTGGGGTTTTGGGGTTTTTTTCAATTAAATTCAATAAAAAAATGTATTAAAATTTTCATTCTAAAACCATTATTTTATAGTTGTCTGATTTTTTGGCATACTTGTAGATTTATGAAAAAAAAGAAAACCTATACTGTTAGAAGCCCTATAATATTAGAAAATCTACACTATTAGTTCTTTAGACTATAGTGGAGGTTGGGGAATTTTTTCCCCATTCTGTTGCTAGGGAATCATAATGACCAGGCACTTAAGAGATAAAAGATGTGGCCAAGGTGTGGTGAGGGGAGGAGAGCACCTGCTCACTGGTAACTTCATTTGCTCTCTGGGCATCAGAAGGGGACAGTGGAGCTGCTATTTTCCTTTCACTGCTACTCTGGGAGCCCAGCTCCGCATTGCCTTTTCTTCCTTGCTTGGTGAGCCTTCGTTTGGGAAAGCATGGGATCCTGACGCTCTTCCCCCCATCCCAGAGTGCGCATCTTCCCAGCTGCATCCAGCAGCTGCTAAGGGGGAGCCCAGCTGTCGCTGACCCATGTCCCCACCTGCTGGGACCCACTGTGGCTTCTGTCGCTGACCCATGTCCCCACCTGCTGGGACCCACTGTGGCTTCTGTCGCTGACCCATGTCCCCACCTGCTGGGACCCACTGTGGCTTCTGTCGCTGACCCATGTCCCCCCCTGCTGGGACCCACTGTGGCTTCTGCCACTGCCAAGGAGTTTCTGCCACCTTTTGCTCACCTGCCCGAGTGAACCAGCTCTGCCATGCAGCTTGCTGTTCTGGGGTTTCGTACTGCAGCCTGCTCTGCCATCCAGCCCGTCCGCCATTATCCACATGAGAAAGGGACCTGAGCTCGTGCCACAGCGCCCCCTGCAGGCGAGCCATAGCCCCTGCCCTGCCCGGCTGGGAGCCCAACAGCGCCCCCTGCTGGCCATGACCGTAACTGCACCAAAGGGGAGGGTGCCTGGCAGCCCAGAGAAAGCTACCACCGGGTTTCTGGTTTATTTGTTACTACTGTTGTTATTGCCTGTTTGTTTTGTTATAGATACTAGTAAAGAACTGTTGTTCCTTTTCCCATGTCTTTGCCTGAGAATCCTTGGTTTCAAAATTATAATAATTCAGAGGGAAGGGGGGTCATATTCTCTATTCTAAGGAAGGTTCCCACCTTCCTTAATAGACACCTGACTTTCAAACCATGACAGACTATAAGAATAATCAGAACTTCTCCCATCACTTCTGCACCTTCTTTAGTTAAATCAGAACAGCCAGGTTATTCTTACTGGTTTATTATCTTATACAACAGTACCATATGAGGACAGATCTACAATAGAAACCATATATTTTCTTAAACTATTTGTTTGTCTTGTTGGTTTTAACTGTGAATTACAGAAACTTTCAGACTGATAACCTTCTTAAGCACAGGTGGATAAAGAGCTATCTATGCTCAGTAAAAATCATTGCTGTTCTATCTTATGTTTCAGAAAAGCTGACAATTACCTTAAGCACCTCTAGGAGCAGGAAGTCCTGAAATGCATTTTCAAAATAAGTCTCTTATTCAGAGGTAAGCTCTGACAGTTCTCTGAAGATGACAAAGAATCTGATCACCTGAAAAATGAGGTTGTTAGGCTTAGTCTTACTGGAATGCAGACTGGCTTTTAAGCGCATCCTTCAAAAGTATTTTCCAGTGCATGTTGTCATGTGTCTATTTGATTTCACTAGAGATTGACACTTTTGAGCCTTCTCTTCTTCAGTAGGAGAATGCCCTCACTGTAATTCTCTCAGCCCCTCTCATAAGAGTTGTGCCCTCCATCAGCTTCATTGCTCTTCTTTGGACATGCATCAGCACCTCAGTGCCTTTTCAGTGCAACAGTTCATTGCCTCTTATGTGTCCCTGGACAGATGAAATCTTGATCTGTCTCAAAAATTCATTTAACTAGGATGTTTATTTCAATCCAGCTGGAAGAAATAAAAGGAAAACTACTCTGAACACTGCTTTAAGTATTAATCAAATATATAACTTGTATAAAAATACTTAAGCAGAGTGTATGTGGGTCTTCTCACACTAAGTGTGCTATCAACATTTAGCAACATTTATTGTAATTACCTGTGCTTTAGCAAATGATACTTTATTTTCAGTGAATATTGTTCATGCTCTTTTTTTGCTGGAACATAGCAAAACAATGCTCCTGAACAACTCTTAGATCTCTTTGAAGGCAGTAAATTGCAATATGAACAAAGATAACCAGGTGTAGCATCCATCTTATTTTTCTGTTCTTTGGGAAAGAGAGAAAGCATTTTAAAACAAGAAAAATCCTCTTCAACAAAAGTGAAATGTGGAAATGCTTATATAGTCTACACTCATTAGTAGTGCTCTGGTTTCAGCCTTTTTTTCTGGTTAATTTGTGAAGAGAAGCCCATTAGTTCTACTTCAAAGTACCTCAATAATGAAAATTTGTAAATTTAAGAAGGGCAGAAGAGATTTAAAATTTAAGATAAAAAATGTCAAAGTTTAGCAATTTCCTGCATTTCTCTTGGAACAGATCATATCTGGCAATATTCACGGATGGGATAAATACTACTTTAAATTTGTAGACTCTCACTTGCAGAATTCTAGAATTCTTGGAAATTCCAGAATTCAGAAAAGTGTGAATGTTGAACATGAATTGGAAACGGAAAATGACTTTAATATTTCCAGCATACAGACAGTTTAATGAAATGTAAAATCATGCAATGCTGATGATCTAGTGTAGAAGGAAACTGATATCCAGTTATATGACTTAGCACATCTCATAACTTCTTATTTTTAAACAATCTAGGAAGTTTGAATAATACCTTCAGACCTTGTAAAAGACATTTAGAGTTTTTAACAGCATGTGTTAACTGGATTAAAATAAAATAACAGAAGCACAAACTCACAGAAAACACAAAACAAACTTATTCTTAATGTAAGAGTTGCTGTTCTTTTCTGTGTACTTTATTGGAGGTCAGAATAGCAGAACATCATTCATACCTCTGTGCTTAAATATGAGTACTAAAAGTTTACCTGGAGTTTCATCAGTCACTGCAGATCACTAATATATAATCCTGAAATTTGAAATTAAACACAAAAGCACATTCCTCTTTTCTCACATTTGAATCTTTAAATAAAGGATTGATCTTCCTGGAGCACAGACAGAAAAAAAATATTGTCTTACTGCAAGACTTGCTCTTCTATGGGTTATGTTTTACATAAGATGAGCCTAGACCTGGACAACTGTTTATTCTTCCTTTAGAATCTAACAGTCTTGAAATTTTTCCCTAAAGTATGACTACCTGGCAGAAGTCATTATAGATTATTAATATTTTAGTCTTGATAACAGAAAGAAAGTAACTATGGAAAAATGTTAAAAAACCAAAAAGGAGCTGGCTTTGTGAAAAACTTTAACTCTTCTTCTGAGAAAGATTTTTCAAGTGATTCAGAAAAGATTACACTGTTTTGATAGTAAAATTGAAGGCCTGCAGAACAGGTCACGATGTTCACATCTTAAGAATCACAGCTATTACAGAAGAAAGCAAAAATGAAGAATGATTGGATTTATAACCACTCTCATAATCAGAGTTATCAGGGGATGTGTTTTCCCACACAAATTGGAAATGACATCACCACATGGACTCATTAATCTGAAACACAGAGAACAGGACAAACTATGTGTTACTTTTTTAAACATAACATGACTTGAAATAAAAGCTTAAAAATTTTCTCATGCATCAAGGAAAATGTAGAATTAAGCTCAATATTTTTATTGCATTTTCATGAACAAAATCTTAGAGAACATTGAACACAAAGGAAATCTCCTGGAGAGAACACATACTGCTTCTTTAATTACAGAAAGAAAAGATGAATTTAGCCTGAAGAGGAATCCGCATGCAACACATGCAACATATACATGTAAATTCCAGATGAGGAGCAAGAGAAGAAAGCCAAACATTTTGCTGAGTGTAGATACTTTTCTGCATTCCGTGACATACACAGAGATGTAGTGCTGAAGAAGAGTGACATGTTAGCAGAACTGCTTCCAGGGTGTCTGATAAAATGGGATCATTTGTGCCTGGTTCTCTCACATGGTTGTTTTTTAACAAGGAAACAAAACATGAGACAGCAATTTTGCAGAGAAAAAAATGACATTAGTCATAGAATCATAGAATTTGCTAAGTTGGAAGGGACCCATCAGGATCACTGAGGCCAGTTTGTACCATGATCAGTCCAACATGTCACCTCTATGTCTAAATGGAAGGTTTGCTCATTAAATATGTCATATCCTCATGTACCACACAGTCCCAGGAGGCAGGCATTTCATTTTTAAAAAGGTTATGTAGTACAGGACACCTACACAGGGATGGATGACACTACTAAAACAGCTGTTTTGCTTTGCTTAATTTCCAGAATTCATAATCTGATTATATTGCTTCTAGTCATTAGCTAAAAATAAACCTCCATATTTTTGAAATTTAAGCTTTGCACGCTAAAAGTCTAGGTGTCATCTGTGACCTGTTGAGTAACCTTGGACAATATAGAGAACATCCTTTACCTCAGTTTGCTTATTTATATAACAGGAGTATGGAATCTTACCATCTTCACGCATTCTCTTTTTATCACTTTATAAAAAATCACTAGTATTTATTTGTCTACTTAAGAATGTCCATCTTTTATTGGATTCAGAGAGTAACACAGTGACAAAGGATGGGGAAAAGGCTGAAGCTAATGCCTACTGTTGTGGGGTGATGTTATGATAATCCTGTATCCCCTATCGTCTGCTTTATGCTCAGACAATGTGCTCTGTAGCTTTAAGAAGCTGGCAGGAGCTCTGCTGGAGTGGGTTGTTTTGAAAACCCTCCCCCCAGGTGTTTTGCTTTTAAAAAGTGTGGAGGAGGGAAGACGGCTCGGATTTCCATTCTTCCCAGCTTCCAGCAGAGGCGGCAGCGGGAGAGGACTGTTCCTTCTTCTTCTTCTTCTTTCGGACTGTTTTTTTCCCAACTTGCTTTCTCGTCTGAGACATCAGACAATCCCCGAGAGGACATAGGCAAGAATCCTCCAAGAGGCCACCTGAGGAACATCACCTGGCCCTGCAGGACCCTCGGCAGGGGGGAAACTGCATCCAAGAAAAACTGGACACTAAAACCCATTGGACTGTTCACTCAGGTTTAATAACTCCTTTGCTCTTTCCTGTGTTCTGTGGGCATTTTGCTTTGTTTTGTTTTGTTTTGTTAAATAAAGAGGTTTGTTTTTCTTTCACTGGCATCCAAAAGTTCTGTTGTGGTGGGGGAAGGAGGTGTTGGCCCCGTTCCTGTGGGGAAGGCGTTTAGTGGAAACGTTTTCCTCCTAAATTTGTCTCAAGCCCAAGACACTTTGCCTCAGTCTTAAATAGGAAGACCAGTTGTCCTCAGGGAATCCAGCCCCTAACTGGAAGACAGAGATGAGGAGAAGAACAAAGCACTCATAATGTAGGAGGGAATGGTCAGCATGCAGTGTAGTTCTATATGCCATTTAGAGAAACACAAGTCTATGGGACTGAACAGGGCCCACCCAAGGGTACTGAGGGAGCTTACAGAAGAGCTTGTCAAGCTTTTTTCAATCATTTATCCCAGCTGAGCTCAGCAAATGTGAATGCTCATTTGTAAGAAAGGTCAGAAAAAAGAACCAGGGATTTACAAACCTGACCTTGGTGCCAGAGAAAGACATGGAGCAGATCATCTTGAGGGCCATCATGAGATATGTGCAGGACAATCAGGGACTTAGGCCTAGGCAGCATGGTTTTTTGGAAGATAGGTCCCCCTTGATCAACTTCATGTCCTATAACCGGGTGACCTGCTTTCTTGAGTAACCAAAGGAAAGTCTGTGGATGTTATCTACCTAGACTTTACCAAAGCCTTTGAAACCATTCCTCACAGCATTCTCCTGGAACAACTCATGGCGGCTCAAGGCTTGGACAGGTTCAGTCTTTGCTGCGTAAAAAGCTGACTGGATGGCCTGGCCCAGAGAGTGGTGGTGAATGGCGTCACATCCAGCTCAGTCATAAGTGGGGTTTCCCAAGGCTCAGTACTGGGGCCAGTTCTGCTTAATAATTTTATTGATGATCTTCACAAAGGAATTAAGTGCACCCTCAGTCATTTTGCAGACATCACCAATTTGGGAAGGAGTGAAGCTTCTTTCCATATCCTCCTTGGTCACCGCATTTAGCCCATTTCCACTGTGTAAAATGGATGAAATGAATATAATTGTCTTCTGTCTATTTAAACTGATCATCTTTGAAATGAAGCTTGCGTTGTGTTCCTACAGTTGCCACAGGACCGTTATTTCGTTTGAAACGTTCAGAATGTGACTTCTGCCTTAATAGCAATGATAATAAAAACAATGTAAAACTGTTATTTTCTGAGCATGTCTCCAGGAATTAAATCAGTGACTGCAATTATTTTACTCTTTCTAAAATGAAAATATATTTCTAAATATTCTTTCTACATTTTATGGAAGGATTTTGAAATAAAAAAAAAAAAAATACTGTTCATCAGTAAAATAAACACAAAAGTACTAAGTACATTATTGTCATATTAATTAATACTCATAAAATTATATTCTTGGTTGATAACACATCAGTTCAGTAACTAAAACATCAGATAAATACATGTTGATTAAAAAAATAAAAAAATCAGGGAAACCACATTATACCCTTAATTTTTTCTGACTCTGCAGTGTCAAAGGAATTACTTTTGCAGTCCATTCATGCTAAGATCAAGGAAGCAAAAGGTCAGTTAAAAGAAATTATAGTCCATGGCCTTCTCAAAAGGGTAAATCACCTTTAACAGGTCTTCTCTTTACAAATATAGGGAGAATAAGTTATATCTCAGGTATGGTATGATCGAGCCTAAAACTTTTTAACATCTAAAAGCTGTTCTGTTCTACCTTCAGCCAGGTTCAAAGATTTCAAAACTCCTAGCACACCATATTGATGGCTGCACAAACATAGCTGTTTTACAGTTTGTGTGATGATACAAACGTGTTTTATCTTGCAGCAGTAAACAGGTATGCATCCACACAAGTGGAAACTCCCCCAGTGAATCCAAATGCTGGGCTGATAGTCAGGAGTTTCACTTCAAAACATAAACTCATTTAATTACTTTTTTAATAAAAATATATTTGCTATTTACATTGTTTACATTCATTTACCCAATGATTTATTCCAGTTTTGCATTTCATCTAGTCTAAGGTTATTCCCAAAGTAGTGAGAAAAAACACAACAAATGTTACTGTGAATTTTGACGAAACCTTTGTGTGTAGCAAACAATGACAGACTGTCACAGTAGTTACTAGGTTTTTCATAGATGTCATCTGGAATGAACAACAGCTAACTAGTTTTCTAAGATAATGAGGTAACTTGGGTTTCCAAAAACTGTTTTGTTTTTTTTTTTTTAATAATGCACAAAATCCGTTAAAAAGAACCTTCAGTTTGCCTGTGTGACAACATTGTCCAGGAGTTTCTTTTTAAGTGAAGTTGGGCCTAAATTACTCCTTGCTTAAAACTTCCTGTGATTTCCCCTCTAATTTGCAAGGCAATAAAAAAAGTGAATAATTAGTGCTTTGTAACGCAAGCATGAATTGTTGGAAAGCAGTTTGTTTCATATGCAAAATGAGGTATATTAAGATTGCCATATTCAATAGCATTAACAATCTTACAATATAGGATAATGAAAAATTTTTGTTTAATATGGAGTTGGAAAAGGTAAAGCTGCCAAGTGGGGGCTGATTTCTCTGAGTTCAGAGGAATTTAGGCATAATTCAAAGACCCTTCTTCAATAAAACAAAATTAACATGAGAAAATTCTACATGTTCAATCTGCTAATACTGGGCATACCTCTCTTTTGAGAATAAAGAGAATTGACATACATTTTCTTCATTTGTGAAATGTTTATCCTTACTTTGATTTTAAATATATACATGTGGCGGTATGTGCCTTCCCCATACTTAAGTCATAACCACCAGTGGGGGTTGTGATAGTGCTGTCCAGCTTACTCGACTTTGGGGGATGGATTGCAATACAGTGGTCAAGGACTACCTCTAAGGGTGCCCAACACATCTTGTTAATGAGCAAATATGGCTTTAAGTAAATCATCCCAGGCCCCACTGTACTTCCCTTAGGGCAGTGGGCTTCCTTCAGCAGGGACAAGGTTGCTTCTCAAGATTACACGTCAAGATTGAAAGACTCCTTTCCACAACACATTCCTGGTCAGTAATCACTACCATGCTGAACTTTGAAATCTTATGTGACTGATATAAAGGATTGATTGCATATACATAACTCTTTTTACATAAACCATTGACCAAGTCTGGGATTAGGCATGGAACCAACCACCCCTAGACCGCCATGTGAGAAAGAGTTTAGAAAGCAGTCCTTTCAAAAAGCAGTCCTTTCAGAAGCTCATGACTCAATGGGAGGGTCTCCCTGACAGTTTGCCTGACCCTATCTTCTCTGCAGTAAGTAGATGAAGTGTATCTTGACACTGAATCTGGTAAAATGCTGTGGCATTTACCACTGAGCTTTTTTAAACTCACTGTATTAGTAAAAGTTGCTTCTCTCTTACAAATGAAACATATAACTCCATTCATTACAGTATATCACCATTCCTTTTTCGCAATCCACATAAATAGTACAATTTACAAATAGCTGACAAAACTGACTGCACCTGGGTTTTTTAAATACAGAGGAAGGTCTTCTTCTGGGCAAGTGCCTGTCTGGAAAGCATCCTTCATGAATGCCTTGGGCTATCCTTGAGAGGCGGTCAGGACAGACTGTAAAAGAAGTTTCAGGTTCATTACTGTGATGCCAGGGCATAAACACGCAATTTTGTCTCTGCCAACATTGTTTCATTGTATTAATTGCTCATGTTGCAGGATTTGACATCTGAATATATATTTAGAAAGGTTATGACAGCACTGTCTGCATTAGCAACAGAGATGGCAGTGGTGACCATTCCCATTAACAGGGCGGAGTTCTCCAACATGGGACATCTCTGCAGTAGCAAACACTATGAAACATCTGTACAATCTATCAGAGAGCAGAGGAAAATCAGCATGAGAACATCCTATCTTCTCATCCATTTCTGCACAATTGGATTTGATATCTTTCAGAACTCATTTTTCTCTCTGGTGGACAGAATTCCCATTTGCTTTGTTATGAAAAAATACGACTCCATAGCTAATTTTGTCCCCTCTAAGCCTTTTTATCCTGTGGATACCCCCTTACCTCAGAAAAGAGCCTGAGCCTATTAAAGCCTTTGGTGCTACTGTTTCCCCAATCACAAATATAGAAATAAACATTTAATTGTTTTGGAGGAAGCTGAAAGTGGGTATATAGCATTTTATTCCTCATTGCCTTGTGTTACTCCAGAGAAGCTGTGTCCTAAGCATGCAGTTAACTGATATTTTCAAAATAAATAAAGCAAAATAAAATACAATAGTAGATTTATAAAAAGCCAAAATAATCTTTTTAAACTCCATCATTAGTGTAATAAAGTAATTACCTGCTTTGCTTTGCTTACATGCAGGGAAGAGAATTCTTATCACCTTGCTTGGAAGCCATTGAGAATTTTCCAAGGCATATTTAGGCCTTCTGGCCTGAAACATCTACCTTAGGGTGAGGCAAGTATCCTTCTATAATGTGTTGAATGATAGTGATTATATAGGCAGATCTAACTTCATTGATTAGGATATACAAAAAACCTTTAGGTACTTTTGGAGAAGAACAAGGAGTGGGGTCACACAGCAGGCTTATTTGGTTTTGTTCATCCAGGGAGAATTGTTCCAGATAATCCAGCCTCAAATGGTTCCTGAGTACCCAACCAACCAATCAGGGACTTGTGGAAACTTACCAATTTGCCAAAAAACAGCACCAGGACAGTTGGATTATATTATCAGTTTACATCTCTTCAAACTGAATTATTCTTTTCCTATTATATTCTATGAGAAAGGACAGTGGCATTTCCTAGGGACAAGCTGGGGAATGTCCTCTGGAAATGTATCACTTGCATTGGTAAAACCTTGTGAAGCAAAGTGATGTCACTGACGACTCTTTGACAAAAGGGACATCTATCCAGCCTTGGAGAGTTGAGGGATGCATTCATAAAAACTGGAATGGCCCAAGGTACAGAGAATAAAGGCAGTAACGTACAGAGAACTGAAAAATCAGACAACTGGACTAAAATGGTTTCTCAAAGTATTTTTTCTGTTTAGAAAATATCTAAACTTTCATCTTGCATATTTCTATAATGCTCCTTTGAAAGACTACTTTGAAAGTATATATTTGGGTCCAAGGAACTGCATACAGTCTGTAATGCCCTAGTGCCTAGCACAGTGCCTCTGAAATTCCCCCCACATCCACCTCAGTGTTTATGCTGACTTCAGAGCCATCATACTGAAGTTCAGCTACCAACAATATACACACAAATACTAGAATGTTAGTGCCCATACATGTTACAGCTTTTATTTTAAAAGTCTCCTAGAAGGTGTTCAATTGCAGTAGTATGTCTTTCTGAACAGTTTTATTTCCTTTCTGCAAAATCCTTGATATTTCAGCAACTTCTGATTTTTCATGTTTTAGTGTACTTATCCAGACATCAAGACCCTAGCAATGCATAATTGCATTGTTTGTACTAATTGATATGCCTTCCCATGGTCTGCATTATCCTCTGAAAATACCCTACATTATTTGTTTTGGGGAATTCCTGTATCTCTAAAGGGCCATTTGCCAAATTATTGGTCCTTATTTACATAGACTCACAGAATTTTCCATGAGAGTTACATAAAACACAATATAAAGATTAATAAGCTGTTCCAAACCTGCAAAGATTTATTATCAATAGCAAAGTAAATTCACTTTGTTAATCTCAGCTTGAAATTAGATGTCTTGCCCCTGTATCTTTTGTATTTCATTGATTTTCACCATTGCTATATCATACCAAAAGAAACTAGAACACGTCAAAAGCCCAGCTTCCGCCACTGCCCCTTGTCAAATTACAGCTAATGCAGCAGGCCTAAATAAGTAATTTTGAATCAAGATTAGGTACATGAAATGCCTGTAGGCAGACCAATCTTCAGAATGACGAATCACCGTCTCAGACTTAAAGTTCAAAAATGCTGTGACAGTCAGAGCAGATTGAAATAGAAGAAGCTTAAACTGCAGTATAGAAAATCCATGGGATGAAATCAAGTAGATGATGCTGGGATCTGGCTGTCATGTATTTAAAAAAAAAAATGTTTCATAAGGACAATTTGATGGCATTGAAAATATTTTACGGTTTATTCTTAAGGAAATGTTACTTGCAAAGAGAAGGGAAAGAAGCTGTAGCTCCCTAAAACCCCCTAAAGACCAAACATAAATTTGTCTTAAATATCTGAAAATTTAAAATGTCATGAGTATGTGACATGGTTTTGTAATGCTGTTTTTTTTTAAAATTGCTTTCAAGATTTAACATTTCTTTATGTCTTTGAATTTCTCTTATGATGAATATACTTCAGCTTGTATAATACAATTTGTGAAGGTTTAGTTATTGTACTCTTGGTGTTGATATGTTATTGTACATCGGATAGGCGAAAGTGCTTATCGCATAGACAGGGGAGTCTAATTTTTAAATTTAAATTAAATTTAAAATTAAATTTTTCTAAATTGAATTTTTAAATTCAAGATTTTCCACATTATTAGTAAAATTAGCTATGTTTGACAATGTTTCTGAGAGTGTAACTACAGAGAAAAGGAGTCCTTCACCTGGACTTGGAAAAAAGATGGATAATGCATTAAAGCCTTGCAGCATATGTTTGCCATAGATATTTTTCTCTTAACAACCCTTCGTCAAGGAGAAAAAATCTGAAAGACAGATTTGTATTGTACTTGTTTTCTCCTTTCTAACTAACATTTGGTAAATGCAGAATAAATTGTTCCTCTCTTTCTCAAGAAAGACCCCAAAGCTTAAGCTTTCTACTCTCCCTTCTCATTCCCTTCTTTGTGTAATTTTCCCAAAAAACAGACACAGCCACAATAAAAGATTACTAAGGCAGTTGCATGTAACTATGTGTCAGTTACAGTTCAGGAGAAATCCACAGCCTGAATGCATGACGGAAACTTATTCAGCAGTGAAGCTTTCTGTCTGAAGTTGCCTGTTGCATTGCAGTGGCTTGCATCACTCAGTGAGTGAAAGAGCCCAGCAGCTTTACTTGCTTTATGTGTCTTAAGGCTGCCCAGCACACAAGTAACTGTCTACTGCCTGAATGGCAAGGACCTTCACAAAGAAATAAATGAAAATGCAAATGCTGGTTTCAGTAGACAGAAGGATACACAGCAAGTGGAAAATGGATGGCCTGCATCTGTAGAGAATGCTAGCTCACAGACTTCAAAACAAAACAAGAACAAAAACACCTGAACACAGCAAGTAATCTTTGGGCAACGCAAGACAAGAGGTTTTCTGCTACCACTCTACAGAGACAAGTGATTTGTACAAAGACAAGTGGGATTCTGGTGTCTGGGTGTGGAACTTGGGCCTTTATCTGTTTCCTTTGTGGCATGTGAAGTACATATACTCTCTACGAAAGGACTTTCTCCTGAATATCTACTCACAAGCTTCAACAGTGCATCTGCTTGCCCAAAACAGGAGTTAATAAAGAGTTCAAAGAAAAATGGTATCACATTCTAATTATATTGTACTATCTGGAACAAAACACTGAAAATAAATTATGAGAACCTTGTAATAATTACAGTTATATTAACATCATTTTTGCCTTTTCAGTGATAAACATACTACTTTAATCCCTGATCCACTTAAATTGTGGGCAACAACAGAAAAAGAGTGGAAGAGGTAATGTCTGGAGATTCTGTGTTTCTGGAAGCGAGTGACTCGCTATTATTTGTAAATAGCCTGGAACTCCATAGCTATGCTGATGTACAGTGATATTTGAACTGTATTTTAAACCATCTTCACAATATGAAATTATGCTCTGTAATAACAACCCCATTTCAGCTGAGAATATATAGCAAGCACAACTGAGAAGCAAAATCTGGGATAAATCCTCATTCTGGGAGTTAGCAATAAATTTTAACACAACTCAGGTAATTTGAAGTGAACTGGTAATATTCACTCTCCTTTTTTGTTTCTTTTTTTGCTTTTTTTATCCTTTTTTTTTTTCCAGACCAAAGGAAAATGATTTTTAAATTTGTTTGAAAGTTTGTTTTAACAGGTAAAACTTGACACAAAATTATTGTCATTCTTGAGTGTGATTTGCTTAGGAAGTCTCATAGAATATTTTTAGGAACTAGTCAGCTTCTATATTGAAACACGGTAAAAAGTGAAATCGTATCATACAAGAGCTTAAGATAGATAAGCTTAAGAACAATAACATAGTAGTTATTTGTTCATATCTGTCAAAGGCATTATAGTTTGTCCTATTCCCTGCATACATAACCACTCTTGTTCTGTACTGTAATGGTCACATTAATAATAACCATGCTCTTACTGCTAAGTAAATTTCTAATATATGTGTCAGTACTACCTACGAGCTAACGTTCAGAAGCCATTGAATAGAAAAAAACTTGCTCTATTCTATTAACTACTGTCAGAATCACACACAAGATCAACAATCTACTTAGAACCACAACTCTTTCTTTTTCACTTTCTGGTCTCTCAGAAAGTCTCTCGTCTCTCACTTGCCAGCTGTTTGATATACCGTCAAACCAAAAGTAAAAACAAACAAGTACCAAACTAGCTAATTAAAAACAAACACTTCTGGTATAGTCAAGTTTTTTAAAAAGCTTACAGGTAAGTTAAATTCTGTATTTCACCTCCAGAATATCGTATTTTGAGATATCACCATATACATTGATTGAATATCCAGTGTCATGTAATTTATTGTACCACAAATCCAGCAGTCGCTATAGGCACAAGGAAGAGTGGTGAAAAACTGTAAAACCACTATAGTGATGGCTGTGTGCAAACCGGAATAAACACATTGAGCTGTTTGGACAAGGATAAACTCCTTGCTTTGAGAAGCAACTTTTATTTTCAACAGCATACTGAGACCTCCTTTCACTGCCAGGAGTGACTGACGTGTTTTGCTAGGATTTGCAAATACAGCTGTTCTTGCAAGACTTCCCGACAGAATCTAAGTGCCACATAAGTGCCATTACTTTGCCCACATCATTCACATCAAGTACCCGAAAGAAACAATGTAAATGTGGTATGATTTTCCTTTGTGCCATGAATCAAAGTACCTGTGCTGTTAGCACCTCTATATACCTCTATATACAAAGCATTTCTGCTGGTATTCCCAAGCTGAGTATTTATGAAGTGTCATTTGTACTTAGGTTTTTCCAGACCATCACCTAACCTGAAGCCTACACTTAAACCTGAGGTAAGATTTGGAAGACACGTTTAAGACTTTTGTTCAAGGCTTGGAAAACCTAGCTGGAGTTCTTTGTTCTGCCACAGATGTCCTATGAGCATGCCAACATTCTTTTGTTGTTTCGTTAACATAGGAAGAATAAGTTCAAAGAACTACTTTATTCATTAGTCTTCTAATTCCCCATATAATTTTAAACAAGGTCCTTGGCAAGGTTTGACCAGCTGCATGTTCACAGGCACACACTAGGGACTATTAATAATAAGCTGAATGGATCAGTCAAAATTAATTTTTTACCACCCTGCATAGTCTTGCAAAAAGACTTTTTGTGCCTCTTCATGCCTTCATGAATGTAATATATACTCATTTTATACTACTCTCAAGGACTGCTGTGCAGCCTCACAGTGTTTCAGACACTTTGAAAAAACACACAAAACCAATCATTAAGTCTGATGCCCATAAAGTCACCAAGGCCTATAAGACACAAAAGACTAGGTTCACTATGGTGCAGACATGGCCTTCCCACAGTTCAGCTTCACAGACAGAAAAGTACTAGATACTGTCCTACTTAGAGATGTAGATTTAACTAATGTGTTCCACTTTCCTATATGTAATACGGGGATAAAACTTTCTAACCTCAGAATTTTTATGTGAAGATACGTCCGTTTTAGATCATCAAATGTTTCAATAGTATTTGAGGGTCCTTTATCCAAGATTTTATAAATCTGAAATTTAGTGCATGTGTTCTGTAAAATCACAAATTCAGAAATGCTCCTTTGCTAATTTATTTAACAAGAACACTTGTGCATGATAATTAGAAGCACAACATCCAACCAGTTTATGCAAATTCATTCAAGCGTTCAGGTGAACATTTACAACATTAGCAAATACTATTCTGAAGCACTGACTGTGCTATAATACACCAACATAATTAAAACTTTTTTTCCAGAATAAGTAGGTTTCTGTAAATGTTAAAGGAATGAGTGGAGGAACAATGAATACTAGGTGGGAATCTGTTTCAAACAGGTTGGTCTATGAAGAAAACCTGAAATTAAAAGAAAGATTGTGTAGACAGAGACTAAAGGATAAGTATCAAAATCAAGGTAGTATGTTGCTATGGAGAGCTTTGAAAATAACAGAGAAGCTGGGGTTTAAAGTAAGAAAAATAAATGAAGTAATATAGAGATTTAAGAGTAAAGAGAAAGGAAAAAAAAGTTTAAATAATGGTCTGAATAAAACAAAAAGGGACATTTCATTAAATATATTATTAATCCAGAAGAAAAATATATTAAAATGTGAATTGTAATCTCTGGCAGTCTTCCTATTTTTATAATTAATTTTCCTTAACATGAACAAATTTTAATTCAATATCTACACACAGAAAATAATTTGCACTTAAAAGTGATTATCTTTTAAAAGCAGCTCCAAGAAGACATTTAAGGAAACAAAGTGTTTTAGCTGAGGAGATTGTGGATTCTTCATCCTTGGAGAAATTCAATACCCAACTGGATACCTCTCTCAGCAATCTGCCGAAGGGGGACCCCTCTGAAATACTGGGGTTGGACTAGAGACCTCAAGGGCTGCCTGCCAGTCCTGCTGGTTTTGTGATTCTGTCAAGTGTAGAAAACAGGATAAAAATATTTTATCAGATAGTCACAAATGCTACAGTCCTGAAAACAAATGAAAAATTAATTAATCCACAGGTGCTAAGATTTTGGGACTGAAAACTAAAAAGTATAAATCATTTTCAATCACAAAAAGATGCTAACTGCAAGTGGCATTGACAGATTTTTTTATGATGATGGTCATCTGGCAAAGGGCAGGAGAGATGCGAGCTACTGTGTACATCACAGCAAAGTAAAACTTTTTATAAATGAAGTTGGAGTCTGCTTTACCATTCCAAAATCACAGTTTGGTTTCCTTCTTAAAAAGCATATTGCATAAATCAATATGACAAGACCTCTCGTTACAAAGAAGCAATTGTTGCTAAGAGCTGAAAGGAGACTTTTTCCTATCTTCAGATAATTAAGGAGGTCATAATGTCCTAACTTAGATCTTCTCCAAGGAAGAGTATAGCCAGTGTGGGTCTTTAAAATTGTTATGGAAAAAACCAAAGATGTCACATGAAATATAATTTACTGTATGGGGAGACAGAATTCAGGTTTTAATGCAATGTTTTATCTCCCTTTTGCTTACTCTGTTTTTCTTATAAACTAATTCTTTATTTTTGACTCTTACTTTTCCTTATAATTTAGTCCTAAAATACAAGGTTTAAACCCAGCATTTGCTTTGAATGTCTTCAGTGTAGAGGATCTGGGTTCTTCACACAAAATAACAAGCTGTTTCAACATTACAACTGCAAAATTGGACTTCAGTTTTCCAGAAGTCCCAATACAGAATAAAGAAAAGTTTGATCCATGCAGTCGTCATAAAGACCTTTATTTCGAGAATGAATTTTGATTGATGTATCTTCCTTTCCACAAATGCTGAAATTTACTAGGAAATACTCATTTTTACATTTTAACAAGTGTAACCCTTAATCCTAAAAATAGCAGCATCTAAAATGAATGCCTAAACAAGTTTAGATTGGATGTGGACAACATTTCAAGTCAGACATAGGAGATTACTTCAGAAAGAGAGAAGGCTCAAGGGGAACTAAGAATCATGCAGAAGTGTAGAAAACAACATTCGTTTATGATAATGTCTCCCTTGTGTAATGTGAACTACTGAATAATACACCAGCCCTCATTTTTTACACCATTCATAAAAGCACAGGAACTCTCCCTGTTACACATGTTCACGTCACAGACCACTTGCTTACTTTACAGATCAGAGGACCCTGTTTTTCCTCTTGCAGTGCTACTATAGCAGTGACATCAAAGAGACTTTATGGTATCTTTGGAGTTACTAGTTTTAAGCAACAACATATCCGAATAAGCATTGCATGAGATGGTCTTTTCCCAGAATGGCTTTGGAGACCAAATCACTCTTGTACAAATGTTCACAGGAAACAAAGACTGTGAAGGTGAAAGAAAACCCACAGTTTTTATTTTAATGAACATCGGGAAAAAACTTCTATTTCATATTAGATTAGATTATTTTAAAGGGAATTAAAGATTATATATAGAGCTCCACGATATAGAGAAAAAGAGATTGTTTGTGCCTAGGTTTTTTCAAGTTCTTTCTAGATACCAGAACAAAACAGTTGCTTACAAAGACCAGTTTTCAAGTCCACACTTGAGAACTTATATTCTCTGCAAGGCTGAAAACTGCAATTGACACCTTCTTCATATACTTTTGTTTTGTTTGAACTCTGTTAGATTTTTGATGAAAGTTTGGAATTTGATGACACAAAAGAGTGAGCCATAACTTTAAGTAAACTGTGATGTCTAGCCATGAATTCAATGCATTTATATGAATGAATGTGAACAAAATTGAAAGAATGACAGTGGCTGAAGAGTTGAAAGAGCAGGATAATTCATAGAAGGAACCTTGTCAAGGGAGCAAGGACAGACTGAGAAACAAGTCAGGAGGAACAAGAGTTATTCAAAGTAAACTGGGATCAAGTTGCAAGAATTAGATTAGCTAACAAAAACAGTATTGAACCATAGCAAGTTAGTTCAGAGGATGGAGAAAAAGTCACTGTGCAATAGGGCAACAATTTTTTTGTTTTGTCTGTATTTCAAGAGACAAGAGTAAGTAAAAAGGGATTGCAAGGACTATTTACAGTAAAATATTACTGTAGAAATAATAAGGAAAAAGGAAAATTTAACTCCTAAAAAGTCTTAAAAATATTAAGCTTTGGGAAAACTCAGCAACAGGAATAGCAGCAGCCTCTTTTTCTTTTTTTTTAAACCAGATCTGAAGTTAGGTGAGTTAACCGTGGTTTTGAAATGTTTCACAGCAGTTTTGCACAGATGTATCTCAAATAAAATATCTGCTGTCCTTCAGCAGATAAAGAACAGAGATAACAATAATGGTGCTGTCATTTCATATCCAGACTTGGAAGCGTGATAAGAGAACTTCAGTTTAAAAAGGAATTCACCTTATTAAGCTGTAGCAATTCCTATAAAGGTTCAGATATAAAAATTCAGCCTTTAATGCTGGCTTAATATAACTAAAAACAGAAAGTGGGGATTGATGACTTTCAAGTTTTCATCATCAGCTTTTTCTTTCGTCTGTACTGTAGATCAAGTCTGGTAGTTGGAAAGAAACTGGATTTGCAAGTTTTTTAAATAGTGTTGTCACAGACCATGTAGAGGACTTAGGCAAATAGGCCATTTTTTGCCTTATTGCTGTGCACCATGTTACATTTGGCCTATCATCTATACAATATCAGGCAGTGTTGTGTTAAAACCTTTTCCTTATAGAGAAGTAAGAGTGGACCTTGGTTTGTTCCGCTTGTTAGTACATCTTTGGAGGTCACCTCCAACCACTGCAATTTTTTAGTAATATTCAGATTTCTCTGAGGCAACCAACGTACCTTGCTATGGCAATAACGCACCAGTTAAAGAAATTACCATATTCAATCAAGCTTATTACTATGTATCTGCAGAGACTCTTTATTCTAACTTCTACCACTTGTAAATTTCTGAGATTATCATGGAATTCCAGACTACCTAGTTTTCCATGCAGCAGATTGGGAAGCACACATCAGCCCTGCGGTTTTGATATTTGCCACATAGTGAAAGAAACAAAAGCCTATTAAAGTTGTTACTGTTGTCAGATAGTGTAGCCAGAGCAGGAAAATTACATTTGCTATAATGATTGCAAAATGTGCTCTAAAGCAATGATTCAGAAAGATTTATTGTGATTTCAAATGTGTGGAATTATTGATCACGTGCTAAATAATGAAAGACTTAATTTACATATGAACATAAAATTTAATAAAATTGCACATGTAATTATCAACTAGAAAAATAGATCCATTTTAACTTATAAAATAGTATTCTTATGCTAGTGTTAACATCCAATTTTAATGGAAAGTGATGTGCTGATTAGAGGAATAATTTAGATTTTTTTTGAAAATACATTACATCAGTTGAGAAAGAAATTAATTTTTGACTAAGCTAACATCTTTCCCCTACCCCTCTGTGCCCCACTTCCACCAGAGGAATCTGTGATTTATTCAAAGTAATAAAGTTATCCCCTAGACATTGTGTTAACATCTTGGATTCAGATACTGTACTACTATTGACAGCCATGATTTCCGTCATTTTCACTCAGATGGAACAGTTGTTAACAAAATCAAGAGGCAGAAAAAAGAAAAAAAATCTCTTTCATTGAACCATACCAAATTCCATTCAGGTTTCTTGTTGAAACACCCATTCTAAGACAAATAAGTAAATGAGATGAGTCATAGCTCTTGATTTGAAGAAGCTTGCAGTTGACCTAAAACAGGATCATCTGTTATGGAGCTGCATGTCATTTGGTAAGCTGGGTTTTCTCACTAATCAGAGAATGGAAGTAAAGTTTCAGACACTAAAAGACCTTTCCAGAGATTTATTTCATTATCAACTTGACATAGAAGTCACTCCTCAAAACTTCAGCTAACCTTCCTTTGTGCTTTTTTAGATTTGCTAAGGAGCAGGCATACCATTCTTTTTCACCTTCTTGTTTTCCTTCCCTTAACAGCCTTTCTAAGAGGCCAAAACAATCAGAGATTAAATGAGAGAGACTGAAAGCCATTTAGTTGTGAAAACACAAGAATAGATTTATTCTCTCTTTGTGGGCACCTGCTATTACTTGTAGCTGTGCCCAACAAAGGTGGTATTCCCTAGCATAAAATGGAGCTGGGAGGTAAGTGGTAGTTAAATATCCATAAAGCATCCTTGTGGGTCTCTTACATGAAGAAGAAAAGAGAAAGCTTTGCCACACGTAAGATCATTCAGTGGAAATCACAGGGGAAGGAAATAGTTTTCTCCCCTTCCACTCTAATTACCTAAAAGCTCAGATAGTTAGGATAACTTTGTATGTTTATGCAAATTAAACCTTCTTTAGAGGTTCATTCACAATTAATTTTTCATTTCAAAACCTTCTCAACACTCTGATGAGCATAGTAATTGATAGCAGCAAAGCCTGATGAGATAAGCTCAGTCTTTTTATTATTTCTCAGGGCAGAACTTAGCGGATATGTGGATTTGTGAGGTTTCATGTGTCTAACTTTTTTTAATTTTGAGTTTTGTCATCATTATGGCTTGTGTAAACTCTTTACTTTAGAACAAGTCCTGCTAAAAAAAAAATTAAAGAAAGAAAAAAAGTATGCGATCTTATAAATATATTACTTTTTCCTCAATCTTAAATGTGCAAAGTTCCATTTTCCGTATGGAAATGTCATGTTAATACGAAATATAATTTTCATATATATATGACCATCTGAAGACTGGTAATTTCGGCAGTAAGAGTAGCTAAAATTACTGTGAGTGGGGCACAGGTGTTTTTGCTATTTTACATTTTATAAGTTACTAACTATTTAAAAAATTTTACAGATTTCCAGGGGAAGGGTTAAATAAAACACTGTTATCAGTTTTTGAATCATCTGCTAAGAACTGCTGTCAGCATGTCACAATTATTATTGTGTCAACAGAACTAATTGTACACCTTGAGATTTAAACAACACCCATATATCCAACAAAAGCCTCAGGAATCACAGATTTTATGATTTCTTTTCTGTAAAATCAATCTTCTGAACAGTTGCTTGTTTTTTGAAGGCAGAACAAAGGGAGTGGTAAAAAAAGTCATAGAATCATAGCATATGCTGAATTGGAAGGGATCCATGAAGATCATTGAGTCCAACTCCCGTCCCTTTGCAGAACATCCTCTAGAATCATACCACATGTCAGAGATGTCAAGAGTTTCTTGAATTTTGTCAGACCTGTTGCTGTGACCCCTTCCCTGAGGACCCTGTTCCAGTGTTCAACTATTCTCTGGTAGAAAAACCTCCTGATATCCAGCCTAAACCTGCCCTGACTCCAGCTTCTTGATGTTTCCTTGACTCCTATCACTGGTCCCAAGAGCATAGATGTCAGTGTCTGCTCCTCCTCTTCCCTGCACCAGGAAGTTGTAACGGCAATGAGGTTTCCCCTCAGTCTCCTCTCCTCCACACTGAACAGACCAAGTGACCTTGGCTGCTCCTCACATGACTTCTCCTCAGGAACCCCCTGGAGCTGCTCTTCAGTCTCTCATTCCCAAATCTAAACACACAACCAGGTTTGCTGCATCCCAGGTGCAGAATCCAGCACTTTCCCTTATTGAAACTCATATGATTGGTGATTGCCCAGCCCTCTAATTTGTCTATGTCTCTCTCCAGAGCCTTCCTTCCCTTGAAGGAGTCAACAGCTCCTCCCAGCTGAGTGTTGTCAGCAAGCTTACTTAGTATTCCTTTGAGTCTGGCATCCAAGTGGTTAATGAAAATGTTGAAGAGCATAGGGCTGAGGATGGAGCCCTGTGGAACCCAACCAGTGACACGCCTCCAGTCTAATGTCACCCCACTCACTGTAACACTTTGTGTCTGACCCTGAGCTAGTTCCTCACCCATCACATGAACCCAGCTGTGTGCTGGACATTTTGTCCAGGAGGATACTTTGAGACACTGGATCAAAAGCTTTGGTGAAATCCAAAAAGATAACATCAACTGGGTTTCTTTGGTCATCAAGGCTGGTTATGCTGTCATAGAAGGAAATCAGGTTTGATAAGTAGGACTTTCCTCTTATAAAACCATGCTGGCTGTGACTAATGACTGTGTTGTCATTCAGATGTTTTCAATACCTTCCAGAATAATCTCTTCCATGACTTTACCAGGCACTGACAAGCTTGCAGTTTCCAGGATCCTCCTAATTTCCAACCTCAAAAATGGGGACACCATTCACCAGCTTCCAGTCAGCTGGGAAGTCCACTCAAAATCATCTTCTGATGAAATCAGCCAGCTGTCTGACGATTCTCTGATGAATCCCATCAGGCCCCATAGATTTTTATGGATTGAGAAGGAGCAGCAGAACCTGCACCAGTTCAGGGTCATCTGGGAGTTTATCATTCTTGTAATCATGATCCTGCAGCTGAAGGCACTGCCTTCCTCAGTATTGTCCCATCTTTTACTAATAATTGAAAAACTTCCAGTACAGTGTGGGGAACAGTGTTTTGACTGCAATTTGTGTCTTGCTTTTCTGTCTGTCTCCATAAATATATATCTCCTACTTATTAATCCCCCACAAGAAATGAACCAGTAGTACCTATGATACAGAAAGTTATCAGAGTTGAAAAAACAAACCTCATCAATGGTGACAATTTTGCTGCCTTTCATTTTTCTCTGTGGAAGATTTACTTAAAAAATAAAATGAGTGCGTTATTGAATACATTAAGAAAGGATGCATATTTCTTTAACAGATACTTTCAGCATATGGCAAATGTAAATTACAGGAAAGCTATACAAAGATAACTTTGTAAGCAGCCCTGAACTGTTTATCTTCTCACATAAAAGGTTACATTCTAATCCCAAGGTAAATGGTCTGACTTCATTGCATTTCAGGGAGATTTACACCAGTCTAACTGAGATAAGATCTCTCTATATGTGTTTATCCCAGAAAAAAATTGTCCATTTTTTTCTATTCGTCCATCAAAAGATCGATCTTCAGGAAAGATTGCTCTATAAAGTGAAGTAAGCAAACAAATCTGAACTTCTCTATCAGTCTTACTGCATATCATAGCAATTACTCTTGCTGTCATGAGAAATAAAGTCTGATATCCTTTGAGTTTACACATGTCAAATGTAGACCTCAAAATGTAATACAAGCTTCAGACTCTTGAAAATGGAATGCAGACTGAAATTTACAGCCACTGGTGGGATGTGTAGGCACCTGACTTGCCACTTTCACAGGAAGCAGGGAAATGTAAATACGTCACACATCATTGCAGCAAGATGGAAGCCAAGCTGGGGGCGAGAGAGAGCAAATTACTGTGTATGCCCTGGCCACGTGCACAAAACAAGAAGGCGTGAAGAACACAGGAAGGTGTCCACCTCTTTGGTGTTTTTCATTGCCAAGACTTGCATAGTTGTTTATTGAAGGTATCATCTTCCCACAATTAACTCCTTCAGTGGTTTGGTTGCCTCCACCTAATTCTTCAGTTTTTATCTTGCCAGAAAGATTTTATGAATCTGAGGTGAAGGGCTTATGCCATTGGAAAACTACTAAAATTTCCACATCTAACCTCTCTTACTTGGGGCTGTCCTCTTCCTCCAAGATGGACAATGTGAATAATAACAGAGCTTGGATGGAAGAGTAAAAATGCAGTTTCTTCAGCACTGTCATGTTCCACCGAGGGGAACTGCGAGGAGTTCTTTTAGAACGAGATGGTCAGGAACGAAATTAATTCAACCAAGACAAACTTTGTATCTGAGAATCGTTTATTGGTAATGAAAAACAAAAGCAAGAAGTAACTGTCCAACTAAAGAGGGCTGGAAGAGAGAAAAGAAGGAAGGAAAATGGAAAAGGAATGGGGAGAGAGGGAGAGAGGGGAAAGAGAGGAAAGGTGGGGTTACCACCAGCAGGACCGGGGGGTGCCGTCAACATCCCAGTGGCAGAGGGTGCAGTGTGTACGCTGACTTTCTGGGGAGCCTGCACAGTTGTCAGAGAGGCGCAGCTCCAGAGGCGCAGCTCCACAGGCACAGCTCCCGCGACAACGGACATGGCTGGACACTCGGTGAGAGGTGATGGGGCAGGAGGTGCAGGACCCTAGACAGCATCGTGGGAGGAATTGTGGCGGCAGGCTGGACCGGAGGCAGGCAGGGTTGGGCACAGGTGGGCAGGACAGGGGGTGGCCGGGACGGGCAGGACACAGGTTAGGTCAGCCGGCGTCACGCCAACTGCTCGGTGAGAAGAGCGGTGGATACAGGAGGGTGAGAGAGAGCAAGGGCCAAAAGGCCAGCTGGAGCCAGGGCACAAAAAAAAGCAAAAACAGGCCAGGGCAAGCAAAAGGCTCCCCCAGTCAAGCCAGTGAGCAAGTAAAAAAACCCGGCAGTGAGGCAATGAGCGGGCCCGTGGGTGAGCCTGTGAGTGAGCCCTCCATTCAAAAAGCCTCAGAGCAGAGTCTCAAAAGCCCTCCACACAAGCCTCTCCCCTGCCCCAAGATGAGCCCCAAGCTAACCCATCTGTTCCTGACACAGTTTGTTTTTATATCCGCTAACCTCTCCCTAAGTCCGCCTGCTTACAGGAGACCATTGGTCCAGTCCAACCTTCTCTGCAATCCATTGGTGGAGACCTTCCACCATCTGGTTGGAGAAGCATTCCTGGGGCATACAGTGTCCTCTGTGAGGTGCTGCCAGGCGAAGTCCCCCCAGAGACAAGGCTTCCTCCATCTCCTGGCTGCCTCCTTTCTGTAAGTGTCACCTGTGCAACCCTTACCCCCACATGCCTCTGACAATCAGTATTGAGTCAAAACAAAACTCAAATGGCTCCTCACAAGCACTTCCTTCTATTTATATTTATTTTAATTTATTCTTCTTTTTGAAGTTCCAATATAAGAAACCAGAAGTGCTTAATATTAAGCTGGTGCTCAAAGTGCTAAATATTTAGTTGGGGTTTAAAGCATATTGAAAGGAGACGTGAACATCTCTTGCCAGATACAAGAAGTTTTGGGATTTCCATTTCCTTGTCTATAAGTGTCGTTTCATTAAAGCTCTGTTTTCCAGCTCCTAAGTCAGCAGCTTAACTCTAGTGGAGGTAAACAGATCAAGCAAAGAGGCTCTATCACACTTTGGGTAGTGTGTAGTGGCAGCACTATTCAGCTTTCCAGTTCTACTGAGGGCAATGCAGGATATAAGCCAGTCTCTAAATGAAAATCACAAATTTCATCAGAGATGCTTACATTATGTAGAACATGCCAAAAAAAAAAAAAAAAAAGAAAAAAACCAAAAAAAAAAAAAAAAAAAAAAAAAAAAAACAACAAAAAAACCCCAAAGCCAGCAAAGCTTTGGGCAACTTCAATATCTGTTTAAGTCAATTAGGCATTGATCAGACTCTAATGAGCTCAGAAATATTATCTGTCTCTAGTTTGATGAAATATAAAACAATATGTTTAGATTTGGAAGAAAATAACCTTTTCCTTTTAAGCCATAAAATTAGCTGTACTAGAGTAGAAAAAAATAGTTTTCATATCTCACCTGTTTAAACCAAATTAAAGCAGCAAAATTGTAGGCATTTAACAACAAAGAATGTTTAGAGACATTCACTTAATATGAAATTAATATTTCTGATTTCCCAAAATATTTTGTAACAATGATCACTGAAGTATTCATTAAGTTTGTAAAAGCTTCTGATAGCTTATTACTTTTCTGAGAAGAAACATCTAAAGAATACTGTGCGGCCTATTTAGTAGAAATTAAGAGAGAGAGCAAACTATTATTGCTGTCCAAATTCTAGTCTCCCACATGCTTTATGATTGTCTTAATGTTGTTTCACTAACAATAAAATTAGCTCAAATCCGCAGTAAATATGCTTAGCATCTTGGTAAGCATGGTGATTAAAATCATTATTTCAGTGTATACATATATATAGATATATATATATATATACACAGATATGCTGTGTCAAAATGGTATTATTTTTTGATAGGTTTCAGATTTTCTTCATCCTGTTTCTAATGCATTTGTTTCAG
>VZRN01004187.1:12870-58166 GCA_013397935.1 Dasyornis broadbenti
GGAAAGGGAAAGGGAAAGGGAAAGGTGCTGAGGTCTCTGGCCCAGATGCTGAGGTCTGATGCTGGACTGGTGCTTTTGGTGCCGCCCCCCAGGAGTCCCAATCCAGCAGCTGCTCTCCAGGGGACTCGAGGTGTCTCCAACGTGGACAAATCCATGCCCAGCACCTGTTCCCTCCTGGAATGCTGAGGTTGGGATGGGACGCCCAGCCCAACACATCCTCCCTCACCTCAGATGGGTCAGACCCCGCCAGGTGCAATCCCAGAGGTGCCATTGCTCAGACGGGGACACCTCCGAAACCAGCACCGGCATTCCGGACCCTTGGATCCGAGTCCCAAACTGAGGATGTGCAGCACCAACCCCCTGAGCTGAGCCCGGCTGGGGGAAGAACAAGACACCGGGAATGTCAGGGCTGCTCCAGGACTCTGTGTCCTCCTCCCTCCCCAAGGTCGGTCCACGTCCACCCTGCTGCTTCCATACCTTCCTGCCCTGCCTGGAATAAATCAGAGATCTTGGAATGCAGCTTTAGCCACCAGCTCAGTTCCTCTAAAGGATAAATAAAAATAATACAAATAAAAATAATAATAATAAACCAGAGTGCAGCATTTTCCAGAATATTCTCCTTTCAAGCTAAGCCTCTGTTCTCACAGGCTGACAGATATTCCCTTTTTTCCCTACTCCAAGCCCTATCACAAAGGATCATCTTCCTGCTCTTTCACCCTATAAACAAATTGTTTTCTTAATTTGTCGCATGCCGGTGCCTGCAGTTCTCTCCTCATTATTCTCTTAGCAGATGATTCTCCCCAGCTCCTGGGAAGGATGCTCCCAGGCAGACATTTCTGTCTAGTCTTCCCTAAAAAAAAAAAAAAAAAAAAAAAAAAGGGGGGTGGGGGTTTTTCNAAAAAAAAAAAAAACAAACGGGTGCTTGGATGTTTTCCTGGTTGTCTGAGCTGGGGGAAGAGCTCCTTTCATCAATGAAAGGCCTATTCAGCCTGGACCGAGCCCACAAGAGCATTCCCAGCTCCAGAATATTTTTAATTGGTTCCATTTCAAAAACGGGGCTGCACAGCTCTCGGAAGGGTCTTAATTCTTATTAATTTTCCTGATAGGCAGACGTGGCCTCCTTTTGATGTGCAAATTTGAAACTATTTTTCCACGCTAAATTCCACCCCCCTTCCATAGATTGGGATCTGTGGGAAATGAATACAGAGCAGCTCTGGGGAAGAGAGGGAGGGAAGGANGGTTATGCTTAAATGTAAACCCATTTTCTCCTCTTTCCCTTTCCTCTTTTGTGGCAGATATGCAAAATATTCCACCCCCCACTTTTTTCCTGATAATATTAGTTCCTTTCTTGTCTGCAGGTGAACAGGCTGGGGATCAACAGGTCATTCCCAGGAGCAAAATGATTCAGCAGTAGAGGAATGACATAAAGACAGATTAGATATGTTTCATCTCATATTAGCAGTGGCAATACTTGCACAAAGGAGACATTGCTGCTGCCAAGCACTTACTTTCTTCTTAATTCTTGTCAGAATATCTTCCAGGTCATGTGGGGAAAGAGATTGTTCCAAAAGCTTTTTAAATTTTTGATGATTCAGCAACATTTTCACCATCTCCTGTCCATAATGCCTAACAAAAGGAAGGAAGGAAGGAAGGAAGGAAGGAAGGAAGGAAGGAAGGAAAGGAAGGAAGGAAGGAAGGAAAGGAAAAGTGTTTTCCAGTGGAGATGTGGCAACATCCTGGGGGGAAGTTCCTGTAAAATCTGACTGGGAGGAAAACCCAACACAGATCCCTCACTTTTTTCCTGCCTTCCCCCGTTGGTGGGATTTCTCCCAGGAAACAAGTGATGGGATGAGAGGGAACAGCCTCAGGTCGTGCCAGGGAAGGTTTAGGGAAAATTCCTTCACTGAAGGGGCAGCAAAGCTTTGGAACAAACTGCCCAGGGCAGTGGTGGAATCACCACCCCTGGGAATGTTCCAAAAATGTGTGGATGGGGCACTGGAGCACAAGATTTCGTGGTGAACATGTGGGTCGGACTTGCTGATCCAAAAGGTCTTTTCCAACCTAAACAACTCCATGATTCTATGACTGGAACGGATTTTAAGCCAGATTATCCCAGTGGGAACCCCCCTGCACTTCCTTGCTGTGAGAGACGAGATTCCCGGGCTTTGCTTGCACTTTGGCACCTCCCAGTTACAACTGGGAAGAGCATGGGCATGGACAGGGATGGGACTGCAGGAAAAGTGATACATCACCCCAGAATCATGGATTTCCCTGAAGCAAAGCCCCCCTGCCTTCCCAGGGATGGAGACGCGGGATGATGGCGTGGGAAGCTCGGCTCAGTGCGGAAAACACAGCTCGGGTGGATCCGTGGGAAAGGATTTATCCATTGAAATATAAAAGATAGGAAAACTGGAGCTCCGAGCCTCTGACTTTGTTGAGGACAGTGGGAAGAAAGGAGGGGAAGTTACAACTAACAAGCATTTTAGACTTTCTTATGTCTCAGCTGAAGGGAGAAGGCTGAAAAATTTAACAGGAAGATCCTGTTCCCAAATTTAATTGGATATTGGCATAGAGAACGCATTAAAGGTTCCTGTATTCGAACTGGTGAGCAGAAATATCCCAGAAATAGGAGCAGCACGTCCAGGGCCCGTCTCCATCATCTCCCTGCCCCATTCCTCAGTGCTGGGAGGGACTGGGGCAGCTGGGGCTTGGGTGGCTCCCGGGAAGCCCCGGGAATGTGCTCCAGAGGGGCTTACAAAGGATAAATGTGCGGCTTTCCACAAAAACATTGTCTGGGGGCTGTGAAGGCGCATCAGCGCCCTCGAAGGGGCTGCAATTTGTGGCAGCAAAAATCATCACCTGGAAAAAGAATTCCCGCGTCTCCCCATGGTCCGTGTCCCAGAGCACAGTGACAGCAACAGGACAGCAGAAAATGGGAGGAGCAGGCTTAAAACAATGCCACGGGTGAAAAATGAGCTTTGGAAGTGCGGAACGCTGAAGGGAATGGACACGGGGATAAAGGGCCACTTCCTCTTGGTTTCCTCCCTCACCACAACCCAGGGGAACAACCCGAAGGTTTGGTTATTTCTGTTGAATTCCACAGATTCCCGATTTTCCAAGTCCAGAGGGAGCTGATTCCCAGGAGTCACAGAGCCCTTACCCTTGGACTTCAGTCCAGTTTGAGTTATGGAAGCACCTAAAACTTGCACCAGCCTTGGCACGAGGCCACAGCTGAGCCTGGCTGAACCTTTAAAAGACAAATTTTCTGGCGGAGGAGCAGGGGACAGAGTGCGGGAAAGAAAAATGAGGCCATTGCTGGAGCCAGGTCACTTCAGAAGATTTTTTACACAAAGCCCACAATGGAAACGTGGAGTTTTTTCCATTTTTTTCTGGGTATTTGCTGGCAGGAACTGCCAGGTCACCCTGCGCTAGCAGCCAGGGACGCGCTGGAGCAAGGAGGAGGATTCCACGGATGAGAGGGACAGTTCTTCAAGCAGAGCCATGAAAATGCCATCAATGGCCAGGAGTTTGGTGGGTTTGTTCCCATCTGGAGCCCTTTCGTTTCGGTGGCAGGCATTTGGATAAACACACTCCGGGATCCCTGGATTTCCCAGCGGTGGGAAACAGCAAACAGCGCTTCAGGCTGATGGAGGGGGAACACCCCTGGATGTCCCAGAGCAGCTGTGGCTGCCCCTGGATCCCTGGAAGTGTCCAAGGCCAGGCTGGACAGGGCTGGGAGCAGCCTGGGACAGTGGAAGGTGTCCCTGCCCATGGCAGGGGTGGGATTGGATGGGCTTTGAGGTCCCTTCCCACCCAAACCATTCCATGATTCTGTGATTCCCGGTTTTGGGGTGGGCTGGGGAAGGGGACACTTCCCACTGTGCTGTTTTCCTGTGGATGTGTGGCTTTGGGAATAATAAAACTCAATCACCAGATTCATTTCCTTGATGTGGAGAAGCAAGAGACTCCGGTGTGCTCTCGACACCTGCAGGGGATTCTCCCAGAGAAAAATCAGGATTGGTCTGGGGAAGAAAACACGGAGTGGAAACAAACAGGCTGGACTTTGTTCCACTCGAGAGCGATCCTGCAGGATGAAGGGATTGGTGCTCCTGGGCAGGAGCCGTGGGGTGGCACAACTCCCACGGCTCCCCCCATCCCAGCAGCTTTAGCCAAGATATTTTGGGTAACACAGATGCAGAGTCCAGCTCTTAAATCTTTCGGGCTTATCAAAGGATTTGTTGGGGGGTTTTTTTTGGTTTTTTTTTTTTGTTTTTGTTTTGTTTTGTTTTTTTTCTCCTTCTTCTTCTTTTCCCATTTCCAGCCCCGTGGATTCTGCACCACCGAGATCTTCTTATGTCTAATAAACACAAAAATGCTTCTCTTTCCAGCTTTGCTGCCAAAGCCAGGATGATTATAAAGCTAAATCCTGGGCATATGGCGTGGGTGCTGCTCCGGGAAACTTCTCCCGGGTCTGGCACTGAAGGGGGATTTAACCCTCGGCAGGAAAACAAGGGAAGCAGGGATGTGCCCCCCACTACTCCCTGTGCCAGGGGGGAAGAAACAGCTGAGCACGAGATCCCAGAGTGGTGGGACACACGCGGGACTGGTGACATTTCTCCCACACAGGAGAGGAGTGGGACGGTCCTGTGGGAGGGAGGGAGCAGAGGGACAGAGGCAGGGAAAGGCTGAAGTAACGAGAGCGTTTGGATCATCCCAAAATTCTGGTCCTGCCTCGCCGAAAGCTGCTGCATCCCGAAGCCGTGCCAGGTTGGAGCACGGCTGGGATGATCCAGCTCCTAAACTTGGGAAGAGAGGAGCAAGCAGGGCGGTCAGGGAGGAGCGAGATCTCGCTGGGAAGTCCAGCCACGGCCAGAGCACAGGTGCCATCCCAGAAAACAGAGTGGAGCTGGGATCATCCCAGCCCAAATCAGAGCCAGGGATCATCCCAAGGCACCGGGACGAGGCTCCTCACTGAGGCCACCTTCCAAAACCAGACCCCCCCCCACAGAAAGCTCAGCTCCCTCCTCCACAGCGAGGAGGAGCAGCAGGAAAACCTCAGCGCCTGGCTCCAGCCGAAGCGGCAGCCAGGGCTCTGGAATCCCGTGGGATGACGAGGCTGAGCCACC
Organism: Dasyornis broadbenti; assembly: GCA_013397935.1. Classification (NCBI taxonomy): domain Eukaryota; kingdom Metazoa; phylum Chordata; class Aves; order Passeriformes; family Dasyornithidae; genus Dasyornis; species Dasyornis broadbenti. The sequence continues at coordinate 17,997 of VZRN01004187.1, forward strand.
GCAGTGCTCAGCACAGCCCGAGGGGCCCGAAAGAGCTGCAGAGCAGGGGGTGCTCCCCACAAAATGCAGCTGCAGGAAGGGCCCAGCCGGGCTCGGCGCTGCTTCCTGGAGGATCCTTCCGTGAGGTGGGATAACAGCCCCACTGTGTGGATCCGCGGGATCCAGCGCATCTCCCGCACGGAGCGGGAGCACTGCCAGGCTCACGGGAGGAGCAAGGCAGGGCAGGTACAGCAGAAACCCCGAGATGTTCCTGCTTCCTGGAGTTTCTGTTCGGACACAATTTTTTTTTCCGTGTTATTTCCAACATTTGCAAGGGTTTTCACTTCTCGAAGTGATTTTTTTTTTTTTTTTCAAAAAAGGGTGAATTCCATGTGTTTTGACACCATCTCTCCCCCGCTAGTTGGAATTAAGGTGCCAGTACAAGGATTTACATCGTTAGAAAGAGAAGGGTCTCTACAGATCCTTCAAAAACATCGGAAGCGTCTCCCTAATTTAACTGGCAAAGTGGTGCCGGGCCCTGCCATTGCTCTGGTGACGCCGGGCGCTGCAGAGGGACAGCGCCAGCCCTGGGGTGGCAGCAGGGCCAGGGCAGTGCCCGTCCCCTGAGCTGGCACTGCTGGGGCACCTCCAGTGCTGGGGGCAGCTCTGGGCCCCTCCTGACAAGAGACACCTGGAGGGGCTGGAGGTGTCCAGGGAAGGGAACGGAGCTGGGGAAGGGCTGGAGCCCCAGGAGCGGCTGAGGGAGCTGGGAAAGGGCTCAGGCTGGAGCAGAGGAGGCTCAGGGGGAACCTTGTGGCTCTGCACAGCTCCTGACAGGAGGGGGCAGCCGGGGGGATCGGGCTCTGCTGCCAGGGAACAGGGACAGGAGGAGAGGGAACGGCCTCAGGCTGGGCCAGGGGAGGCTCAGGTTGGACTTTGGGAAAATTCCTTCACTGGGAGTAGTCAGGCATTGGAATGAGCTGCCCAGGTGGAGTTTTCATTCCCCAGAGGGATTTAAGAGCCCCTTGGGGCACTGGGGACAGGGCTCAGTGGTGAACACGGCAGTGCTGGGGAATGGTTGGACTCGATGACCTCCGAGGGCTTTTCCAACCCAAAGAACTCCATGATTCCATGAGGAACAGCGCTGCCTTCACTCCCCTGGGGCGTGCAGGACCTTCAGCACTCCAGCCACTGATGCAGAACAGCCCAAGGAACAGCTCAGCAAGGATTCCAGCTCTGGGAAAAGCTTTTCCAGGATTTTGTGGTTCTCACTCAGGACTTTGCCAAAGGGAACAGGCCCAGGGGAGCCAGGGCAGCTCTCGCTGGCCAGAAACAGGTCTGGAGTGGTTTTGTGGGAGGAAAACTGGGGGATAGGATTCTCCAGCAGAGAAAGGGATTTCCTGGGGCAAAGCTCAACAAAATCATGAGAGGACGCCAAGGATTCTGCTTTTGATTCTCTTCCTGCGGAAGAAAAAGGGGAACAGGCAGGAATCAGGGTCAAAACGAATGAAAAACTATTTTCTTCATGCAACGGGAACTGGATTTGATGAGCTCTGTGCCAAGGAAAATTGCCAGTGCTGGAAGCTTGCACAGACCCATTGGAAAAGCAGAAAAGGGTCTGGGGGAGAGAAGCACCTCAGCAGCCCACAAACCCAGAGCTGGAGCAGAACCAGGGTCTCACCAAAGCCCTGGAGAACAGCTGAGATGATAAGAGAAGGTCCTCATAGGTAAATGGCTAAAATGGCTTAAAAATGGCTGAAAAGTCTGTTAAAAGTCTAAAAAAAAGCAGGAAGCAAAGGACAGGAGTAAGTTCTGGGTTCCTGGAGTGCAGGAAGGTGGATTTTGAGGGGATCTCTGCTGAAGGCAGGACACTTCTCCGTGCTCTGAGAAGGAAGAGGATGGAATCATAACCGGATCTGCAGGGCTGAGTTACTGGAGGGGGAAAAGGCAAGGGCTGCCTGCAGAGAATTCCAGGAGGAGCTCGTAACGGTGAGTGCGAGGGTGCCAGGAAGGGAGCTGGGATTCAATGGAGACAAATGGAAAGGGATGCACACGGGAACAACAAACCCTGGCTCCAAACAGACATTGGTGGGCTCTGGAAAATCCCCACTCGGGAACGAGGGCTGCAGTCATGAGGGGATTCCTGGGGAAATGTCGGCACAGCTCTTTGCAGGGCCCAGAAAAATTGGGAATTTGAGTGGTGGGGACAGGCAGGGAATGAAAAGGAAGTGTCCTGGTAAAACACGGAGGTTCAGCTGCAAGCAGGAAGTTGGGAATCCTCCCTGTCCCCATCCCAGCTTCCAGAGGTGCAGGATTTACTGAGAGGAGCAAAAAGGAAGGAAAACCAGGCATTACTGGACGGAGAGCCATTAAAGAGAGGCCAGAGGGAATCCAAGGAATTCTCATCTCTCCAGGCTGGTGCTGCTCTCCGAGGCTTCCCTGAGCGCTGCCCACCGTGGTCATTGTGGCTCCAGGGGGGCAGATCCGGGGCAGGAAGGTTTGGGATGGTCCGGGAGCCAGAGGAGTGCAGAGATCAGGGAAGCACCAGCACATGGATCCAGCTCCAGCAGCTCTCATTCCAGGCTTTGTCCTCCCCAGTGTGCTTGGCCCTGGTGTCTCATCTCCATCTTTGCCTGAGGCTGGCCCAGCTCCGTTTTCCACAGGCGTTTCCTAGGAATTGTGTCTCCTTAGGGACCGCTGGGATGGGCTCTGTTTCCATCTGCGCTCCTGTCTCAGCTGTGGGCTCAGACTGGAGCCTGGCCTTTCAGACATTCCGAAGGCCAAGCCTTGTGGCGCTCATTCCTGTGGAGGCTGAACTCTTCCTCCTCCGCTTCCTTGTCTTCATCCTGGTCACCTCCGGCAGAACTTTCCTTCTCGTTGCATACTGGCTTCGGGATCCTTCAGGATTTCACAGAATTCCAGACTGCTTTGAGTGGGAAGGGACCTTAAATCCCATCCATTCCCACTCCAGCCATGGGCAGGGACACCTTCCACTGTCCCAGGCTGCTCCAAGCCCTGTCCAGCCTGGCCTCGGACACTTCCAGGGATCCAGGGGCAGCCACAGCTGCTCTGGGCACCCTGGGCCAGGGCCTCCCCACCCTCCCAGGGAACAATTCCTTCCCAAGATCCCATCTGTCCCTGCCCTCCCTCACCATGAAGCCACTCCCCCTGGTCCTGTCACTTCATGGCCCCGTGACAAGTTGTCTCTGAAGTTACTACAGCTCCTTCAGTTGGATAACCTGGCAAAAATCCTTAGGAAAGTCAGGTGGATTTTGTCCACTGCATCTCTAGGCCACTTGACCTCCTCCCTTGCTGCCTCCCTCAGAAACTCCGGGACAAAAGCCTGGTGGAATTTCCCAGGAACGAGTCTCCCGTGCTCCCTAATTCCCCTCCTCGCTGCAGTTCTACCACATTTGAACATCACTTGTAATAATCTGCCGTTCCTGGAGCTGCTCCGGAGCATTTCTTCCAATCAAGGTCTCTCTGCTTTCTTTCCCTCTGATGGTGAGGAAATGTTAAGCGAGAGCTTTCACAGCAGAGTTAATGCCGTTAATAGCTCGGCTATTTCATCCTTGGATTCCTTTGGAGCTCTGGGATGGGAAGCACCCGGCTCTACCCGAGTGTTAACGTTTGTTTTGTCAGGTTGTTTTATAACTTCACCCACCCGAACGTGGCTTGGAGCCACATTTTCTGATCCGTGCCCCATCAAGGTTTCCACACTGAGGATTCCTGGAAACTCTGGTGCATGGGCAGGAAACCTGTGCAGGATGATCCTCTGCATTCCATGCTTTGTATTTGAGTTATTCCAGATTCCTGCTCAAGTGTGTTTGGGAAAGACAAAAAACCCTGACTGGGAACTCTTGAGCTGCCAGGGGGCACTGGAAGATCCGGGACTTGAAGCCTCTGTGTTGCTGCCTCTTCCTCTGCTCTCAGCTCTATCTTCCTCCCCCTCTTCCCCTGCTGCCTCCTTTTCCCGGGATAACAACCGGGGCAGCCCGGATCCTGCAGGAGCAGCAGCCAAATCTTCACAGAGGAGAAAATTTTGAGATGGGCAGAGCGTGATGGATCAAGTTTGAAAGTAAAAGAGGAGAGATTTAGATGGGATATTGGGAAGGAATTGCTCCCTGGGAGGGTGGGGAGGCCCTGGCCCAGGGTGCCCAGAGCAGCTGTGGCTGCCCCTGGATCCCTGGAAGTGTCCAAGGCCAGGCTGGACAGGGCTTGGAGCAGCCTGGGACAGTGGAAGATGTCCCTGCCCACGGCTGGGGGTGACTTTTAGGGTCCCTTTGAAGCCAAACCATTCCATGATTCCATGATTCCGCTCACCAGGCAGGGTTGGAGGCTGGAGGCAGCAGTGGCCAAGTGCCCAAATGCCCCCTGGCCTTGGCCACTTGCAGGGATCCAGGGGCAGACCCAGCTTCACCTTCCCCTACATCCCCTCGCTCTCCCCCAGGCAGCTCCACGTTCTCCTCCGCGCTCCTCTTCTCCTTCCAGAGCCTCACCTGTGCTCCCAAAATCTCCCTGCCCCTGTCCCAGGCTCACATTCCCCCTCAGCCCCTCCCGGCTCGGAGCTGCTCCCTGTCTCCCATGGCTCCAATTCAACTCCAGCCTCCTTGAGCATTCCGCTGAGGCTTTGGCTGTTTGGTGGGATTTGTATCCAGCACAAATTGGATTTGCTGTGCTGCTGGAAGCGCTTCCTACCTGGGAGAGGCAGTTCTGCCGGCATTAACATTCCGGGCACTGTGTCACCGTCACCAAAGCGCCACCGCTGCTTCAGTGCCTCCCTCCCCCTGCCTCGGAGCGCGAAGCAGCCTCGGGTTTCTCCTTGGGCTCTGGGCAAGCAGCCCCCGAGTGTCAGTGAGGAGCGGGATTCCTGACTGGAGCATTCCACACTTTTCCAGCCCTGTTTTTCCCTTTTTCCGGGAGCACAGGAGCCAGCAGTGCCCTGTGCCTCTGGTGCTGCCTCAGGGAAGCACCTTCCGCGTGCTGGAGGAATGAGGACCACGGAGGGTCAGGTACAATTCGCTCTTCCCGCTGCTGGTTTGACTCCAGGCAGGATTGAGCCGGGTTAAAGCAGCCCCTGTCCAGCAGGAATGGTCCCAGAGGGGCCAACAAGGAGACGGGAGGAACAGGAAGGAGAGGAATTTGTCCTGCTCCAAAACTCCACTGAGGTCGGACATGGCAATCTCCTGGTTTATGGAGACTTTTCCTCACGTTGCTTTGGGGAAAATCCACATGAAGCTTCCCTGTGTGTTTTGGGATGGATCTGCTCTGCTCAAACCCACCTGAGAGCCGGGCAAAGCTGCTCTGTTGGAAGTGGTGAATGGGGTGGTGATTGCAGCTGGGCCCAGGGAAACATCAAAACTCCAGGGAAAAGGGAAAACTGTTCCAGCACTGGAATATCCCCAGGGAATGGGCACGGCCCCGAGGCTGCCAGAGCTCCAGGAGCGTTTGGACAGCGCTGCCAGGGATGCCCAGGCTGGGATTGTTGGGGTGTCTGGGCAGGGCCAGGGGCTGCACTGGGTGATCCTGGTGGGTCCCTTCCAACCCAGGATATTCCACGATTCCATGACAAGCCCAGACCACAGGCTTGGGCCTTCAGGGTGTTTGATCCAAGGTCTGGATCTCAGCCATGGAGTGTGGAAAGGATCCTGTGGATCTGAGCCCCAGGAGGTGCCATTTCTCCACTCCACGCTCTTGCAGAGACCCCCTGCCCCGGCTCTCCAGCCCCAGGCTGACAGAAATCCAAACGGCAGAGTTTTGGGAAAAGCAGCTTTCCCAAGGAAAGGGAGGCTGCTGCATTTGGGATGGGCTCAGGCACGGCTCCATTCACAAAGGTTTGGCAGACGCTGCAATTGGCTGCCCTTTGGTCCAGTAAGCACCAGGAATTCTCCAGGAATTCATGGAATCCTGGAATGGTTTGGAGGGGAAGGGACCTCAAAGCCCATCCATTCCCACCCCTGCCATGGGCAGGGACACCTTCCACTGTCCCAGGCTGCTCCAAGCCCTGTCCAGCCTGGCCTTGGACACTTCCAGGGATCCAGGGGCAGCCACAGCTGCTCTGGGCACCCTGTGCCAGGGCCTCCCCACCCTCCCAGGGAACAATTCCTTCCCAATATCCCATTTTTTTTTCCTATTTCCCAGCAGGAAACGCCCCATCCCTCCCTGCAAGCCCCACTGTGTCCCCTAAAGCCACCCAGCAGCACCCAGAGGTGTCACTGTGCCCTCCACGCCCGCATCCCGCTGCTTCGGGAGGAGGAATCCCCTCCAGGTCTCCAGGGAAGCGGGACCTGCTGGATTTGGTGGCACGTCCGCGGTTTCCAAGCCCGGAGCCCGCGTTGTGCGGAGCGAAGTTGCCATCTAGCGGGACAGAGCATCCCTGCAGAGCTCCCTGCTCACCGGGCCGGGATCCAGTCCCAGCGGGAATTATCCAAAGGGAAAAGCTTCCACTTAACCCTTGGGATGAGCGCGGCGCCTCCCGCGAGGCGCCACCGCTCTCCAGCTGCAAACTGGGATGGAATGAAACGCCCAGCTCTAACCCCAACCTTGCTTTTAGCCCCAAACTTGCTTTTATCCCACTAATTTCAGGCAGGATGGATCCTGTGGTCACGGCCATGGGAAGGAAGAAGCCACAGGATGCTGTTCCGGGAATTTTTCTGGGAATTCGTTGTCTGCCTGGGACTTGGTTTGGGCTCTGAGGCTGCGGGGCAGCTCCAGTGCAGCGTTCAGTGACGGCAGGGATGTCCTTACCCCTTCCTTAATTGGCTGATTTCACCGAGTTCTGATGAAAACAGGAGCTCTGCGGAATTCCAGCACCCACTGGATGCAGCTCCTGCGGGGAATCGGGAAAGGAAGGGGAAAGGGAAGGGGAAGGGGAAGGGAAGGGGACGGGAAAGGGAACGTTTAGATGGGATATTGGAAAGGAATTGTTNAGGAAAGGAAAGGAAAGGAAAGGAAAGGAAAGGAAAGGAAAGGAAAGGAAAGGAAAGGAAAGGAAAGGAAAGGAAAGGAAAGGAAAGGAAAGGAAAGGAAAAAGAAAATAAGTGGCTGCTGTAAAGGAAATTTTCCTTTTCAACTTCCATGAAATGCAGTTTTTTCTTATTATCACCACAGATTTTCTAATTGATTCCCCAGTTTTTTTCCTTATTTTCTTCAGGCTTTCTCCCTTTCTTCAGTGAAGCACAGGAACCGTTTTTTCACCAGATTTTTTTTTTTTCTTTTTCTTTTTCTTGGGGGCACAGTGAAGGGATTTTCTGCTATTTCTTCCCTCTGGGATTGGGAAGTGGGGCAATTTCCCTGCTCTGCTGCTCCCTGACTGCCAAAAATCTCAAGCCCAGCAGGGCAGCAAAAGCTTTTATCTCCTTCCTTATCATTTTCCCCCCCAACAAAATGGTGCGAAATATTTCTTCTTGTTTTCCTCATTCCTTTCCCATCATTTCCCATCCCTTTTTCCGTGTGATTTCAGTGGTTTCCTCATGTTTTTATTTCTTTTTTCCCTTCAATTTTCCATCCAGTTTCTCACACCACCCAAGTGGAAAAAGGTTTTCTTTGCTCCCTCTTGGGTGAGTGGATTTGCTTTGCTTTTTTTCCCCTCTTACTGTCTTTCCACAAGGAATGAAAGAACATTCCTGAGGCGGGGGAGGGGCCTAAATCTCATCCCATTCCATGCGCAGGGACACCTTCCCCTGTCCCAGGCTGCTCCAAGCCCTGTCCAGCCTGGCCTTGGACACTGCCAGGGATCCAGGGGCAGCCACAGCTGCTCTGGGCACCCTGGGCCAGGGCCTCCCCACCCTCCCAGGGAACAATTCCTTCCCAAGATCCCATCTATCCCTGCCCTCTGGCACTGGGAAGCCATTCCCTGTGTCCTGTCCCTCCATCCCTTGTCCCCAGTCCCTCTCCAGCTCTCCTGGAGCCCCTTTGGGCACTGGCAGGGGCTCTGAGCTCTCCCTGGAGCCTTCTCTTCTCCAGGTGAGCACCCCCAGCTCTCCCAGCCTGGCTCCAGGAGAGGATCAGGAATTCCCAGATGTTCTGGGGTAGAAGTGCTGCACCCTTGGACAGAAGCAGCAGCAGCACTTCCCTGGCCCAGGGAGCAAAGCCATCCCTGGGATCCTCTGGATGGCTCCAGAGCAAAGCTGCGGCTGCAAGGGTCCATGCTGAGCACATCCCAGCTGCACCCCAGGATGGAAAAAAAGGTCAAAACTGGGGGTAAAAAGGTGAATTCCTGGCTGTTCTTAAAAACCTGACTCCCATCCTGGGAGGTTTCTCCCAGGCAAGTTTTAAATTGACCCCAAAATCCCAGCAGCGCCACAGGACGGCAAAACTCCCTCACAAGAGCATTCCCAGCTCACTTCCCACTGGAGAGGACACATCCCACTCCAGAATCAAACACAACCAAAGGCCTCCATTAAATCACAGCCGGTTTATTCTTTTCTTCCAGTTCCTGTGGCAGTGGGAAGACTCCAAAGGATCTGGGACACCGCACTTGGCACCAGGACCTGCACCCAGGCACCAGCCCTGGAACCCTGCAGCCCAAAACTGGGACCCTGCACCCCAAAATTGAGCCTCTTCACCCCAACGTTGCAAGCATCTGGCATTTAATTAAAAGCTCTGTAGAAAAAAAAACGTGTTTGTGCCACTGTTCTGTTTGTGAAACTTGAAAGGAAAATCATGAATCCAGAACTTCAGCCAGGGACCGGCCGAGCATCCTGAGGGATTCCAGATTTTCCCCGATCCCACATTGCAGAGAAACGTAATAAAAGCCACTTCTGGTTTTATTTTATATTTTGAAAGAAACCACAGAGATATTTCAATCCTCATCCCCTCCCTCCCCCTGGAAGGAGGCACAGCAATAAAATCCTCCGAGAAATTCCCGTTTTCCCCTCTGTGCACGGAGAAACTTTCCTTGGATGTTCTTCTGCAAATTAAAACCAGCATTTCCCCAGGAGAGGTGCAGAGACTGAGGAATGGATTTCTCCTTCCCCAAATTCAGTTAAAGCATCCAAACAGAACAATTCCCTGCTGGTTTTCCATTAAACCTTTCTGTCCCAGGGTCAGCGATCCCAGCCTGGCTCTGTGGGCAGATCCCGCTTTTCCAAGGGCACTTGGCAGCTCCAAGATCCATCGCAGCCTCGCGGGGCTTTTTAAGGAAGAGTTTGCAGGAACTTCGTTCTGCTCATTGCAATTCCATTGCTGGGACATCTTGGCTCCATGGCAGCACCTGCTGGGGCCTCAGTGTCCAGGGAGAAATCACGGATTCATTCCGGTTGGAAAAGATCTCCAAGATCAAGTCCAGTCTTTGACCAAATCCCACTAAACCACACCCCAAGCATTCCAAAGTGTCGTGTTGGACCCATTTTTGCGGCACTTCCAGGGATGGTGATTCCACCAGCCTGTGCCAGTGTTTAACCGCCTTTTTAGCTTGGAATTTTTCCCAGATATCCAAACCGTGTCCCCATGGTGGAAAATGTCACCTCCAGCCTGCCCCTGGTTCTATCCCAGAGTGGGAGATGGGAGACTGAGCAGAGGAGAAGCTGCAGAGCGGGAAGAGGATGCCAGGACCCTGTGCCTGATCCAGGCAGGCCCTGGAGAGGATTCCTGGGATTCTATGGTGGGAAGAGGATACCGGGACCCTGTGCCTGATCCAGGCAGGCCCTGGAGAGGGTTCCTGGGATTCCACAGCCATACCACCAGCAGCTCCCTCAGGATCAACCACCAGCCCTGGTGTCACTGGTGCCATGAACAGACTGGTGGTGGTGGTGGGATCCGCCTGAGGTCTCCAGGCTGGACACAACCCCCCCCTGCAGGGCTATTCCCAGCAGGAATTGTGCTCCTTGCTGGAGCGCTGCACCTCCTCTTTTCCCTGGATCAGCACCTGGGCTGCGGCAGAGGGCGTGTCCCCACCCTGGGCTGTCCCTGCACCTCCTCTCTGCCCCTGGTGTCCAATCGTCCTCCCAGGACAGCGGAGTTCCCGGTTTCCAGCTGCAGCTCCTGGAAGTGCTGCTGGAGGTGGTGCAGGAGCCCCAGGGAGCCCCCGGGGCTGGAGCTCAGGGCCAGGGAGGGGGCAGGACGGGGATGCTCCTTCTGTGCACGAGAGAGGGAAAGGTCAGCTCAGCACGGCTTTGGGAGCTCCAGGAGGATCCTGCCCACAGATCCCTGGCTCCTCTTGGCTTGGAGAGCAGCCACGGACACACATCCATGTCACGGGGGACACCTGATGGACATTTCACTGGACACTGCTGGACACGGAGCCCCTGGAAGTCATTGGGGGGGTCCCCGATGCTCTCTGAGACCCCAACCCCCCGAGACGCGGCCACCTGAACCCCAGCCCAGCGCTCCAAGGGCTCGGCGAGCCTCGGAGCGGGACCTGGGGTGTTCACCTGGCTCAGCTGCTCCCTCGGGGCTCCTGGAGCTGGGGCCTTCTCCGGCTGCTGCCTCGGCTCACGCTCCTGCAGGGGGACAGGAACAGAGGCAGCCCCGCTCCTGTCACCCCACACAGCGCCTGGACAGGGGCTGGCACCCCCACCCTGAGCTCCACAGCCAAGGCTCCAAGGATGAGGAATGTGGGCTCCTCCAAGGGCTGATGGACTCCATGCAATTCCCAGACCCTCCCCGCCGTCCCTAAATCACCTCCTTCCCGTTTCCAGCGGCTCCCAGGGCTCCCTCCACGCTCTGCCACTGCCCGAGGCGCCGCTGGATTTGCTGCCGGAGCCCCCGCAGGACGCGCAGCGCGTGGCTGGGGACAGCAGGGATGCGCTGGAGCAGACACGGAGCAAGGAAGGGCCGCACCCCCGAGGGCACCGAGGGGTGCGGGACCCCCCGTGCCCCCCTGGGCAGCTCCTGCCAAACTCCGAGCTCCGGGACCCACCCGAGAGCTGCCGGCGAAGGTCCCGCGGCACCGCTGGGGCGGGGGCCGTGTCCCCACGGGGCCACCGGGAGGGTCCCCACGGCCGGGGAGCCCCCAGCCCGCCCCGGCACCGCCGGCTCCCGGCGGCTTCGGAGATGTTCCCCCCGGCCGCTCCTGCCCGATCCCGCCCGATCCTGGAGGAGCAGCGCCGGGAGAGAGGGATCAGAGCAGCACCTGCCCCCAGAGCCCGCTCAGCCTCTCCTAGGAAAGCTCTGGCGCCGGGTCAGAGCTTCCAGGGAAGAGCTGGAGCCGCCCGGCACTGAGCAGAGCTTTGGCAGGAGCAGAACAAGCACAGACACACCCGGGGGCCTCTCCTCTGCCCCCCGAGCCACCCCCAGCCCAGTCCGTGCCCCCGACCCCGCTGTCCCCACCCGCCCTGCTCCGGGTGAGCTCAGAGGAGCAGCACATCTGGGCTGCTGTGCTCCCCCCTCCCGGCACCACTCCCCTGTGGCTGGGTGTGCCCTGCCGGCTGCCTCCCATTCCCACCATTCCCTCCTTCCTTCCCTGACCTGCTCCAGGGCCTCCCGGAGCTGCCGAAGGGTCTCCACCTTGTCCCTCTGGAGCAGCTCGTGGAGCCGCTGCAGCACCCGCAGCCTCTGCTGCAGGAGGGAGCGGCTGCCCCGCTCCAGCTCCCGGAGCCTCTGCGGGAAGAACCGGAGCCGCGTCACCCCCTGGGCTGCCCGGGGCCACCCTCCCGCTCCTGGGAGGCTCTTTCCGAGGGCAGTGTCCAGGCGGGATGCCCAGGTCCCTCCTGGCCAGGGTGGCACCACCCCAGCCTTGCTGCCCATTGGAAAAGAGCTGAGGTTTGGTGGATCAGTGCCCAGGAATTCTCACCCCGGCATCAAGCCCTGCCTGCTTCCCCGCCCGTCCCAAAATTCCAGCTGTCCCTGCCTCTGCTGGGGCTCTCCGGGGACCTTCTGATCTGCAGTCACCCCAGCCTGCTGACAGCCATTAAAGTGGTTTTCCCAAGAAATTCTTTTCCTGAAAGCTCCATAAAACCTCCCTGTGGATAAATCTGGTTTGAATCTTAAGGAATTTGGGCAGCAGGGAATGTTTCCCATGGGATGTGTGTGAGCTACTGACAGGGTGCGATGTGTGTGCTCCTTCCCACAGCCCCTCCGGTGGGATCTTGGCCCCTCTGGAAAACCAGGAGTGCGCTGACCTCCAGCAGCTCCAGCTTCTCTTCTTGTGAAGTCGCTGTTTTCTTTTTCTCCTTGTCCAACCTCTCCCAGCCCACAGAGGCTTCCTGCCCCTGCTGAGACTGGAAAAACCCCGCTTTTCCCATTCCCACATCTTCGCCTCTTCCAAAAGCCAGCTCCGGCCCCTCCCATCACACCCAGGAGCGGCTGCTCCTCCCTCCCCAAGCAGAGCCGTGCCCAGCACAGCCCCTCCAGTCTGTCCGTGCTCGGGCCATCTCGAGGTCACCTCACCGTCCTCTGCAGCTCCGCGCGGCACCGCTGATGGGTGTCCCGGGTGTGTCCCGGCAGTGCCAGGCCAGCCCTGTGCCAGGGACAGCGTCACCACATCCCCAGCTCTGCCCGCGGGGCGCCCGTCCCCTCCCGGGCTCCACCCCTGGAGCGCCATACCTGGCTCTGTGCCCTTGGCTCCAGGGCTTGGCACCAGATCCCGGCTCTCGTGTCCCCTCCTGGCTCCTCCGCAGGGACCCTGCCAGCCCCTGCCATGCAGCGCTGGGCTCACAAACCCGTCTGCTCCTTTGCCATTGCATCTCCACGTGCATTTCCATGGCCACCACGTGGCACACAAGGACCAGGGCCAGGCTTGGTCTCCCGGCCACATCCCAGTGCCCTCCACATCCCGGCAGGAAGCAGAGCTTCCCTGCATCCATCCCTACCCCCCATCAGTGCATCCTGTCCCAGCCAGGGCTGTGCCTGTGGCAGAACCCAAACCCCAGACCCCAAGGCCATACCTTGCAGGGCAGCCCCAGCTTGTGGTCCCCACACAGCCCTGGGGACACACGTGACCTCCACGGCTCGGGGGCTCTGGCTGCTGTGCCAGCACCTGTAGGGAAAATGGTGTTTTGGGGAGGGGGGAGCCCACAAACCCACACAACCCCCCCGAGCAGCTGGGGCTGATCCCCGCCGCCGTGTCCCTGGCCCTGCCACGTCCCTTCCCCTGCTCGTCCCAGCGCTCCACCTTCCTCCAGCACCTCCCAGTGCCCCACAGCCAGCCCGGGCTCACTCTTCCTGCTGCCTGCTCCTTCCCTGTCCGTGTCATCCGCAGCGAGGGTGAAGCTCCCTTCGTGTCCCCAGGGAGCTGCTGGCTCCTGTCGCCTCAGGCCCAGGGCCTTGCTGGTGGCATGTGCCCTGGTTCTGGCACTGCTGACCCTGGGAAAACTGCAGCCAGGAGAGCCTGTCCTTGTCCCAGCCCTGCTCCTGCCAGCAGAGATTCCGGGAGCTCTCCAGGAATGCCCAGGCGAGGCCGTGGCCAACAGATCCACATGGGGAGAGTCCCCCCGGCCCAGGGCTGGCTGGACAGAGGGGACTGGCCAGTGCCTCCCCCAGGCCATCCCCACATGGCTCTGGCTCAGTCGGGATATCCTGGCTCCCAGAGACTCCAGGCTCTCCTGCCTCCTCAGGGATGAATTCCTGTCCTGCCAGGAATGTCTGCCCAGCTCCATCGCCAGCTGTGGTCGCACATCCAGGCTTCTCCCTGTGGGGAACAAGGACTCATCCTGCCCAGGACCAGCTCCCTCGGTGGGGCCATCCCCAGGGGGCTCCTCCTCCTGGCACAGCAGGGGCTCCACCATTCCCTCCCAGAAGCTGGCAGCGAAGTCCTCGGTGCAGATGGAGCTGGAGCTGCCCCAGGGGCCCAGGAGCTGAGCCCAGGAGTGCTGCTGCTCCCGTGGGACAGGGCTGTCACCCCTGGCACACCCAGCACGGCGTCCTGACAGCTCTGTGTGGACAGCAGAGCCATGATCCATCCCACGGGGAAGGAGCCATCCCATCCTGCTGGATCTGATCCACCTTGGAGGGGCCGGCAATTCCTGTTCTCCTCAGGGAGAGGAGCACCAAAGCACAGACACTGAGCACAGCCCACCCTCTCCAAGCTCCCACTGGTGCAGGTTTGTGTGATATCAACAGTGCTCCCTGGGAAATCAAGGAATCACAGAATCCTTAAGGCTGGAAAAGCCCTCTGAGATTGAGTCCAGCCATTCCCCAGCACGGCCAAGGCCACTGTGTCCCCAAGTGCCACATCCACAGGGCTGTTAAACCCCTCCAGAGATGGGGGCTCTACCCAGAGCAGCCTGTTCTGGGGCTGGACAGCCTTTTGCATGAAGGAATTTTCCCAATATCCAATCAAAACCTCCTCTGGTGCGACTTTCTCTTGTCCCTGTTCCCTGGGAGAAGAGCTCGACCCCATCGGCTGCCCTCTCCTGTCAGGAGCTGTGCAGAGCCACAAGGTTCCCCTTGAGCCTCCTCTGCTCCAGCCTGAGCCCTTTCCCAGCTCCCTCAGCCGCTCCTGGGGCTCCAGCCCCTTCCCCAGCTCCCTGATCCTCTGCTCCAGCATCATTCCCAGACAGGTGCTGCTCTGCAGAACTGGCAGAGGGGGCTGGGGGGCAAAGCAGAGTTGGGAAGCCCCCAGAATGCTCCATCCCCACTCACCGGCCATCCCGAGGCAACGAGGACACTGTCGGGAAGGATGTCACTGTCCCTGCTGCTGCCAGGGCTCAGCACAGCCACACCGGGATGCTGCAGGGGGTGGAGCAGGGAATGGGGCAGGGAATGGGGCACTGCCAGGTGCTCAGCGAGGGGGACAAAGCAGGAGCAGCCCAGTGCTGGTGCTGCATCTGCAGCCCCACGGCTCAGCCCTACCATGGGAACCCCCTTCCCACACCCCACACCTGGATTTGCCAGACATCAGCGGGGTCCAGATCCAGGATCCTGAAAACCCCGGCTGCTTCCCTGGGTCCGGGGCTGCAGAGAGGAGGAAGGAAAAGCTGAGGCTCTCCAAGCTCTGCGGGTGGGCCAGAAATCCCCAGGGGGTTTCTCCAGTGAGGCCAGGCACCACCCTGGGCTCGCAAAGCGCTCTGGAGGGGATGGGCCCAGCCCGTGCCGGCAGCGGAAACCTCCGGAGCTGCTGTGATGGGGGCAGGGGGTTGTTTTTTCCTTAAAACCAGGGCATCGCCGCTGGAGCTGCAGCCGGGAGCTGCCGGTCCCCAGTGCCACCGCCGCGCCCAGCGCCCCGGAGCCCCTTGGGAGGGTCCCAGCGCCGGGTCCCCCCACCGCAGCCCAAACTGGTGCTCACCGGGGCCGGCGGAGAGCAGGCAGGAGAGGACGGGCAGGGCTGTGTGTCCCTGTCTCCCGGCAACATCCCGCAGGGACCAGTCCCAGCCTGCCCGGCTTCCCCACCCGCCCCCGCAGCCCCTGCCCGGACCCTCCTCCAGCTCCCCCGGGCCTCCTCCTGCCCTCACAGCGGCCCCCCGGGGCAGCTCCTCCCCGCCATCCGCAAGGAATCTCCGAGTCTGGGCACTTTCTTCTGAGCCGCCGTTGCTGTTCTTCAGTCCCTTTTCCTCCTCCTCTGGGCCACCATCTTCCCCCTTGGCCAAATTCCCCTGGGACATCTCCACACCGGCTCCCGGGCCCACCTCTCTCCCTGCTTCTCCTCCTTCGAGCTGTTGCTCCCAGATAATCCCAGATAATAAACCCAGATAATACTCCTGCTTCTCTGGACCTCCTGACCTTGGACAACTTCTCCTGGATCATTTCCTGTCCTGCCCTTCAAACCACCTTCCCTGGGCCATCTCCTTCCCTACACAATTCTGCCCCCCAGATCCTCCTCCTTCCCTGAACCACTACCTCCCTGGCCCTCCCTGTCCTTTGGGTAACCTCCTCCTTAGAACAACATTCTCTGGATTTTCTCCCTGTGCCACCTTCCATGATCCACCCCCTGTCCTCCACCGCGTGTCCATGTCCCCACTCACTCCCAGAGCTCCCCCACCTCGGGGCTCCTCCAGGAACCCCCACCTGCAGCCCTGGGGAGTGACCACCTCAGCACTGCGGCTTTTAAAACTCCCGAATCCAAGTTTTATTTCCGTGTAGGAGAAGAGGGATCACTCACAATAGATTATTGTTCAAAAAGAAAATACATTCAACAGCATTTACAGTGGAATGACATTAAAATCCTCGAGGAGGAACAGAAGGACCAGGAGATGGTGCTCTGGTTAAGTGCTGCTGAAAAGATGATCTCTGGAAGATGGAGCAATTTTTTCCTTAGCCTAAAATCCGGGGGATTTCTGGGTTGGGGGTGCTCCTCGTGCTCCCCCGCGCTCCGTGGAGCTGTGCAGGGTCTGTGATGGGGATTCCCAGACAGACGTGGCGGTGGGGGCACAGCAGAGGGGACCCCTCGGGGCCCCAGAGCCCAGCAGGACCCTCGGTGCCAGCACTTACGGAGCAGCATCCGCTCTCCGCTCTCCTCCGCCCGGGAACACCCAGATCCAGCTTGGGAACAGCCTGCGCTGGAGTTTCTCCCCGCTCCAAGCTCCCAGGTGACACTTGCATTGACACAGCAAAAAAGGAAAATAAGGCATTCTGAAGAGCTCCATTTCAGCCCATTTTACAAACCCGATTCAGGCCTCGAGTGGGACAAATCCCCCGGGACACTTTGGTGCTGCCACAAGCCAAGGCAGCGGCATCAGGGATCCGTGTGGAGCATCCTCCCTTTCCCAGGAAGGACACCTGGGGCCGGGACACAGGCAGCTCTCCACAGGCCGGATCCCAGGCTGGATTATTTCAGATCTGCTTTCCTGAGCCAGGGCAAAGCTCCAGGAAGGAGTGAACACTCCGGGGCGGCTGCTGCAACTCTCGGAACACTGGGAAGCAGCTTGGAGCATCCCAGTCCCGGGAATCCCTAGTGCCGCTCCTCAAACCCCCAACACATCGTTTCCAGATGGGAATGCCTCTGGAACACCTTTTCTGTGCTACAGGATCCAGCTTTGGAGCAAAACATCGCTTCCCTGCAATGGGAATCATTCCGTGACCATCACCCAGGCTCAGGACGAGCCGAGGGGCATCGTACTCGTGCTGCAAAAACTCAGACAGACCATTCTGTCTTCATCATTTTTCACCTATTGTGTACCATAGAAATTTAAGCAAAATAGTTTTTTATATATTTATATATGTATAAATTAGAAGCAAATAAATAAGATTAAAGGGTGCACTGAGAGCAGTGGGGGCCGCCCCGCAGCGCGGTGACGCCGTCCGGGGCCGTGGGGACTGTACACTGTGGGGATCGCAGGGATGGAAGTGCTGGAAGCTGATCAGGAGACTGATGGATGAGGAACCTGATTGCATAAGTGTCCCGTGTGCAGCCTGGATATTCCAGTTACCGTTGCCTCAAGGTTCGTTATTGCTAATTAACTTCCACGTGGGCAGGGTCAGTGGGATATGATGGAGAGCCCAAGAAGGAGACAGCACACATGGGATCCAGCAGGGCCAGGCAGGTCTCCAGGTGTCCCTGCTACTCCCTGGCCCAGCAGATCCCATCTTTGGGATGGTGCCTCCCGCTGCTTCCCTTCGGTGCTCCCGCTCCTCGCCCAGCACCGGCAGCGCTCGCTCCGCTTCTCCCGCTGCACCCAGGGCAGGGTGATGGCACCCAGGAGGGGTGACAGAGACAAGGGATTCCCTGCCCTGACAAACTGGAGCTGCGCCAGGAGAGCCCAGGATGAGGGAGGAGAGGGATGGGAGCCGGGAGCGGGTGCTGGAGTGCCGGGAACCTGTGGACTCCCCGCGCCAGGTGTGTCTGGCTGAAGGGGGAAGACACAGGACTGGGAGATCCAGGACCAAGGCTCCATCCCAGAGGCACCACAGCATCTCTTCCTTCCGTCCTCTCCCCATGGCATCTCTTCCCTCCTCTCCCACCTGGCATCAGGCACAGCTGAGCACGGAGACACCGATGGAAAACGTGGCATTGAGATGTAGCCCCAGTGTGCAGGGATATGGAGCAGGGACACGGAGCTGGGACCATCGCTGGGATACAAACTCTTCCCTGCTTCTGCCTGGCGTTCCCAGCCTCGCTAAGGCCATTTCCCTCTTCGGATGTGGTTGCAGGAAAACCAAAGCAAACCTCACTCAAACCACTCCCACACGATAAAGACAGTCCCACGCTTGGCCTGAACACATCAGACTGTGGGGAAGCGGCTCCAACGCTCCTGAAGAAAACAAAAACCAGGTCAAAAACCCCGAAGTCGCCAGCTGAAATATCCTAATTGGTGTTACTGGGATGACTGGGCACTGTGGAACCACCAAGGGCCTCCGGGATCAAGCGCCACGGCCCCTGGGGACAGTTTTCCAAGCAGAGTTGTTCGTGTCTGTCTTTGAAGGAAACCTGAACCAGGAGCAGGATTTGTTTTTTTAAAAAAATAATTCCATAAAGTCCACACAGAAATGGGGTCCAAAAGAAAAAGAATGGCAAAGAGAAGAGCTCACACAAGCACGGCATTCCCACACCCCGAGCATCTTTGGAAGTCGACGTCTCGGCCGCCGGAGCCGAGGCGCTGGAGGATATAGGCAGCAACTCCTGACAGCAACAAACATCCTAAACCCAACCCCAGCTCCACATGTCCTCATTCCTAATTAGTCGCTGGAAAAGCCATCATTAAAAAAAACACCAGAAAAATAAACCAAAAAAAAATAAAGAAAAAAAGAAAAGAAAAAAAAAAGAAAAAAAAAAAGGATGCTATTTATTAGTGCGTAAAAAAATAGGTTTAGAATCCCTGTTTGGATCTCTGCATGTCTTGACTCTGTGTCGCCCGGTGGGACGCTGCCAGCATGTCCTCGCTGTCCCTCGGGCTGTGCCGGTGTCCCAGGGGTGGCCCCGGAGCACCGGGGGGCTCAGAAGATGTCGGGGCACACGCTCCAGTCCTGCTTGTCCTTGGCTTCCCAGTAGCCGCCCTTGTAGACACAGATCAGCTCCCCGGTGACGGCGTCCACCTTGCGCTCGAACCACAGCGGGGTGTACCCCTCGTAGTCCTTCCCTGTGCGGGCACAACGGGCTCAGCAGGGCTTTTCCACCCGCAATCCCGCAATCCCACAGCTCCCGCGGCTGCCTGAAGAGCCAGGACTGTCGGCTGGGGCGCCCAGAGCTCAGAGGGTGATTTGAGCCCAGCCCTGCTGGGGTCACGAGTGCCAAGGGAGGAGCGGTCTCCAGAGGGACAAAGTCACTGGTGGGACTTGGTGGCCAGGGACACAGCGACCAGCAGGGCAAAGCAGCCAACAGCCCTCGCTGCCACAGCCCCCTGCCCCAAAAACCCAACCAGCCCCACAAGTGCCCCAAACACACCCACAAAGGTCCCCCAGAGCCACCCTGCCCTTGCAGGGTGCGTCCTCCACGCCCATCCTGCAGTGCAGGCAGTGCATCCCAAACCATCCCAAAGCATCCCGAACCACCCCTAATCATCCAGAACCATCCCAAACCATTCCGAGCCATCCCAAACCGTCTCAAACCATCCCGAAGTGTCTCACCTTCCTCCAGGGCCTCCACGGCCTCGGCCTCCCTGCGCCGGCGCACGGCTCTCTGCTTCTCCTCCAGCCTCTGCTTCTCCACGTTGGCCTCATCCCAGCGGCCGCTCTCCATGAGGCGCTGGTCAGGGCGCAGCCGGCTGTCTGTGGGCGCCACACGCTCCTCGGGCTCGTTCAGCGTCAGTGCCAGCTCCGAGAAGAAATACATGTTCTCGGCATTTTCCCTGGGAGCAGAGAGCCTGGTCGGGATGGGGGCTGGGGGATACACCAGGCGCAGCTCCCCAGCCCCTCAGGACTCTGCATCCCATGCCAGCCCCACTGATCCCAGACCAGCAGGAGCCGGGCAGTCCCCTGAGCTGGCACTGCTGGGGCACCTCCAGTGCTGGGGGCAGCTCTGGGCCCCTCCTGACAAGAGACACCTGGAGGGGCTGGAGGTGTCCAGGGAAGGGAACGGAGCTGGGGAAGGGCTGGAGCCCCAGGAGCGGCTGAGGGAGCTGGGAAAGGGCTCAGGCTGGAGCAGAGGAGGCTCAGGGGGAACCTTGTGGCTCTGCACAGCTCCTGACAGGAGGGGGCAGCCGGGGGGGTCGGGCTCTGCTGCCAGGGAACAGGGACAGGAGGAGAGGGAACGGCCTCACGTTGCACCACAGCAGTTTTAGATTGGGTATTAGGGAAAATTTCTTCTGGCAAGGGTGGTCAGGTGTTGGAACAGGCTGCCCAGAGCACTGCTGGAATCCCCATCCCAGTGCAATATCCCCAGAGGAGGGACTGCTTTGGTGCTCCCAGAGCTCAGAGGGTGATTTGAGCCCAGCCCTGCTGGGGTCACGAGTGCCAAGGGAGGAGCGGTCTCCAGAGGGACAAAGTCACTGGTGGGACTTGGTGGCCAGGGACACAGCGACCAGCAGGGCAAAGCAGCCAACAGCCCTCGCTGCCACAGCCCCCTGCCCCAAAAACCCAACCAGCCCCACAAGTGACCAAAACCCACTCACAAGAGCCCCCAAAGCCACCCCGCCCTTGCAGGGACCTGGTCTTCCCTCCCACCCCATCAAAAGCCACTCAGCCCCACAAGTCCCACATGTCCTCAGGCCTGGGCACACAAGCCCCAGATCCTGCAGGGCTCTGAGAAATCCCATCCCCATCCCCACGCCATTCCTGCTGTCCCATCCCACGCCAGGGCACTCACGGGAGCGGGTACTTCCTCCACAGGACCTTTGGGGACAGTGTCTGGTAGACAGTTTTCTGCTTGCCCTCGGTGCTGGTGCTGCCGTGGCTGCTGTGGACGATCTTGGAGCACTCCATCTTCTCATCCCACGTGCCGGACATGACGTAGTGGGCTTTGCCGTCGGCGTCGCTCACCACCCCCGTCACCTGCCAGGGGGGAAATGGCTCTGGTGGCGTCTGGGAATGCCCACAGGGACGATACCCACGCCAGATGCCCAGCTGGAGTGGCTGGATCTGGTGCTGTGTCTCCTGGGACATCAGCAGGGACCTCTGTGACCGTGCAGGCGGGTGTCCCACCCACCAAACCCTTCCCAAAACACGGCACATGGAGCAGCCACCCACCAGTCCCTCAGCCCCATCCATGCTGGGGCTCATCCCAGTGGTACTGGGAGCCTGGAAGAGGAGCAGGGTCCCCGCTGGATACTCACCTTTCGAGGGACATCCCTGGAGAAGTAGCTGTAGGGGGTAAATTTCAGCTGGCATTTATCTTTGGACTTATGGTTAACAATCTCTATTTCACCAGACTGGATAAAAGACACAGAACCACAGCAGGGAGAGACAGATCAGGCATTAATCAGTTGTAGTGCAGGCACAAATCACCCCTGGGCACAGCAGCTCCAGCAGCTGGACCCCTCACCAGTCACCCCCGCCACCCGCTGGCCTTGGGAAGAGCCACGAGGAGCTCCAGGAAACCTTTCCCATCCCTGTCAGGGAAGCACAGCTGTCCCCTCCTGGGGACCCCTCCAGCCCCCAGAGCCAGGCCAGGACTTGTCCCCTCACCCACCTGGTCGATCCAGAGCTTGCCCACGATGATGTTGTGCACAGTGGAGGTGACTTTCCTCCAGACATAGTGATTCCCACTGGAGTGGAACTCCAGGTGGATGGCGCCTGTGGGGAGAGGAATGCTCTGAGCTCAGCAGGGGCGGATGTGCCCCCAGAGCCCACCACCACCCCAGCACTGTGCTCAAACTCAGCGCCAGCCCTTTCCCTGCATCCCCCAAACAAGGCTGGCTCTGGATTCATCCTTCCTCCTGTTCCCTCCCTCATCTGCTCCAGGAAGGGAGATACAACCCCTGCCAGGCCCTCTGCCCTCTGCCAAAAATACTCATTTTAAAAGCAGGTCAGAAATGTGCTGCCTGGTTGATTCAGGCACTTGCACCACTCTGGGAGTGCTGCCCAGCCCAGGGAGAGGCAGAAGGAAAATAAAATGCTGGAAGGAGGCAGCTTATTGCATCTGGCTGGCAGGGAGAGGGTTAAAAAAGACAGGAAGTTAACTTTAAATCTGATGGAAGGAGAAATCCGTTCCTGGGCAAGCTGGGTATTTCCAAAGCACAGCAGCCTCCCTTTGCAGCTGGTATGATTTCCACTTCCAGGGTAGACATGTTATTGTTGGATCATTGGATCAGGAGCACAAATCTGGGCTCCTTACATTGCTCAGGATGGAATTCACTGAGCCCCAGGTGACCCCAAGGGGTTCCCAGAGCCTCAGGTGAGCCCACGGGATTCTCTGAGCCCCAGGTGACCCCAAGGGGTTCCCAGAGCCTCAGGTGAGCCCACGGGATTCTCTGAGCCCCAGATGATTCCAAGCAATTCCCAGAGCCCAAGGACCCAGTTTCTTTAACTGTTGGGTTTTGCAGCGCAAGGCAAATCAATCCCAGACAATCGCAGACCCATGACCTACCCAGTGGCATGATGGAGAGGTATTTGCCCCTGAACTTGCTGGCGATGGTGATCTCCTGCCACAACGTCCACCCTCGCCTGGAGTACACGTGGTGGGCGGCTGCCGGGGGGTGGTGGCTCACCTGGGGACAGGAGACACAGCCCGTGAGGACACGGCCACCGCAGAGCCCGGCTGAGCGCTCGGGGAGGTGACGGCTCCACACCAGCCTGGCACTGAGGATGCTCCAGGCCCCGGACACCGCATCAGCTTGGGCACTAAGGATGCTCCTGGACACCAAGAGCTCCTCCTGGGCACCGGGGGGAGCCCCCATGAGGTGCCCTGGCAGCAAAGGGGGACACGCCAGGCTCCTGCCAGGATTTGCTAAGGCTCATTTCAATGCACGATCCATAAAATCTTCACTTGAGCAACCATCGCTGTGAGATCCTGCTGCCCACCGATCCCAGGGCATGGCCCCACTCTCCAGCAATCTGGCTGAGAAACACCCCAGTAATCCCAGCGGAACAGCAGCAGCTCCCACCGCTCCCCCTGGGGAATCACAGAATCCCCAAATTGTCCAAAACACGCAGCAGGACTTCGACTTTTCCCTTGCACACACACCGGGCTGGAAAAGCGGATACAACATCCCAAATCCTGAGAATGACTTGCTAAAGGACGGTGCTCACAACGCCCTGCCCGGGAAAAGCTGCCCAAAACAAAGGTGGGAGCAGGAATACCGCAGGCAGAGGGATCTGTCCTCAGGCAGGGTCAGAGCTGGTGGCACAGCCTGGCACAGCCCCGGGACCCACCAATCCCCGGAGCTCCAGGGTGATTTTCCTGCTGTAATTACAGGCTGAGCGGCCCGAGCTCTGGATTACACACGCGGGCAGGGCCAAGGCCTCGCCATTAAATCCCAGTCACCAGCAGCAGGAAATCCTATTTGGATAACTGGATTTCAGGCACTGGATTATCACTGCTTGGCTGGGCGCGTTGGCGGGCTGAGCAGCACAGGCAGCATCCAAGGAATATTCAGAGCAGTGGGAAAGGCGTCTGGAATTGGTCAGGAATATCAAATTTGGGTACAGATGGAGGAAAACTGGGACCAACCAGAGAAAGTAATTCCAGGCAGGTTATTTCTTTGGGAGGGAACAGGGATGGAGGAAGGAGTGTGGTGAAGAGGAGGGTGAAGGAATGAGAAGAGGAATGACAAGGTCTGGGAGTGAGGCAGCCAAGGGTATCCAGTGATCCGGGACAGGCAGGACTGGGAGAGCTGTGGTCACAGCGGGGACAGGCAGCCCTGACCTTGGCACCACAGCTGCAATGAGGCTGAAAAATCTACCCAGGAGCTCCAGCTGTACCCCAGGAGGGTGAGGGTGGCTGCTGGCCAAGGCACGGATCCTGGAAGGAATCATCCACTTCCAACGGCCCAGGCTAAACCAGGTGACAGAGCAGGGACTGCTGCCCGGCAAGGGGAGGGGAAGGAGTGCCAGTGCTGAGCTGGGTGAACCTGAGCTCAGTGACAGCCAGCGCCAGGGACGGCTGAGGGATGTGGCCCCCTCTGCCCCGGCTTCTGGGAGCAGGGCACGCAGGAGTTGCAGGCAGGAGGGTGGCACCAGGGCTCACATTCTGGCTGGCTGTGTCCCATTTCTGCTGCAGCCACGGGCACTGGGACGGCTCCCAGGCTGGGATGGACCATCTGGGGATGAGCAGAGCTGGGTGACGCCGGGCACACAGCTCTGGGTGGTGTGAAGGAACAGCAGAGCCGTGAATTGTGGGGATTATCTACTGCAGGACCTGCTTTGTGTCACAAGCACAGGGTCACACTTCCAGGAGACCCCACACTGCCTCTTCCCTGTCCCTGCCTGCAGCAGCACGGCCGAGAGAGGTGGGGTGGGATGGGGTGGGATGGGATGGGATGGGATGGGATGTGACAGGAGGTGCTGTCCTGCCTCAGGCCAGCGTTCCACAGGACTCTGACAAGTTTGGGCACTGCCAGGAAGGGTTTTGCCCACACCTGGGTGTCCTGCAAGGAGCTGGTGGCAGAGCCTGGCACCTGCTGCACCCACTGCACCTGAGGATGAAGGTCCAAGACCACGTCAAGTCCAACCTGTGACCCATCCCCACCCTGTCCCCAGCCCAGAGCACTGAGTGCCACATCCTTGGACACCCCCAGGGATGGGGGACTCCAGCACCTTGTCCTCATGGCACTGCTGGGAGCAGAGCCCAGGGAGGGCTCAGGGCGAGGAAGGAGGTGCTGGCTGTCCCCCAGCAGGACAGGAGCACCGGGATGGGCCCATCCCTCACCTGCTCGCAGAGGGATCGGAACCCCAGCTCCTCCAGGCGGTCGAGCTCATAGGTCTCCCCCAGGAGGGGGTTGAATGGCTTTGCAGTGCGGTGGACAGTGGTGGAGTAGGAGGACACGGAGAAGGCGGCCACAAAGCACATCTGCTCCGTGGAGCTCTCGCACTTCACCGCCTTGTCCAGCAGCTCGTGGTACTCCAGGTCCTCCGTGAGCCGCTGCAGCATGGACAGGGGCTCGTTGAAGTTGACCTGGAGGGGAGCAAACAGGGTTAGGAAAGCAGGAGAGATCCCCAGGAGGCACCATCGAACCCTAAGGAAAGGGAATGTGAGCTCTGCTCTCTTGATCTGTGCCAGGCAGCACCAAGGTGTGGGGTGTGGGGGAGCCCCACGGGATAATCAGGAATCACCCCAGGTTATCACCCTGACCCCCAAAATGAGCCCCAGCAATGAGATCAGCTCCCTGCTGCCTCCCAGCCAGCATCCCTCAGCCTGCCCTCATCCCCGTGCTGCTCCCCAGCCTGCCCTCACCACCCCCTGGGAAAGCCATCCCTGTGCTGCTCAGAAAACCTGGAAAAGCCCCATTTTGGGGTCTCCCTGCTCCTGGGACTCCGGTGCCACGACAGCACCTCTGCTTTTCGCTCTGAAAATACTGAAACTAAAAAATAATTGAAAGAAAGGTGGAGCCTCAAAAGGTCTTCTGCCTTTTTCATTTGAATTCAAAACAAAGAAACATATTTTAAGAGGAGCAGATGGCTGAAGGATGGGAGAACCACTTCTGTAAGCCAAGTTAAATATTTCATAGTAGAGAAAACAAACTCCAGATTCCAGGATTTAGCTTTTTTTAGATTTTCTACTCAGGGATTTAGCCTGTAAGTGGCAGGGATCTTACAGCATCAGAGAAAGAGAGAGCTGGGGAGAAAGAGCAGCATCAAATCCACATAAAGAGCAAATCGCTTGGGATAATTCTCGGGGGAGATGCAGAGAACAGAGCTGGCAGCTGCATCCTCAGCATGGGCAACAGTGAAGCAAAACCCTTCCATGGGGGAAGAAAAGGAATCCACCCAAATTCCCAATCCCTAGAACTGTTTTCCTTGTTTTCAGTGCTGCACGTTTGTTCATTCAGAGGGAAAATCAAGGAGCTGTTTGCACGAAAGGTTTGTCAGTCCACGGATCTCTGAACACCTCAGAGAATCTCAGAAATGCTCTTAATTCTTCAGGAATCTCCCAAAGAACCTCCACACGCAGCTGAGCTTGTGGGATGGATCCTGGTGCATCACTGGCAGGACCTTCCTTCTCATTCCATAGTGACTGTGGGATCCTTCAAGATTTCATGGAATCTTGGAATGGTTTGGGTTGCAAGGGACCTTAAAGCCCATCCCATCCCATCCCATGCCACGGGCAGGGACACCTTCCACTATCCCAGGCTGCTCCAAGCCCTGTCCAGCTTGGCCTTGGGATGCAGGGATCCAGAGGCAGCCACAGCTTCTCTGGGCACCCTGGGCCAGGGCCTCCCCACCCTCACAGGGAGGAATTTTTTCCTAATATCTATTCTAAACCTTCTCTCTTCCAAACTGCCCTCAGGTTTGGACTCAAGCAGCTCCCAGGACGATTTGATTGATAGGGAAAGTATAAATTTCCTCTCTCAGGCACCAGCAGCTGCTGGGATTTCACATCCTGAGCTGTGCCCATCATGCCCTGAGCTGCTGCTGCTGCAGCAGAACTGGACGGTGCTGGGCTGTGCATCCCAGCTGGAAATAGCACAAGGAAGAGACAGCTCCTCACTCTCACTCCGGAGCTCTGAGCTCTCACTCAGCCTCTGTTTTAAGAAGAGACAAAACACAGCCAATTCAGCATCCAAGCCTCTGGAATGTGTTCCTTCCCCTTTAGCCAGCAAAGGATGGACCACAAATATGGCTCCAGGGCTATGGATCACACTTTGCTGGGCTAATTCCACTCCAGAGAGAGTGCCACGACAACCCCCAGTCACCACAACTGGTCACAGCTCTCCCAGGCTTGCCAGCGCTCCATGATTTCTAGGGATTATGGCTTTCTTAGGATGGCACCCAGTCCCATCCATGCCAGTCACTGGCGATGAGCAGCTGAGAACAGACGGCCTGGGAAAGGCTGGATCGCCTGGAAAAAACAGGGCTGCAGTTTTGGGGAGATTTGGTGTGGCAGCATTTATCTGGGCAGATGAGGCACGGGGCTCCAGCTTGCCCTGGAGCAAGGATGTGCTGGAGAATCCTCCTCCAGAAGAGGCCATGGAGATGCTCCAAGGGCTGGAGCCCCTCTGCTCTGGAGCCAGGCTGGGAGAGCTGGGGGTGCTCACCTGGAGAAGAGAAGGCTCCAGGGAGAGCTCAGAGCCCCTGCCAGTGCCCAAAGGGGCTCCAGGAGAGCTGGAGAGGGACTGGGGACAAGGCATGGAGGGACAGGACACAGGGAATGGCTTCCCAGTGCCAGAGGGCAGGGATGGATGGGATCTTGGGAAGGAATTGTTCCCTGGGAGGGTGGGGAGGCCCTGGCACAGGGTGCCCAGAGCAGCTGTGGCTGCCCCTGGATCCCTGGAAGTGTCCAAGGCCAGGCTGGACAGGGGCTTGGAGCAGCCTGGGCCAGTGGAAGGTGTCCCTGCCCATGGCACGGGTGGCACTGGATGGGCTTTAAGGTCCCTTCCCACCCAAACCATTCCATGATTCCATGATAAACATGAGGTGGTTGCAGAAGGCCCTGCCAGCACAAAATCCAGTCCCTAGTGCCAATCCCCTCTCCCTGCTGTGCCACCACAACACCAGCACCATCCAGAGCTGTAACCCCAACTCTGCACGGCCAGGAGCTGCTCAAACACATCCCCCATGCCAGCCCTGGGTGCCAGGGACACTCAGACTCACGGGCATGGGGATCTTGGAGAGCTCCTTGCCAATGCAGTTCTTCATGATGCTCCAGAGGTTAAGGCTGTAGTTGGGTTTGTCGGGAATGCGAGTCCGTCTCCTTTTCCTCGGCAGGAGATCTTTGCCCGTGGACTCATTGTAGCTGCTTTGATTTGAGCTCTCAAAGACCTGTGGAAGCAACAGACAAAAACTCAGGTTAAAGCTGAGACCAGCAGCTCCCAGGAACGGCAACCACAGCTCAGGAGACACCTGAGGAGCATGGCTGGAAGCCTGTTCTCCAGGGAAATGTGGGTACAATTGTCCCCCAACAGCTTCCTGCTTCCCCTAGGAGAATTTTAGGATGCTGATGACTGCTGGCATCTCTCCCCTACCCGTGACTCACAGAGGAAGCACCAGAGAGCATCTGAACCCTTCACAACCAAGTCCTGTCCTGCCCCTCTTCCCTGGCTCCATCCCACTGGGACCATCCCTCCCCTTTTCCCGGCCAACTCACGCTGTCCTCCAGGTTCCAGTCCTCGGGGTGGCCCTCGCTGGCCCCACTCAGGTTGCTGCCTGAACGCCTGCGGGAAGGAACCGGCGGCTGTGAGCACGGGAAAGGGCAGAGGAGGGGAGAGAACACCCAGGGCTGGTGCGGCATCACCCAGAGCAGCTCCCTGCACCACCCAGGGGTGCCAGGGACGGAACGGGGTGACAGAGACTGTGCAGAGGTGCTGGGAAGGGATTGTGAGGAGAAGAGGGGATGCTCAGGAGGAGAGGGGATGGTCAGGAGGAAAGGGGATGATCAGGAGGAGAGGGGATGCTCAGGAGGAGAGGGGATGCTCAGGAGGAAAGGGGATGATCAGGAGGAAAGGGGATGATCAGGAGGAAAGGGGATGCTCAGGAGGAGAGGGGATGATCAGGAAGGGATTCCCAGCCCCAGCCCCAGGGACCGAGACTCTGCTTTTGTCACCAAGCCCAGTGACACGACCATGGGCCAGATCACAGGTACCTCCAGCCCAGATGTCCACAGAGGAGTGAGAGCATGTGACAGCAGACAAATGGCAGGGTTAGATGGGATATTGGGAATATCCCTTCCCTGGGAGGGTGGGGAGGCCCTGGCCCAGGGTGCCCAGAGCAGCTGTGGCTGCCCCTGGATCCCTGGAAGTGTCCAAGGCCAGGTTGCACAGGGCTTGGAGCAGCCTGGGACAGTGGAAGGTGTCCCTACCCATGGCTGGGGGTGGATTAAATGTCCTTTAAAGGCCTCTCCCAACCCAAACCATTCCATGATTCCACGCTTCTGGGAAGGGAAAGTGCTCCCTGCCTCTGCCCAACACTCCAAGGGATCTCCCTCCAAGCCCCTGCTCCCATCAGCTGCTGGAGCAGAGGACCTGGCTCTCCCACAGCACCTGCCCTTCCTCACCTGCTTCGCTACAACTGCAGCCATCCTCAGCCTCGCTCCAGGAATGCAGGAGCAGCTGGACACAGGATGGAACCCTGGGCAGAGGCTGGGAAAGTTTTGGGGGACATCCCCACAGAGTGGCCCTGTGGGAAGGGATGCTGCAGGAAAACCAGCTCTTCCCAGCCCTTCCTGCATTTCCAAGAATGCATTCCCAGGCTGGGGGTGGTACCTGTGGTGCTTGGGGTCCGCGGTTACAGTGATAAAAGCTGGTGCATCCTCCATGGCATCGAAGTACTCCGTCTCCTCATCTTCATCACTGGCCTCTCCTTTGGCAGACTGCACACTCCCTGCAGGCACAGAGACGTCCCGTGCTGCTGGTCCCCTCCCCAGGCACGATCTGTCCCCAGAGCCCCCGCTGTGTCCCCTCCACGCCGGCTCCCTTCACAGCCCGACCCCTCCTCTCCATCCCACTCCACACCCCAAGCATGCTGCACCAAATTCCAGCTCCTAAACGCAAGGATGTGCCCTGCTCCCCAATCCAGGCACACAGTGCGACCCTGCCACGCCCGGGAGCGCCCCTGGAAATGCCCCTAGGCTGCCTGAGGGTGACAGGGGCGCCCAGCGTGCGTGTGATGTGGCTCCGCTCCAGCACCACCCCGTCCAACGGGAAATCCGGTTTGGATTAAAGCAGGGGGGAAAAAAGTCACGTGTTTCAGGTGATGCTCGGAGAGATCTCCCAGCCCTGCGTTTTCCAAACATTCCCCCGCTGCGGTGGGAGGGATTGATGGCTGTGCTGAGTGGAATCCCGGGGCAGCCTCCCCGCTCCCGCTCCATCCTGGACAATCCTGTTTCCTGCCTCACTCCCACACTCTCCAGAGGAGCAGTCACCACCCGGATTTGTGCCTGTCCCTGCAGCGATTCCCACCCTGCCCTCCTCAGCTGCACCTCAAGAATTGTTTAGGCTGGAAAAGCCCGCTGAGAACATCAAGTCCAGCCATTCCCCCAGCACTGCCCAGGCCACCACCAACTCATGTCCCCAAGCGCCACATCCACACGGCTGTTAAGTCCCTCCAGGGATGAGGACAGGGCTGGACAACCCCTTCCATGAAGAAATGTTCCCCAGTATCCAAACTCAACCTCCCTTGAGGCCACAGAGGAACGAGGGCAGTGCCTGGGGCCACCATCACCAGCCTCCAGCAGCCACTGCTCTCCCCCTCGGGTCTGTATTTCCTTTAAAAATAAGACCCGGCACTATGAGGAGTTTTTGTGGCTGTAACTAATGCTTCCCTGGGGGAAGGACGTTTGGCAGGAATCTGCAAAGCTGTTGGATCTTATTGCAAACGAGCCCTGGCTGTTCCACTGCCACCCCACGCAGTGCCAGGGGACCCTGAGCCTTTTCCCAGGGCTGTGGCCACCCTCCAGCAGCCAGAGTTGTGCCCAGCAGTAAGGGTTAAAGTTCCCAAAATAGCCTGGAATAGCACGAGCGAGCTGGGGACACGGCCCTCTCTCACATCTGTATCTTGGGGACATCCAAGTCCCCGAGCAAGGGCAATTAGGGATAATTATGGCGTAATGGGATCCATTTAAAAAAATACCATGGGGATGCAGGGCATTGCCTTGGGCATCCTTCCCACCGCTGCCGGCTCGTTGGGAACAGCCAAGTGGAATGCCCTGATCCACCCTGGAGATTCCTGAGCAGCCCTGTCCCATCCGGGTGTCCCCAAACTGCCCTGTCCCATCCTGGTTCCTGAGCAGTCCTGTCCCATCCCATTCTGGTCCCTGAGCAGCCCCATGCCATGCCAGGGATCCCTGAGCAGCCCTGTCTCATCCCAGGGGTCCCCGAATGGAATACCCTGGTCCATCCTGGTTGTCCACAAGCCATCCTGTCCCATCCTGGTCCCTGAGCAGCCCCATCCCATCCTGGATGTCCCCAAACTGCCCTGTCCCATCCCAGTCCCCGAGCAGCCTCATGCCATGCCAGGGATCCCTGAGCAGCCCTGTCTCATCCCAGGGGTCCCCGAATGGAATACCCTGGTCCATCCTGGTTGTCCACAAGCCATCCTGTCCCATCCTGGTCTCTGAGCAGCCCTGTCCCATCCCAGGGGTCCCCAAGCCACCCTGCCCCATCCTGGTCCCCGAGCAGCCCCATGCCATCCTGGGCGTCCCCAAACCACCCTGTCCCACCCATTCTGGTCCCTGAGCAGCCCCATCCCATCCTGGCTGTCCCCAGACTGCCCTGTCCCATCCCGCTCCCCGAGCAGCCCCTTGCCATGCCAGGGCAGCCCCATCCCGGCGCTCACCCTTGGCGGTGCTGGAGATGCTGGCGGTGCCCGAGGCCAGGCCGGGCGCCCCGCGGCAGGCGCGCTCCAAGCTGTTGTGCTGCTTGGCTAGCTGCTCGATGGTCTCCTCCAGCCGGATCCGCTGCTCCCGCTCATGCTGCAGCAGCCGCTGCCATTTCCGGCTGTGGCTCTCGGCTAAGTCCAGGAAATCGCGGCAGGCCTGCGGCAGAAGGGACAGGTCAGCTGAGGCACGGCACACGGTGACCCTGGGGCTGGTGCCCCAACACCCGCTCCTGCTCCTCTCCCAGGAGCGTGGTTCGACCAACTCCCAG
Source organism: Dasyornis broadbenti (assembly GCA_013397935.1). Lineage (NCBI taxonomy): Eukaryota > Metazoa > Chordata > Aves > Passeriformes > Dasyornithidae > Dasyornis > Dasyornis broadbenti. The sequence continues at coordinate 49,403 of VZRN01004187.1, forward strand.
AGCTTTGCTCATTCCCCACATGCGCAGTCCAGCTCCACGTCCAAAGCTGAATCACCTCCAAGGATGTGGCTGCAACACAGACACCTGCCCCAGGTCCAGGATGTGCCCTGTGCATGGCAGCCTGGCCCTGGCCCTGTCCCCATCCCTGACCGCACTGTGCTCCTCAGGAGCCCAAGCTGGGCTCTCACACCCCTCAGGGCTTGAGCAGCACCTTCATCCCCAAATCCAGCAAATAAGAAGCTGGATGGGATAATGATTCCTCCAGGGACAGACACAGACAGGAGAGGATCACAGAAATCATGGAATGGTTTGGACTGGAAGGGACATAAAGATCATCCAGTTCCATGGGCAGGGACACCTTCCACTGTCCCAGGATCCAAGCTTTGTCCAAGCCCTTGCACACTTCCAGGGATCCAGGGGCAGGCACAGCTTCTGTGAGCTGCTTAAGCCGGGTGCCAGCGACCCCTGTGCTCCAGGGAGGCAGAGAGGGAGGATGTCCAGCTTCTCCCTGGAGCTGCACAGCCCAGGACACAACATAAGGCCTGGCCTGGCCCCTGCAACACATCCAGAACTCCCCATTCCCTCCCCTACAAGCCCTGGGGACCCGCCAGCCATGGGGATCCCGCGGATGCGCTGGGCACAGGGAAGGAGGGCTCAGGGAATGCTCCAAGTGAAGCCCCACACAGCATCCCCATCCTGTGCCACCGTGCAGGGGACAGCTGGGACACCCCAACCCAGGCTGCCAGGAGAAGCCCTCGGCAATCACCCTCCTCCCAAAGCTCCCAGGCCCCTCAGGACTGGCATCACCCAGCCCCAGCTGCACTGGACTCCCAGTGGGAGATTTCCGGGAGCAGGATGTCCGCCCAGGGCCGGGACACCGGGATGCTGGCGGCAGTCCCACACTGCCTCATCCCAGACAATGCTCTCACAGGACAGACCAGCCCTCACGGCTCTATTTTTAGGTTATTTTCCATCTTGGATGAAACCCTGAGTTCCCGTGGCCTCGCCGCTTCCTTTGCCATCAGCCCCACGTGCAGCTGAGCACAGAGGCAGGGCTGCTCTTCCCACCCCAAATCTCTGCAAGATGGGACACATTAAACTTCTTCTTACATTTCAAAGTAGGAAAATAAGATTTTTATGGAAATTCTCTAGGAGCTGGCAACCTGAAGGGGAATTAACTGTGCTTGTGCAACTCATTGTCATTCCAAGGTAGGTCCAATGGATAAATGCTGGCTGAAAAACTCAAACCTACTCAAAAGTGAAAAAAAACCAGAGTTTTGGATGCCTGACAGAATTTAGAACCATCCCCAGGACTTGCTTGTTTTCTGTTTCCAGCTATTTGGATTCCACAGATGATTTATCCAGCTCTTGGCAGGTTACTCAGAATTTGGGCTGCAGGTGGCACCTGAGAATCGAGGTAACTCCTGCTCAAGGAGCAGTTTCAGGGTTTCAGCTTCCATGACTTTTACCAGGATTTTTCAAAGGAAAACTCCAATTCATCAGTTCTTCATCAAACCTTTTTTTTTGGATAGGAGCAGGATTTGAGCCTCATCCAGAGGAAGTTTTTCCTTCAAGGTTTTGCTTTAAACACACCTGGAACGTGGAAGGACCAGACCCTACGTGTGTCCCCTCCGTCACCCCTTTGCCGCTTTTCCAGTTGAAGGCAGAGAGAGCTCAGGGTCCCGTTCCCCCAGATTCCTGGCTGTGCTCCCATCCTACGTATGTTCAAAACTGGGATCAGTTTTGGGCCCCTCCTGACAAGAGACACCTGGAGGGGCTGGAGGTGTCCAGGGAAGGGAACGGAGCTGGGGAAGGGCTGGAGCCCCAGGAGCGGCTGAGGGAGCTGGGAAAGGGCTCAGGCTGGAGCAGAGGAGGCTCAGGGGGAACCTTGTGGCTCTGCACAGCTCCTGACAGGAGGGGGCAGCCGGGGGGGGTCAGGCTCTGCTGCCAGGGAACAGGGACAGGAGGAGAGGGAATGGCCTCAGGCTGGGCCAGGGGAGGCTCAGCTTGGATATTGGGAAAAATTCCTTCCTGGAAAGGGTGGTCAGTGTGGCAGAGCTGCCTTAATGGCTCATCCCACAATTGTGTCCATGCGGATTTAGGAGCCATTAGGGCTTTAACAGCCCCATGGATGTGGCACTTGGGGACATGGGGCACTGGTGGCCTTGGCAGTGCTGGGGAATGTTTGGACTTGATGATCTCAGAGGACCAGAGCAGAGCCCACATTCTCAGGGCTGTGTTTTCACCTCTTCTGGAAACAACTCAGCTCCTCGCCACCCCAGTTCCTGCTGGGAGCCACCCACAGCCCAAAGCCCACAGGGATCCTGCCCTGGCCCCTCCAGTGTCACCAGCCGAGGCCAGCCGCTGGCTGTGTGTGTCCCATGGATGCACTGAGCTAAGAGGATGAAACCAGGACAAATAATGGGATATGGCCATGACCTTCCCACCCCCGCAAAGCTCATTATCTGCTCCAAGGGTCCAGCTCCACAGGCAGCAGGCACAGGAATGCCCAGGCTGGCACCGAGGGTGGGAACTGCCAGCTGCTCCCAGCTCAGGAGCTGAGCGCTTTAAAACGAGATCACCTGTAATTATCCTACTGCAATTAACCACGGGCTGGGAGGTGTAACAGGGAATTAGGGGAAAGGAGGTAATTACGGAGGAGCCATGGGAAGGCAAGGCTGGGAGCTGCGAGGAGAAATGGCTCCAGCAGCTGATAGGAATCAACATCCTAATAAAAACCAGCAGGGAACACCTTGGAATCTCCCATCCCAAAGCTTCCCAGAGGATTCCATGCTGTATCCCAAAGGGAAATCTGCACCAACAGGCTTCATTTAGAGCCAGGTTTAAAAAAAACAAACAATCCACGTGATGGAGAATGGTTGTCAGCATTGCAGAGTGTGGGGAGGTTTCGGGAAGATGATCGGGGTGGTCCTCACGGGGCCGCAGATCCCGCCATGGGCTGTGGGGCTTCCATGGAGCAGGTCAGGACAAGGCGTGGTCTTGGCAGAATCCCACAGCTGTGTCCATGTGGATTTAGGAGCCATCTGGGATGGTTCCTAACATGATTCCCTGGTTTTGAAAGGCTGTAGGGGCCCCCTCTCTGCAGCCTCTTCCTCTGTGATTCAGACGACGGCTTGATCCAAACCCGGATCAAAGGATTCAGATCAATACAAACCAGGATTATGTTCGCTGGAAGAGAAACGGACGCCAGGGGTGGAGAGGGGAGAATATCCTGCAAGAGGGATCTCTCAAACTCAGCTGCCAGTGGCAGCCAAGCAAATTAAAGTGATTAATTTGGGTTTATACCCACTGCAGCCAGGCAGTGCCATTCCTCAGGGTGCTGCTCCCACCAAACAGGGATCAGGGGATATTTTTTCACTGAACTCAATCCTGAGCCAAAACTCATCCCTGCGTGGAACGAGGGCTGCAGTGCACTGGGCTGAGGAGCTCAGACACGAATATCCCAGCTCATCACTCATTCCCAGCATTAATCTCCCTGCCTTGGTGTTCCCAAAGCACAAACAATCCCAGCCACCGAGCAGGAGCAACACCTCGAAATCCAGCTTATAAAATTCTCATGGAGAGGTGGCTAAATTTAGTTCCAGCTGAACTTGGTCAGGGATGTAAGCAAGACTCAGCCACAAATCCACGCTAGGCTGGCACAGGGACACAGGACAGCAGGAAGAGACTCCTTGAGGAACGCACCCAAAGCCCAGCACAGAGCCCAGGCTGAAGGATGAAAGTGCAGGAAAAGTGATTCCTCAGCGAGCTCTAGGGCTGAGGTGTCGAGGCCAGGAAGCTACAGCCTCAGGAGGCAGCACTGTTCTCAGAGCTCTCCCAGGATCCACCCTCTGGAGAGCAGAAAATGAGGAATGGGCAGAGGATGCTGTGCCCATCCCCACATGCTTCTCACCCCACCAGGAGCCTGGATTTATCCTTCACAGCATCCAAACTGCTGCCTCCCACTCACACAGGGGACAGCAGGAACAGGAGGTGACAGAACATGACCCGAATTTTGCCCCGGGGCCAGAGCTGGATCGAATCCCAAAGTCCCCAAGGCTGCTCTGCCTCAGCATCATCACAGCACAGATGGGGCTGGAGAGCAGCAGCCAGGCTGACAGGCCACCAGTGACCAGAGATAAAAGCAAGCTCCATCCATGTGCAGTCCCAGATCCCAGGGAATCCCAGTGTTACCTGCAAAGAGGTGGCAGGAGGGACAAAGGTGGTTTCTCCTCCTCTCCGTGGCTGGAAAAAGTTGTGGCAGCTCCTAATCCAGCACTGGCTGATGGAACAGAGAAGCACAGCCAAGACAGGGAGGCACAGCCAAGGTGGCCGAAAGAAATGGAAAAATACCACCGAGGCTCCTGCAAATTGCCATGGAGGAAGAGGCAAAATGCCATGGAGACCCTGCTGGGGAGCAGGAGGTGAGACTCGGTGCCATGAGCTCTGTGGTGCCTCCCTGTGCCCAGCAGCGCCACCGCCAAGGGCACATTTAGCACCTTTCACACATTTGTCACGGCAAATATCCCGATTTCACAGCTTGTTGCTGGCTAATGGGAACGTCGTTAACAGTCCCAGGATTATTCATGCAGCAGAAAACGATCACCCCGAGGTCACCCATGCCCTGCCAAGGTGGTGGTGTCACACAGCTGCGGGGATCTCTGCTTCCTCAGTGGAGCAAACAGTCAGAATCGGATGGAAGGAACAAAGAGATGAGGTTAATTAGCTTGAAAGGGTAAATGATCACAGCAAGGCCTGCCAGACTTCATAGAGTCATGGAATGGATTGGCTGGAAGGGACCTTAAAGCCCATCCAGTCTCTCCTCCTGCCACGGGCAGCGACAGCTTCCACTGTCCCAGGTTATTCCAACCTGGCCTTGGACATTTCCAGGGATCCAGGGGCAGCCACAGCTGCTCTGGGCACCCTGTGCCAGGGCCTTCCCACCCTCCCAGGGAACAATTCCTGCCTGGGGTCAACCTGTCTCACCACAGGGTGACAACCTCTGAGGTAGCCCCAGCACAGCTGAGCATTCCCCATCTCCAGCACAACGGCGACGGGCGCCAAGGGAATGCGCTCACATCTGCAATCCCACCTGCCCCAGCATCCCGGAGGATCAGCACCGCAAATCCAACCTTTGGGCAGGAGAAATCCAGCAGGGAAGTGCCTGCTGTTGTGGGAGCAACACCTCCTGCTCCTCAACCATGAGACAAGGACCACTTCATGGCCCAGGAGTGACGGGAGAGGAGGCAACTGCCAGATGCATTCAATCATCTCTTTTTCTTCGCTGAATTACAGAGCAGGAGCCGTCACTGCACTCAGCGGGGACAGAGCTCTGCCGTTCCGAGTGCCTGGGAGATAAGTGCTCCCTTCCTTCCTGGAGTCATCAAAACCCTGGGACACAGCTGGCTGCTGCTTGCTGCACAGCAGCCCCCCGAGGGAAGGGCGACTGCGGAGCTGTGTTTAGCTCTGAACACAGCGTGAAACCAGGGACTCGCAGCATCATGGGCTGGGTGGGAAGGGACCTTGGAGCTCATTCCTTTCCACCCTCTCCATGGGCAGGGACACCTTCCACGGAGTTCCTCCAAGCCCTGAACACTTCCAGGGACGAGGCTGAAGCCATCTGAGTTCGAAGTGGTGAGAAACAGTCACACTCTGCCATTGGACCCAAAGAGGGTTAATTGGTCCTTCCTCCCCAAAAAACACTCGGAGCAGCAAGCGAAATGCAAGGACAGAGCCAACCTGAATCCCAAATCATCCCACACACAGTCAGATGGCAGCGAGACATGGTTTGGAGTGTGGTCATCTGCTCGACAGCGACGGCACCCACGGCCGTGCCGGGGCCGGAGGCCAGGCTGCTGCTCAGCACCACATCAACACAGACTGCTTAAATAACAGCGAATCCGTCCCAAATCCTTGGAGTGACCCTCAGCCGGCAGCCCGGCTGTGTGAAGCAAGATGCAGGAACACCAGGAACTGCTTCTCCCTGGGGCAGGGCTGGTGGGGAGAGCTGGGCTGAGCCTCCACACATCGCGACACCCCAAGAAACCAAGGTGATGTTGCATAAACCCTGTGAGGGCTGCAGGTGCAAGCTCAACGCTGAAAATCATCCCACTCTCTTTGCGTCCAGGGAAAATAGGTGCTACAAAAATGCACAGACATGGAAAAGATCCTTAGTGCCCTGACAGGAAGTGGGCAGACAGCAGAGCAGGCTCCAGGCATCCCTCGGTGCCACTGTCAGCAGCTCAGCCGGAGCCCCAGCGCTTGAACAAGGTGCTCCCAGGATCCCTGACAGTCCCATTCCACAGGACACCTTGTGCCCCAGCTGTGCCTGCTTCTCTCTGGAGACTGCGGACTCCCTGAGAGTCAGAGATGTCCAAGATGGAGATGTACAAGATAGAGGAATCCAAGATAGAGATGTCCAGGACAGAGAAGTCCAAGATGGAGACACCCACACTGTGGTGGGGGTCAGATCCTGTCTCCTGTTTGTGTCTCTGGCAATTTTACCACCTTATCATGTTATTTTGGGCCATCTGCTTAAATGTCACGGACATACCAGTGTTCCAACCAGCTCCATCCTGGCCAGGAGCTTCCTCAGAACTGAGCTCATCCCAAAGCTCATCCCGAAGCACCGTGGCTGGCACGGCGTGCAGACCCCGCCTGCAGTGCCGCTGTCACCGCCGTGGAATCCACCCCATGCAATACAGAGGGGATTAGTGGGAAACAGCGGCAAATCCGCCAGGCCGGCTGTGCTAAGAGCCTCTAATCCCAGCCCCACGCAGCCTCCATGGAGGAGGGATCATGGACCCATCCGGAATCGGCGGCACTGGGCAGCAGAGGAGCTCATGGTCACTGTGGTTCTGGGAAGGGGAATGAGCCAGCACTGCCCACGGGTTACAGACCAAAGCGATGCCAGCCTGGAGCTGCGCCACGGGAAGGATCTGGGTCTGGTTTCTGGTGGAAAAACAACGAAGGAATTTGCTGGATACTCCGAGGTGTCGGTACTACCAGCTCTTCCATCCCAAACCTCACTGAGCAGCACCCAGCAGCCTCTACTGGCCATGCCAGAGGGTGCCAAGGACATGCTGGGACCAGTACAGAAGATACCCTGGGGGCTGAGCCTGTGCTGGGAGCTCCTGCTGCACAGCGGTCATCCCAGAACTGTGTCCCTGCAGAGCTTCCCTGCTCTCCTCTGGCCATGCAAAGTCTCAGGCTTATCCTCCTGGTGCTCTCACCTGCCTGCACAGCAGCAGGGCCTCTCCACTGCCACCTCTGCCAAAAATCCCCTCCTCGGGAAGCCCCCGGCACTGGCTCTTCCCCTGCAGGGAGGTACCTCCAGGTGGCTGCTGCAGATTCTTCACTCCCCTTCACTTTCCCAAACCCCCAAACCTACCCCAGCAGCGGGGGACCCTCCCAGGTGGACCCCACCACGAGGAGAGCAGCTGATCTCCACTTGCAGGCTCCTGGAGCCCCGATCCTGGCGCTGGTGAGCCCGGAGAGCTCTGTCCCGCCGACGGCTCCCAGGTTTCCTGAGGCTCTTGCTGGCCGCTTTCCTCATCCCCTGATGGAGCAGATTCCAGGCTGGAGGAGCATCTGTCCAAGCACTCGGCGGCAGGAGCAGCTGGCACTGCCCGCGGGCAGCTCCGACCCCGGGATCTGCAGGAAGCTGCCTCGGATTGTCCCTCGGACTCAGCCTCGTGCAAACCTCCCCGCGGTACGAGAGGGGCTGCAGGAGCAGCAGCAGCCCCCCACAATCCCCTCATCTCCCAACGCCACAACCTCTTCCTGGGTAAATCCACGGGAGAGCAGAGCTGCCATTCCAGTGCTTTTTCCTTCGACAGACACTGGAGGAAGGAGCTGGAGTGAAGCATCTCAGCGCAGCAGCCCAGGGAAGAGGCAAACACAACCCTTGTGACCCCAAAGGGATTCACCCAGCAATGCTTTGGTATTTGCCCTCCCCACGGCCCCATCCTGCCCCAGGCTCCAGGCAGGGATGAGGATCCCAGGAGGATCCCTGGGCACAGATTGATGGCAGAGGCGGTGCCTGGCTGGGCTGGCTCCCAGCTCAGCAGAGCTGCTGCTCAAGCCCAGGCACTGCTGACGGTGCAGGGCCTTGCTGAGCCCACCAGCACAGCCCTGCTGACCCAGCAGCACGGCACAAACGCTCCCAACTCTCCTCGGTGGGAAAGTCATCCCTCTCAGCCAAAAAAAGCCAGGAGGGAAGAGCTGCAGGAGGCACCCTCGGGTACCGAGGACAGATTCATCCTCCCTCTTCTTGCACGAGGTTCTGAGGGGAGCCCTGCGAGAGTCTGAAGCCTTCTGGGGGTCAGATGGACACGAGGAAGAGGAAGGGAAGGAGGAAAGGTGAAAACCCCCAAGGCAGGGTGAGCAGGAGCACCCACTGAAAGCCCCAACACAGAGGCCACACGGCCACACACGAGGTCTGAGCACCCACACGCCTGATAAAATCTGGCTGGAAGCACTCAGGGAATGATGATGAGGAGGGGAGTGGGAGGAAGGCACTGCCTGTCTGAACAGATCTGATCAGAGTTACCCTCACACCTCTACATTTAAAAAGCATCACAGGATGCTCTGAGAAAGGCGCAGCAGCTGCGAGCGCAGGGGCCAGGCTCCACATCTCATCTCCCCATCTCCACATGTCCCCATCTCCATTTCCCTGGCCCCACCCAAGCAGGGACAGACCCCAGGGTGCTGCTATCCCCCTCCCACCCCCCCCTGCAGTCAGAGCAAAGCACCCACCAGGTAT
>VZRN01004187.1:58172-85552 GCA_013397935.1 Dasyornis broadbenti
TCCTCGTCAGCGCGGCACATCCACAGCAGGAACATGCAGGACACCCAGAGCCCTCGCTGCAGCCCTCTCATCCGAGGGGGATTAGGGCTGGGTTAGGGATTTAATCCCACTGCCGGGACTTTTCTGGGTCGGTGGCATGGTTTGCAAGGCGCTGATTAGTGCGCGTCGTTAGCGCAGCACGGATAATTAACACAGCCTGTGCCACATGTCAGCGAGAGCTCCTGCGCCATCACCCTCGCCACGGGCACGGGGGACAAGCCCTGGCTCCCTGTGGGGTTTAGCTGGAATTTTGGGCAGCAGAGCAGCTGCCTGGGGTCACGGAGGGAATCCCTGCCCTAAGGAAGCAAATCCAGGGGTTAAAGATGGAGTTTTCTCGCTGCAGCGCTGGAATTAACCCCTGGATGCACAGGCAGAGCTCCTCCAGCCCATTGGCAGTGAACTGGGAGCAGCCCAGCAGGCTGCTGGTCCCTTCCTGCTGCCCAGATGGAGGATGCCAGGCCCATCACCCTGCCTGTGCCGTGATGGGTTTGGGGACCCCAAGGGACAGCTCCGTGTTCATCCATACTGGGAACCAGTTCAGCACAGGGACAGGCCCAAGGGATGGACCAGCAGCACCACCCTGGCCCCACGGTCATCCCAGGGCGGTGATGCCAGGGACTCTGCTCCCTCCCAGATTTAAACAGTTTTCCAGGCAGACACAGACACACACACACGGGGTGTATCCATCACCTACCACTGGATAAACCCCCAGAGCTCACACACCGGGCTGGAGCCTGCGCTGGGCATCGTGGGGCTGCTCAGAGCAGGGGCTCAGCACATCTGAGTTCATATGGAAACAGTTTGGGGAGGGTGGATTAATTACAGCAGCATTCCCACAGGGCAGAGGGGGCTCAGTGCTCCACAGGGAAGCTGGAGGCAGAGGAGAAAGCACATCTTGTGCCCAGGCAGCTCATTCCAGCACGGGCACCCAGAGGGCTCCAAACAAACCAACTCCACCAGGCAGATGCCACTCGGAGCCCCCAGGAGCCCAGCGTGGCTGTAGGGAGAGGCCAGCGGTTCCTTGAGCCTCTGGCACGTGGCACAGGGCCACCCAACAACTGCTGGTGAGCTGGAGCACAGCCCTGGAGGCATCCACAGGGAGAAATCCTGCTGGGGCTGGAGGATGCAGCCTCTGGGATGCTGCTGGGTATCTCGGAGAGGCTTAAACCAACAGCCCGCGGCCCCATTCCTGGAGGAGAGGCAGCACATGCTGCTGACCATCTCACTCAGCTTCCAGCTCCGTGTTTCACACTCTTGGAGGCCCTCCCAGCAGGTCTGGGGGATGGAAGGTGCTCTGAGCTGTCGCAGGTGCTGCTGCTCCAGGCAGGTTCATTCCCACGGGAAAGGAAAATGCGGATGGGAAATCGGCCTGCCTCGAAGCGGGGCTGGCATCCCTGCAGGACAGGCTGGGGTGGCCACTCCAGGTGAGTCCCTGGTGTTCCTAGGACCGCCTGCTCCAGGCGGTCCCTCCTCACCAAATCCTGATGGAGCAGCATCCCCCACCCAGCACCGCACTCCTGCCCCTCTCACCCTTCCTGGTCTGGGCTGCACCAGCCCAGCAGAGCCTTCCTGCTCCTCTGCCCCTCCAAAATGTCAAGGAAAAACACAAACTAACCCAGGAATGACACAGGCAAGCCCAAGCCCTGCTGCTCTCCACGCTCCCGTCCCTCGAGGAAGCACAAAGCTCTGCCGTAGCATCCCCATTCCCATTAAAAACCTATTTCCATCACCACCCACAGCCCTGTGAGCTCTTCCCGACGCCCAAACTGGCTTCCTCAGCGCATCCACACATCCCTCCTGCCTGCTGGCTCCTGCTGAACTAGGAGACGGAGCTTTCCCCACTCCCTGGATGAGTCTACACAACTCAACGCTGCTCCGGATCCTCTGGGCCTCTCATTATCCCGGTCATTTGCTGCTTCTTATTTTCACACCCCTCCCACTCCTCCCCCGTGGCAGATTGTGCCTTGGCTTTCCATGTCTGCTGCCCAGCCCTGCTGACACGGGGCTGCTCCATCCCAGCGAGCCTGGGCTCTGCCTGCTGCAATTCCAACAGAGAGCAGAGCCAACAGGAGGCTCACAGAGCTCTGGGCTTTAAGCCCTGCGCCGGCCAAGCCCGGCACGTCTGAAATGCTCACCTGGAACACGACAGCCCTGCTCTGCCTCTGCCCAAACCTCTCCCCATCAGCCCCAGCACCACCTGCCCAGGTGACGCTCCCACCCTCTGGAGTGAAGCACCCAGCACACCAGAGAGCACCCAGAGAGCAGAGGGATCGTCACCTTCGCGGCAAAGCTCTCGCATTTCCATCTCTATTTATTTATTTCCTGTGCTTGCTGCGCTCCCCGCGGCTCCGGGGCCATTTACATAATCGGATCAGAGGCAGCTGCACAGGAACTGCACGCGCCGGCCCCAGAGCTCCCAGCCCTTCTCCCCAGGAGCACCCTTCCCTCCCCTGGAGCACCCATTCCTTCACTGGAGCATCCACCCTTCCCCAGAGCATCTATCCCTTCTTCCCAGGAAAACTTATTCCTTCCCTCGAGCACCCATTCTTCCACTGGAGCACCCACCTTTTCTCCCCCTAGCACTCCTCCCTTCCCTGAAGCACTCATTCCTTCTTCCCTGAACACTCAATCCTTCCCTGGAGCACCCATTCCTTCACTGGAGCATCCATCCCTTCCTTGAAGCACTCATCCCTTCCTCCCTGGAACACTCAACCCTTTCCTGGTGCACCCATCCCTTCTTCCCAGTGGCACCCATCTCTTCCCAGGAGCACCCACCCCTTCCGCTCACAGCCACAGCACCAAACCTCACGGATCCATATCCACTTCCATGGAGCAGATCCATGAGGTTTGGTGCTGCAGCCAGAGCAGAGCATGGACACACGAGCATCCACGTGCCAGCACCAGCCCAGTGCTTTGGGCTGGAATCTCTCCGGGAAAAACCTGGCGAGCAAGGACAGTTGAATTTCTCCCGCAAGGAGCTCCTGGCCTGGCAAAAGCACCTTGTGCTCCCATGGGATACGTGCTCAGGGATGGAGGTGGGCAGGAGCAAGGTGTGTTTTCGCCAGGAAAACTCCCCGTGCTTCCCTGGAGCGGTTTCATGTTCAATACAGAAGATTTTGGGAACTTTGCACTGCACAGAGATCCCCCCCACCCCGCCACGAGAGGCTCCTGGCAGCTCCAGAAGGCATCAGCCCATCTCAAAGGAGAATCAAGGCACAGAAAAGGATCCATGCTGGGAAAGGTGGGAGCACCAGTCCCCATGACGGGGGGTTCAGCCTGGTCCCCCTTCCTCCTGGTCCTCCCTGACTGCTTGTCCTCCTCTTGCCTTTCTAACCCAGCCCTGCCCACAGCTCCGTCACCTCCTCCCAAAACAACGGGCTCAGCAGGGATCTGGGAGAGCCACAACCTCCTCCTGGAGCTGCTCCCATCCTGCTCCTTCCAGGGCACACCCTTTCCCTCAGGCATCTCCTCAGGATGCCCAGCCACGAGCCGAAGTACCAAAGGATGCTGTTAGAAACAGATCCACAGCATCCACGTGAGAACGTGCCCTGCCACCCCCCTGGCCCCTCTTACCTGCTTGGAATTTTGGACAAGCCACGTTCCTGCTGTTTTATCCCGGCATGGCAGTTTGTGTGGAATTTCCCACCCTCCAGACAGCCTCGCTCAAGCTTTTATCACGTCGCAACCACCACAACCTCCTCCTCCTCTTCCTCTTCCTCCTCCTCCTCTCTGGGCTGGACACAGCTAATACTGCTCTGCTCATCCCTTCCTAAAGGCTGCTGGAGAAATCCTCTCCCCGGCAATTCCCTGCCCACATCCCATTGCCGCTCTGCCTCCTGACAGCAAACCAAGGGTCCGCCGGCACCTCCCACCACGCTGCCAACCCCATTCCCAAAACTTAGACAGACTCTCCATGGGGAGAGAACTGCACAAGCATCCCCAAACTGCTCTGAAACACAAGACACCGACTCAGGAAGCCCTTCTCCCCCACGGCTACAAAATCCTGAGAGTGGGAATGGGGAGGACGCTGTGACCGTGGGGCTCCGAGTGCCCTCCAGCTCCTGCTGGGAATTATTGTTAATTTTTAAAGCCCACATCAAACACCACCCGACCTCCTTCTGCTCAGGGCTGGGACAGCACGGCGACAGCACTGCTCCATTCACAATTCCCTGAGCTCTGCCTTCATACATTATTCCAGCTCAGAGAAGCTTTGGGATTGGTTTTTTTTTTAATTTCCTTTAAATATTTTATTCAGTTCTGCTCTCTCTCAGAGCTCTCTGGGGTAAAGCAGGCTCCCCAGGCAGGGCTGCCTCACTGCGATGGAGGCAGAGCCACACTCCAAACACGAGCTGTCTCCAAAAAATAACCGGAAAGCACCGTGAGGCTGCTCTAGGCGGGAGCAGCGGCAGTGCCAGCACCGCTTCCCGACCTCTGACAACCTGGCTGGGAGAGCACAGCTGGCATAAGACTCCGAGGGGGTTAAATCCCGCAGCCGTGTGGAACACGAGCAGCTCCATGGAAGCAGCGAGGATGCGAGGGATGTGGGTCTCAACCTGCAGCGGGCAGCGGGCTCTGAAGTGTTGTGCCGGTCAGAATTCCCCCCATGGAGAAGCAGAAAGCCCCTCAGCATTCCCAACATCCCCATTTCCCAGCTTTACAAAAATGACCTGCTCTATGGAGCAGGCTGTGAGGATGTGGCAGACCTGTGTCCCAGAGGGGTCCATATCCATGCCCTCTTCCCAGCTGCATCTTCCCAACTTCCCATCCCCTCACCGCGGCGCCGAGCCCCGGCCGTGCCGAGCCCCGCGGTAACACGAGCGAGCAGGGAGGGCAGGAGGATGGAGGAGGAGGAGGAGGAGGAGGAAGGGGGGAGGAGAAGCAGCACTCACGTTGATCATAGCATTGGAGGTGATGCGGAAGAGCGTGGCGCGCTCGTTCACCGCCTTGATCTTCTCTCCGCTGTCGGCCGGCAGGCGCAGGTTCTCCAGCTCGCTGAGCGAGCGCTGCAGGGCCGCGCCGTGCTTGGCGATCAGCTCATTGCAGGTGCTCAGGTCCTCCAGCTTACTCGACAGGGTCTTCAGGGGGCCGTGCAGCTCGCTCTTGTCTGACTGCGAGGCGGGCTCCTCGTCACCCGAGTCATCTGCCAAGGGAGGGATGGAGAGAACAGCGTTTCCATGGTTACCCGGACCCGCGAACCCGGCGGCGCCACGGGCAGGGACCTCCCGCCTCCTCCCAGCGTCCGGCCGGGGGTCGTGGCCACCGCGGCCCACCCCCGGGGCACAGCGTGGTGGGGGTGGCACCCAGAGCCCTGAGCAGGCACTGCTGTGGCTGCTGTCACCGCTGGGGTAGCACAGGGGGTGCCACACACCAAACCTGCCCTTCCCAGGCACACCGGGGTCGATCCACCCTGCAGTGGGGGCTCTGCGAGCTTTGCTCGGGGCAGGGTAAACTGCTTCACCCGAGGGAAAGGTCACAAAGACACCAAGGAAAGTAACGCTGCTACCCAAAACCACCAGCAGTCTTCAGAAAGAAAAGTCCATGATCAGCATCTCAGCTACAGCAAAAATTCCTGCAACTCCAGAACACTTAAAACCAGGAAAATAACCCAAAACTACTCAGTGAGGGTAAAGCAGCTCCCCCAGGGAGGAGGTGATCAGCCCCGATAGGCAGCGACACCCAAAGTAAATACAGAAAGAAGCAGAGCAGGTCCCGGGCAGCGGCTGTGCCCCATCCTTAGGCTCAAAAGTTAAGCCAGGGTTTTCCAAGCACTCCCAAAACCCAGTTAGGCAGCAGAGCGGGGAGCTGCTCCTTTATCTCCCCTCTTTCCATCATGTTTCTGGATTTCGCAGAGATGGACACCAGCAAAACCTGGCTGCAGCTTCTCTGCCAGGTCTGGGGGAGTTGGGGTGGCGGGGTGAGTACATCCTCCAAACAATCCAGGCACAGAGCTCAGGGATGGCTCTGGTGTAACAGGGGGGCAGCAAATTCCCTCTCTGGGCTGCGAGGAAGGAAGGAAACCCGTGATTCCCTGGCAGGTGGGTGTTTAGCTGCTATTCCTGGCTCATTGATAGGAGCTCTGGAGATGCTGTGGGTACTGAGAGAGGTGTTCAGGCACTGCTCAGAATGAATCCACAGCTAAGGAAACCAGAGGAAGAGCACGCTTCAGTTACTGTGATCCAAAGGGAAGGATCTGGATAAATCTAACAGGATCACCAGCCTGGGGTGGAAGAGGAGCAGAGCACGGCACGGTGCCACACCAGGGCTCGTGGTGAGCCTACCCAGGATGGATGTGATGGGATGGGGCTGATCCTCCACAGCAGGACCAACCCCAGCGCCCAAGGACAACGGGAGAAAATCCAAGGGAAGCAGGGCATGGAGCAAACTGCAGCGAAACACCAGGGCAGCACCTCCCAACGTCACCATCTGGTCCCTCTGCAACCCAGCTGACAAACACGAGGAGCAGCTGCTGGAGCCAAGAGAGGAAGCGGCCACCAAGGCCCAAGGACAATCAGAGCAGCCAGGGGAAGGCAGCTGGGAGCTTCCCAAGGAAGGAGAGCTGCCGGCTGAGGTGCTGGGAGCAGGGCAGCTCCCACGGACAGGCTGGGGAGCTGCTGACCCTGGGCAGGGGACAGGACCAGAGGTTTGAAAACACACCCAGCACCAGGGAAGTCTCCAGCACAGGTGAGAGGGGAAGGGATTTGGAACAGGCAGGATTCCAAGGGCTCCATCCCAGGAGGGTGCACAGAGGCACCACAGCGATGGCACGGGCTCACCACGGGCACCGCACAGGGCAATTCCAAAAGATCTGGCAAGAAAATCAAAGTCGCTTTTCTATCAGTACAGGAAGTAACCAAAGCCTCCTTAAAGAGCAGTTTCTTTTACAAAAATTTCAAGTGTTCCCACAGCGCCTTCCATGCTGGGGCACACAAAGGGTCTCCAGCAGTGTGGGCACATTCCCCGGGCTTTGGATGTTGTCCTTGCACCTGTCCTGAGCCGGTGCTTCCAAGGACAGAGCATTCCATACCCCGGACGCTCGCTGGGAGAGGGACACCAGGCTGCTCCTGCTGCTCTGAGCCATGTCCCAGGGCTTTCCAGGGCAGTCTCTGGCCTCCTCTGCCATCTCTTTCTCCAGGTAAGATCTGTCCTCTTCCCACCAGCATCCTCTCCAGGCCGTGCTAGCTGCCCAAGCTCCAGAAGGCAGGAACCCCTTCTCCACAGCGCTGGGATCTGATCACTCATGAGGCTGGATTTAATAGCCAATTTATAATATATTCCAACGTTTTATAAAGCTCCCAGGAGCAGAAGCCAACCCTGCTGGCTCAGCTGTCGGTGCCAACAGGAGCCTGAACATGGCAAAACCCACCTCTGAGGTACTCCAGGGGACAATCAGAATTTCCCAATTTTCTGTTTGCAGACATCAAAAATAATTCACAAAGACCATTTTCTGCTTACAAGGGCTGCAAAAATTGTGCCAAGCAGGAGGAAGCGCCTTTCTGCCCATCCCCAGGCAGCATGGAACCCCTAAATCCCTCCCTCTCTTCTCTTCCCCCTCCTGCCTTACACAAAATGCTGCCCCAAAGCTCTGGCTCCCGTGGGCTGTCAGTGCTCTGGGATTACCAGAGCAAAGCCTGGATCACCTTGCCCGGGCGCAACCCCAGACCACAGCCTGGGGATTTTTCACAGAATCACAGACTATCCTGAGCCGGGAAGGGCCCACAAGGATGACCCAGACACCCCAACAAAGCCACCCTGTCCCTGAGAGCATTGTCCAAACGCTCCTGGAGCTCTGGCAGCCCTGGGGCCGTGCCCATTCCCTGGGGAGCTGCTCCAGTGCCAAGACAGGGATGGCAGAGTACGGACAGGGATGGGCTCTGCACTTTGCCAGGACATTATTTCCTGCCCATTGACCGAGGCTGTGGGAACAATCCCTGCCCGAGTGCTCAGCTTGAGGCAGGAACACAGCGTGGCCCAATTTTTTATCGCTGTGCAGAATTATATAAACGCCTCAAAGCCCAGCAAAAGGCAGAAGGAACCTGGGTCAGCCCAGTGATGCTGCTCATTCCAGCTGAGTTGGCTGAGCTGAGCATCCCTCATCAGCTCCCCCTGTCCCAAAGCTGCTGCTGTGGGATGCTGGAATACTGGCAGGGTGGGCAGCAAGATCCCGTCCTCCTCCTCCAGCATGGGCCACTGGAATCACAGAATTATGGAATGGTTTGGGTTGGAAGGGACCTTAAAGTTAATCTCATTCCACCCCCTTGCCATGGGCAGGGACCCCTTCCACTAGAGCAGGAACCCACTCATAATAGAAACATATTTAGAGATAGATAGATAGATAGATAGATAGATAGATAGATAGATAGATAGATAGATAGATAGATAGATAGATAGATAGATAGATAGATAGATAGATAGATAGATAGATAGATAGATAGATAGATAGATAGATAGATAGATAGATAGATAGATAGATAGATAGATAGATAGATAGATAGAGAGATAGATAGATAGACAGATAGACAGAATTATATAATATTATATTATATATAAATATCTCAAGCCATATAATTTGCTTCAATTACCTCAAATCGAAGCATGAGAAGAAGGAAATCCAATGTCACAGCTACAGTCAGATAAATCAGAGTTGGTTAAAGCAGAAAGGATCATGCAGGGCACCCAAACCTCCTCACTGCCATCCCCCAGGGTGGAGCACAGACATTGGCTCTGAAGGTGCTTCCTTCTTTCTCCTGGGAGCTCGAGGGAAAGCTGACCAAATCCCAAATCCACAGAAACACAAATTCCTTCTTCCTTGAGCAAGCAGCAGCCTCTCAGAGGTCCAGCAGCCCCAGACCCAGGCACAGGAGCCCTGCCCGCACCAGGCCGTCCCCAGCAGCTCTCCAGCTGCTTTCCAGGTACCAGCAGGACAAACTGCCACGGGAATGCTGTGACAGAGCACAGGACAGGACTGCCTGGGCTCTGACATCCCCTCATTCCCCCATTAGGAGTGGTCTCAGGGAAGCCACTCTGAATCACAGATTTAGGTTGGAAAATACCTTCGTGACCGTCAAGTCCAACCTCTGACCAGCCTTTGCACGACACACCAATTCAGTTACAGCTGAAGATTATCATGAAGGGCTGGAGGAGAGAGCAGCAGAAATATTTATCCTACTGCTAAGGATGAAGGATTCACTCATCCAGAAAGGTGAAGAGCAACAAGCCTCTGCCTGGAGGTCTTTGCTTGGAGCTCGGCCAAACACCACAGCTTTGGGGATCCTGCCCTTATTCCAGGTTTTGTATCAGCTCAGACAGGAAAAAAAATGGATTTGGCTTTGCTAAAGCTGGGGAAACACCCTGAAGGTCAGGAAATACCCACAGAGAGAGAGAGAGGGAGAGTCTACCCAGGGCTCCTCATTCGAGGATGGACCATGGGGGATTTGCAGAAGCAAAAGTGCAAGGGGCCCAGCAAGGTCACAGCATTGGGACTTCAACCCAAATGGGGGGTTCCTAATTGCACCCACTGAGGGTCACAGAACCTCTTGGAAGCTGCAAAAACACAGATTCCTAAATGCTTGGGAGGATTTAGGAGAGGGAAGAGGGGAAACACGACTCCCCCAGGGGGGTGGTGAGGGACACCCAGCAGAATCCGACTGAAACATTTTCCAGCACAGGGAGTGTGTCCCAACCCAGAGTGAGTTTTAGTGATGCCTCTGGAGGCTTCCAAACATGCAGGGAATGAGGGGGAACCAGAATGGGAGAAGTGAGGACTGGCTGAGGTGGAGGACACTCAGGGGCTGGAGGTGTCCAGGGAAGGGAACGGAGCTGGGGAAGGGCTGGAGCCCCAGGAGCGGCTGAGGGAGCTGGGAAAGGGCTCAGGCTGGAGCAGAGGAGGCTCAGGGGGAACCTTGTGGCTCTGCACAGCTCCTGACAGGAGGGGGCAGCCGGGGGGGGTCGGGCTCTGCTGCCAGGGAACAGGGACAGGAGGAGAGGGAACGGCCTCAGGCTGGGCCAGGGGAGACTCAGATTGGATACTGGGAAAAATTCCTTCCTGGAAAGGGTGGTCAGGGTGGCACAGCTGCTCAGGGCAGTGGTGGATCCCCACCCCTGGGGGGATTTAACAGCCCTGTGGATGTGGCACCTGGGACATGGGGCAGTGGTGGCCTTGGCAGTGCTGGGGGAGTGGCTGGACTTGATGATCTCAGAGGACTTTTCCATTTCCAACCTTAATGATTCTGGGATTCTATTCCAATGCTCTGTGCCTGTTGTCTCTGGATGCTGCTCTCACTCCTTTCCCCCAGTTTGGCCCTTTTGGATCCGCAGCTCCCAGCAGCTCCTAAATCCCATTAAACCTCAAACCAACATCCACCAGCTGAGCAGGACCAAAGCAGATTGGGACAGTGGCTGGGACCAGCAAAAAGCCTGGAGGCCCTGCAGGAGCCAGGAAGGCCTTCCTGCTCCTCCACACAGGGAAGACCCTCCAAGGACACAAAGAGAGCTTTAGTCCACAGTTTCCAGCCCCAGCAGCCCCCATCCCTGCAGGGGGAAGGGCTCAGTGATGGATCCCCTCTGTCCATGCAGGACAACGATGGTGCTCCCACCTGACCCTCATCCCTCCTGCTGCTCCAGCTCTGCCATCAGCTCTCCATGGAGTAAAGATCCTCCCTAAAGCACCAAACCCTCAGGGGTGGCAGGGGGGCTCCCAGTCCCGTGCTGGGATGCAGGTGGCCCTGGATCCTCTCGGGAAGCAGCACATCCTTGGCTCAGGAGCTTCACCCCGGCTCACCCCGCTCCTCCTCGGCACAAGCCGTGCTCGGAATGAAAGGCAGACATTCAGCAGGAGTTCCTGTCGCTCTTCCCCAGGGAACAAAGGCTCCTCAAGAAAACAAACATGAAAGGCTGGCAGGAAAAATTTGACAACAAATTGCCAGGTTCCTCTGGCTCCCGTGCCGTGGATGAGGCAGCCCAGCCTCCACGGCATCCTCCTAAGGCTTCCTGCATTCCCAGTGTGCTCTGGAGATCTCCCTGTGGCCACCGGTGGCACACAGGGACTATCCATGATTTGAATTCATCCCCCTCTCCATCCTGCATCCAAACTTTGCCCTGGCCTTGTGCAGGGCTTGGTGCCAACATCTCCAGGACCCTGGGCTGGAGCGGTGGATTTGGGCTGAGCAGAGTGTGAGGGGCCATCGTGACCCAACTCCAAACCCATCCCTCTTCCCTGTGCCACGAGACAAGTGTGGCAGAGCAGGGCCGGCCCTAGGCACTGCAGTAACCCACATAACACCCTCCTCCTCCTCCTTTTCCTCCTCCTTCCCCCCCTCGCTCCGGGAAGGCTCCACAAATGCAGCTGCTCCTTCCCGCTCTCCTCACGATGCGCTCGGGAAACGTCTGCAAGCACGGGCTCAAATCCCAGAGACACAAACCACAGCAGCTCCTCATAAATCCCCTCTCCAGGAACACTCCCAGCTCGTATTTTACACCTCCACCCCCGAATCCAAGTGCTCCCCAAGCCGAGCCCCTCATGCTTTGTTTGGACTCGGGACCGGCTCCGGCAATGCGGGCTGGGTTTGGTTTGTAGGGCACGGGCACGCAGCGTTGCTATAGGAACCGGCAGCCTCACCGTAAGCTGGGGAGATTATTTTTGGAGCTGTGATGCAATTTAATCTATGGAAAATGGATCGGCAGCCATCAGCCATAAGCCTCCTCGGGCTTGTTTCTCAGCCGCAGAGAACACAAACCTCAGTGCCTGGAGCAGCATCCCGCCGGAGCCACGCAGGCACGAGCTCCCTTTCCACCCCCCCGTTTTCCATCTTGAAATCTTCCCTCGGTTAAATGTTTTCCATTGCCTGCAATTTCTGCGGAGCTGGTGGGAAAGCCGCTGGCTGGAGGCACAGCACCAGAGCATCCCCGTGCTGGGGACACGCTGGGGCCTTGAACTGCAGACCGTGGGGATCCCAGGGACATGGATCCCGTGGGAGGCACTGCCACACTGAGCTCCCACCCCAAAGCCATCAGGGAGCAATCCCAGGGAGCTGCTGCTCGTGGCTGGGCTGTTTCAGTGCTGCCCAGGAGGAGCAGAACTGGGAAGAGCCTTTTCAGGAGGAGGCAAAGGCACTGAAGGGTTCAGCATTAGACCTTTTATTCCAAAATTCCCAAACTGCATCCAGAGTCTGGCTGCGATGTCTCCAGCCCAAAGCACCATAGCTCCCCAGCCCCACACGGTAGCTGGCATGGGCAGTTCATCCCTGCTAATCTTCCTCTCCAAGTCCAGCACAGCTCTCCTCTTCCTCCACCCTTCACCTTCCTTCTCCTCCCTGTGAGTGGAAAACTTTCCCTTCCCAAGTATCCCCATTTTCAGCAGCAATCCTCACCCTTCCTACACCACCTTGAATCTCTTCCCAATCCTCCTGCAAGCCTCAACCGCTCTCCCACCACTCCATCCGAGCCTCCGGAGCCTCCCCAAGGCAGGGCTGGCCCTGTGCTGGAAATTAAACCCAGCTTTCTGCTGGAGGCAGCTGGAATGAGCTGACAGCGGGGTTGGAATAGTGGGATCGATACTGCAGGAGTGTAGCCGAGCCAGAGCAGAGATCCCTCAGTGCAGTCCACAGGGAAAGCTATGATGGAATAGAGGGAATGCTGATGACTTCAATTAAAACAGCATTCCTGGGTTCCCTCAAAGCCACCAGAGAGCACAGCAGTGACAATGGGGCATCTCAGCAGCCGATTTCCCTTTTGGCACCAGGACCTGCACATCTGAGTCCCCAGCCCAGAGAGTTCCCAATCCCTGGAACAAGTTCCCAATCCCTGCCTTCAGGTGCCCAGACGGTCCCACCACCAGCACAGCATGGATTGTGCCTCCATGCCCAGTTCCACCTCTTGTGCACCTTTCTCCTGCCTTTTCCCACACCTGTCTGGGAGTTTTGGATCTAAATGTGTGGGAAATATCCCTTTTGTCCATCCACAGAGAGAGTGGAAGATGTCCATGAGGATCAGCCAGCACCAAATCCTGTGGCCATCCCAGCCAAAACTCCAAGCTCTTGCTCCTCACAGTAAATCCACGGAAATCAATCCCACCTCCTTTCAAGATCCCCTGTTTACCCCAACACCAGCTAAGGGTATGATTCAGAATCACCAGCCCTTCCTGTGTGGAATTATCCGGATCTCTGGGATACGCTGCTCACCTGTCATTCTTGAAGCAGAGCAATTTCCATCCTGGCTCTGGCAGACACAGCTGCTTTCATCACTTTTAATCACTATGAATATTAAATGGGAGCAGGGATCTATATTTAATAGCCTGGCCCGGCTGCCAGGGAGATGGATGAGGTTTATAGCAGCTGCAGATGCAGGAACAGGCGGAATTTTGGTGGTTAGAAAGAATTACACTGAGAATTAATCATCAAAATAGTAGGGAAAATAATCATTCATAAATCATTCCAAATCCGGGCGATCGCTCAGCAATTACCACCGACCTGGCAGGGCTGTTGCTTCTCCCTGCTAATGCAAAGGGAAAGCTGCTCAGGCAATTGAAAGCCTAAAAATAGGGAAAATTGGCTGCTCGTGATGAGCTGGGACATTTCCTGAAGTCACATTCGGTGGCAGCAGGTGGGAGGGGCCCACCTGGTGATGAGGCTCCACAGAGCAAATCCAGAGCTCCAAGGCCACTGCTCCTAGAGGTGTTCACCTGGAGAAGAGAAGGCTCCAGGGAGAGCTCAGAGCCCCTGCCAGTGCCCAAAGGGGCTCCAGGAGAGCTGCAGAGGGACTGGGGACAAGGCATGGAGGGACAGGACACAGCGAATGGCTTCCCAGTGCCAGAGGGCAGGGATGGATGGGATATTGGGAAGGAATTGTTCCCTGGAAGTGGTGGGAGGCCCTGGCCCAGGGTGCCCAGAGCAGCTGTGGCTGCTCCTGGATCCCTGGAAGCGCCCAAGGCCAGGCTGGACAGGGCTTGGAGCAACCTGGGACAGCAGAAGGTGTCCCTGCCCGTGGCAGGGGGTGGCACTGGATGGGCTTTGAGATCCCTTCCCAACCCAAACCATTCCAAGATTCTAAGAAAATAAGCAGGATACAAAAACGGGCAATGGGAAAGCACAAAGCATCTCCATTCCCATCACTGCAGCATTCCCAGCCTGGCTATTGAATGTTTTATTGCTGCAATTACAAAATGATGATGTTCCTGGTCAATAATCCTGAGCAGCAAAGGCTGCACTCGGTCTGGACTGCAGTCATGCACTTCCCGGCACAAACGGGATTTTCCCAACACCCAAACTCCTGAAAAACCCCAGTAAGTTGAAATTCAGGCTACACACACAGACTGTGTTTAAAACACACCAAAAGGCAGGGGTAAACTCCAGATAGGATGGACACACAGGAGAAATGGGAGACGAAATGCAGGATGTGATCGGTCCAAGGTTCCACACAGCATCAGTGGAGAGACCCAACCCAACAGGCAGCCATGGAAGCCCTGGGAGCCAGGTCAGGACTATTTATAAATCCATATAAATTCCAATGGAACTTTTAAAAGTGAGCTAAAAAAGCAGATGAATTCAGGGCTATAGGAACAGAGAAATCCAATCTGAGACGTGAGGTCATTTCTGGTAAGTCCCTGCCAGCCCATGGCTGGTTTGGGATCCTGCATTCCTTGGGTGTGCACCAGGAAAAGAACACCTGTGGTGGCACTGGGGCTGGGAAACACTTCCCAGAGGGACAGAGTGACTGGAAGGACAGTGTTGGGAAGAAGTGGGAGAAAGTCAACTGGAGACTCACTGACTGTCCATGAGGAACAACTCGGGAAGCAAAGCTGGAAAATGGAGCAGACACGGAGGGGCAGCTGTGACACATGGAGCCCTGAGGGTGGAAAGGAGTGTCCCTGTGTCCCTCAGTGCAGGAGAGACCTGGAGGTGTCCAGGGAAGGGAACGGAGCTGGGGAAGGGCTGAGCCCCAGGAGCGGCTGAGGGAGCTGGGAAAGGGCTCAGGCTGGAGCAGAGGAGGCTCAGGGGGAACCTTGTGGCTCTGCACAGCTCCTGACAGGAGGGGGCAGCCGGGGGGGGTCGGGCTCTGCTGCCAGGGAACAGGGACAGGAGGAGAGGGAACGGCCTCAGGCTGGGCCAGGGGAGGCTCAGCTTGGATATTGGGGAAATTTCTTCTTGGAAAGGATTGGCCAGCATGGCACAGCTGCTCAGGGTGGATCCCCACCCCTGGGGGGACTTAACAGCCCCATGGATGTGGCACCGGGGGACATGGGGCAGTGGTGGCCTTGGCAGTGCTGGGGAACAGTTGGACTCGATGCTCTCAGGGGGCTTTTCCAACCTAAAAACCATTCTGTGATTCTACAAATACCTATACATATATATATATATGTATGTATATATATATGTATGTGGGCTGAAACACAGGCAGGCATCGGTGCTGCTTCCACAAGTCTTTCCAGTGGATTCCTTCACAATCTTTCCAAAACTCTTCTCAGGCGGAGCCAAGAGAGCTTTGCAAGATGCCACTTTGCAGGCTTTTGGAGGAGGTGGAGGGTTGGTGGTTGTTTTTTCGCTCTGCCATTTGACTACAGCACTCCGTTCCCCATTTCCAACAGGATAAGAAGTTGGGAAGCCCTACGGAAAAGTATGGATCCAGCCCTGAAATCTCCTGAACAGGAATCTCAGAGACTGAGGGGCAGAGCTGGCAGGGAATGAGCAAGGAGATAAAATGAGCCCAGCTGATGATTTGTGGGAACACTGGAGAGTCACAGTCAGTCCTGCTGGACACGGCCAAATGCCCCTCCTGTCCCCTGCGGACACTTGTGAATGGCAATGAGCACAAACATGGAGGGGAAGGTGTGATTAGAGGGAAATAACGGCTCATTAGCAGATAATTGGGGGCTCAGCAGACAGCTCAGTGCCAGGAAAGAAAATCAAAAACTTTAAAATTATGGCTTGATAAAAATAGAAACTTTTTCATTCTCCAGCTTGGAACAGCAGCGACACACAAAGTGCTGACCTCCAGGAGCAGCTCCGGGTGCAGAGCTGGGGCCAGGGCCAGGGATTGCCTCTTGATACACCTGGAAAATGCTTCCCTGCCAGGAATCCCTGTGGGAAAGGCCAGGACTGGTCCCACCAGCAGGAGGCAAGCACTCAACCTCAGTGCCTGCAGCATCACCTGCAGCTCATCATTTCCTCTGCAAGCCCAGAAAGGATTAAGGGATCTCAACAGCCCCTTCCAGCCCCTAATGGGGCTCCAGGAGAGCTGGAGAGGGACTGGGGACAAGACATGGAGGGACAGGACACAGGGAATGGCTTCCCAGGGCCAGAGGGCAGGGATAGATGGGATCTTGGGAAGGAATTGTTCCCTGGGAGGGTGGGGAGGCCCTGGCACAGGGTGCCCAGAGCAGCTGTGGCTGCCCCTGGATCCCTGGAAGTGTCCAAGGCCAGGCTGGACAGGGCTTGGAGCAGCCTGAGACAGTGGGAGGTGTCCCTGCCCGTGGCAGGGGTGGCACTGGATGAGCTTTGAGGTCCCTTCCCACCCAACCCATTGCACGGCTCTGGGAGCTGTGGTGACCTTGCAGGAGGCCCCATCGCTCTGAAATCCTGCACAGTCAGCCCAGAGATCTGGTTACTCTCTCCACCAGCCCCTCCCAACACTGTCTGTGAAAGCACTTCTCATCCCTGGATAGATCCGTATCAGCAGAGACACAAAATTCCGTGTTCCTTTCTGAGCCTCCAGGCTCTGAAACATCCACATGCAGCTGCACATCTCCCTTCTGCCCTTGACCAAACCACCCCAGCTCTTATTTCTTCGTGCCCTCCAAATTCTCACCCAATCCAAGACATCCCAGCAGGGAGGACTTGCTCTACCCGCAGCTCCAGGAAAATCTCCAAGTGAATATTGACTCCCGCGGACACAAGTGGCATCATAAATAATTCAGTCACTTGCTCTTGTCCAAAGCACGTGAGAAAATGTACAAAACTTGTTAATGAATTGTTTCTGTTCGTTTTGTCACTGAATCCATTGGTTGCTATGGATTTGCATCGCTCCCCCTCGCTGAAATGGAGCAGCTGCCACAGTCTGGTGGCACCACGAGCTTGGGGACAAGAAGACCCCGTGCCCCTGCAGGGGTGACAGGCAGGAGCAGGCATGGAGTGACACCAGGCTGGGCATCAGCAGTCTCCTTAGCCAGGAACAAGCCTGGAGAAGGGCAGAAATGGCCTAAAATTCAAGTATTTTGGAGGTGAGTTTTACTTCAGAGCAGACACTCACAGAAGTGAGCGCTGTCCCAGCTGGGGGGTGACCCCGTGTTCTTGCACAGACAACAGCAAAGCACGCTGCTACCGAAAACAGCGCAGGGCTTGGATGTCTCCTCCTGCATCACCCAACATCCATTTTTAATGATGTTTAAACATTTTCCAGCCCCAGGCCCATCTCCGATGTCAGCAGGGCGAGGAGGGGAGCTCACAGATAGGCTGGCCTCTCCTCCTGACATCCATCAGGGAAAAGAGACTCGGGAAGCGGATGGCCTTGGAGAGGCACGTCAGCTCCCAGGAGCTCCCATCCCTGAAAATAACGTCATCCTTGGGGTACCCAGCACCACTCCCAGCTTCACCACAACGAATCTGGCCCACGATTTTTCAATTTTATTTTAACCAAGAGCTTCTTTTTTTTCTGGAAGTCTCCCCCATCAGCAGGGAACACACATCGTGCCCCAGGCTTCCTCCTGCTCACGGAAGGCAGTGGGAGATGTGCAAAGGACACTCCTACATTCCTGTCAGCTCTCTCCTTGCTCACTAACCCTGCGAACCAGAAGGAGATGACAAGGGCCCTCATTCCCAGGGAGGGGAGCAGTGGCAGAGGCAGGCAGGGAAGGGCAGGGCTGTGATGGCCCCGTCCCCATCACACCCACGGCTGTGCAGGATCCCATGGGAACAGCAAAACCCAGCAGCACCAGGACAACAGCAGGGATGGTGTGCTGAGACACGGGCAGCACATCCCAAAGCTGCTGCTGTGCCACCCAGAGCAGCTCAGAGAGGGCACCTGAGCCTCCCTTTTCCCAAATCCAGCAGCTGACACATCCCTTGCCTCAGGATCAGGGCTCTGCACATCCCTGTAGGACCCAAGCTCAGCTCATCCCAGGCTTTGGAGACC
This sequence comes from Dasyornis broadbenti, assembly GCA_013397935.1. Classification (NCBI taxonomy): domain Eukaryota; kingdom Metazoa; phylum Chordata; class Aves; order Passeriformes; family Dasyornithidae; genus Dasyornis; species Dasyornis broadbenti. The sequence continues at coordinate 76,332 of VZRN01004187.1, forward strand.
CATCCAGGCTGAGCCGCAGCACGGACACGGAGATGGAGACACGTCCTGATGGGCACTGAAACCCTCCTGAGCTGCCAGGGCTCAGCTTACCCGGGGTAAGAGGATCCAGGGGTGTCAGTTATCCACCGTCCTCCGATTCCCGAAGGTCAGGACATTCCAAAGGCACCGGAAAGATGTGCAGGACCTGGGAGTCTCCCAGCCCCCCAGGCTCAGGGAGGATGGCAGCGGGGCAGCAGCAGCCCCAAAGAGGCACCCAGTTTGCACCTGCATTCCCTCTGGATTTAAATCCTGGTCCCTGGGTACCCACAGGCAGCAAAAGCCTCCAAGCCCAGTGAGTCCAACCTGTGACCAATCCCTACCTTGTCACCAGCCCAGAGCCCTGAGTGCCACATCCACTCATTCCTTGAATGTGACTCCAGCACTGCTCTGGGCAGTACCTTCCAATGCCTGACCACCCTATCCATGAAGGAATTCTTCCCAATATCCAAGCTGAGCCTCCCCTGGCCCAGCCTGAGGCCGTTCCCTCGCCTCCTGTCCCTGTTCCCTGGCAGCACAGCCCGACCCCCCCGGCTGCCCCCTCCTGTCAGGAGCTGTGCAGAGCCACAAGGTTCCCCCTGAGCCTCCTCTGCTCCAGCCTGAGCCCTTTCCCAGCTCCCTCAGCCGCTCCTGGGGCTCCAGCCCTTCCCCAGCTCCGTTCCCTTCCCTGGACACCTCCAGCCCCTCCAGGTGTCTCTTGTCAGGAGGGGCCCAGAGCTGCCCCCAGCACTGGAGGTGCCCCAGCAGTGCCAGCTCAGGGGACGGGCACTGCCCTGGCCCTGCTGCCACCCCAGGGCTGCCACAGCCCAGGTGCCCCTGGCCTCTTGCCCACCTGGGCACCCCTGGGCCCGTGTCCAGCCCTGTCACAGCACCCTCAGGGCCTTTCCCACTGGGCACCTTCCAGCCCCTCTGACCCCAGGTCCCTGCCCCTGCAAGGACAGGTGATTTCATGGGTGCCTCTCGCTGACAGACCTGTCCCCGTGGCCAGGGCACTTTCACATGTCCCAGGTTAAGATCATGAAGTTGCTCTTCCACTGCCTGTGGTGAGCCATGGACCATCCCACGTGGGCTCCGTGCCTGGCACCCACCTCCTTTACAGCCAGGACAACCCCAAACCCCGTCCTGTGGCCAGGCTCAGTTCCTGCTGCGGGAGCACATGTAAATCCAGGTTTGATCCCTGCAGGAAGCACCAGCACAGCAGCACTGGCTGCACTGACAGCTGCTCCAGCAGCAGGACACAGAGCAGGATGGGCTGAGGCTCTGCTCCCTGCACAGCAGGTCCTGTCAATGATTTACTGCAAAAAGCTCCTCGGAACCAGCAATCCATCCCTGGAATCTCTCCGCAGCTCGGCACACAGAGGGAGAAGAGCACTCCATGCAGCACAGTCTCCCCAGGAAGTGCTGTGCTGGCTGTCAGTGCAGCCAGGTCAGGGAAAAAAAGGGAAAATAAATAAAGAAATCCATTCCTGCTGCTCTCAGGGCCTCTACTTGCAGAGCCATTTGATGGAGCTGGGAGTTCATCTCCATTCCAATTCTATAACAGCGTTTCTGGTCTCTAATTACACCACCAAGCTGTCAAGATGGCCACTTCCTCCCTAATTACTCTGCTTTGTAATTAAGATACAGCTAATAAACTCCTGTTATTAGTGATTGCTGCTGAGCAGCTCTGAGGTGCAGAGTAGCTCCTGCCTTGCACTGAGAGCATGCATGTCATGGAATCCCAGGATTATTTGGGCTGGAAAAGCCCTCTAAGGTCATTGAGTCCAACCATTACCCTCCAACACCACCAGGCCCACCACTAGACCGTGCCCCTGAACCATTTCCACGGCACCTGCACATCCTTGGGATGCATCCTCTCCCAGCCGAGCCACACGTGCACGTGGGCAGGAATCCACCTTCACAACAGCTAAAAATGAATAGGAACGGGGCAGAGAGGGCATCATTTGGAAAGAAAATGAACATTCCCTGCCCTCAGCACATGATCTGCTGCTTTGCTGAGAGCTCAGGGCTCCCTGCTGCCACGGATGGGCTTGGCCAGCTCCAGGCACTGCGACATTCCCCGATGGCAGAGGGAGCTGCATCGGACACTCGCTGCCCCATGAGCCCATCCCAGTGAGGACCATGGAATAGAATCACGGAATAGAATCATGGAATACTCTGAGCTGACCCACCAGGATCACCCGGTGCAGCCCCTGGCCCTGCCCAGACACCTCAACAATCCCAGCCTGGGCATCCCTGGCAGTGCTGTCCAAACGCTCCTGGAGCTCTGGCAGCCTCGGGACCGTGCCCATTCCCTGGGGAGCCTGGGCAGTGCCCAGCAGCCTCTGGGGGAAGAACTTTTCTCTAAAATCCAGCCTGAATTCCCCCTGACACAGCCCAGTGCACACAGACACCTCCACATCCACCTCCACCAGCCCTGGGAGTCAAGGCCAGCTGTGGAGGGATTTCCTTCCGCTTCTGCCCCTGGGCATCCCAGCTCCCACTGAGCTCCCTGAGCTCCCACTGGTTAAAATGAGAAGATTCCCACAACATGGAACATCTCCACCCATCCCCGTGGACACTCCTGCATTGCTATTTCACCTGGAAAAACAATCGACAGCAAAGGAACCCAGACAGGGCCCCTTGACCATGCACCCTGTGTGATCCATGGAACAGATGTGGAGCACCCGGTCTTTATTTTTAAAAAGGTGACTCCGACAGCCTTGATTAGACACTTAAATTGCTTTTCATAAATAAATCAGCAGCCACAACCGCTAAAGCTGCAACAAAGCACCTCCAGCTCCTCAGCAGCTCCAGCCAGGCACAGCCCCAGCTCAAACTCCAGGCTCTGAACCCAGGAGCAGAACAAGCAGGATGGAACTGATGGATTCAGCACCTCCTCATATCAAAACTCTGAGGAAAGAGCTCCCCACCTCAAGAAATTTCTAAATAAATCTAAGAAAAGGCTGAACCAACACTTCTGCTTGGGCAGCAGGCTACAGTCTGTCCATCATCAACACTCCAGCAGCCACACGTGCCTGGTCCTCCTGGAAATTTAATCCAGCTCACTCCTGAGCAGACTTTAAATGCTCATTTAAATGGCTCCTATCTGGGCCATGAAATAAATACACTCTGCAAGTCAGTAGGTAGAGAAATGCGTTTCTCCACCTATTTCATGGTCCCCTCTGTGTGCTGAAGCCTGTGTGGGGCAGGTGCAGTTCAGGATCTGGAATTCCTTTGAGGATAATCATCCATGTCCCCATCAAATGTTAATGACAGATTGCATCTGGGCATGGTAAGAAACCCAGGCCCAGCACCAAGCACACAGCATGGACCTGGAGAGGGATATTCCTGATGGAAATGCCCTCTGAAAGCAAGAACAGTGCTGCATCTACTGGCAAGACCTTTGAGATCCTCCAAATTAACTAATGATAAGCTAATGATCTTTACCTGTTAATTACCCACAGACTTTTCTGTGCACAGCAACTGAGGTGTCTGCATTTCTCTTTCTCTAAAGACTTCAGCACCTCAGTCCTTCCTCCTTAATTTGCCTCAGCTCCATGAACCCAACACCCAAAATTCCACTGGCTCCAAATGAACTGGATCAGTGCCTTAACACGCAAATCCAGAACAAAACATCTCCTTAAATCCTTCTTCATCTTTGTTTGTCTAATCAATACAGCCCTGGCCCAGGGTGCCCAGAGCAGCTGTGGCTGCCCCTGGATCCCTGGAAGTGTCCAAGGCCGGGTTGGACGGGGCTTGGAGCAGCCTGGGACGGTGCAAGATGTCCCTGCCCCCTGGCACCGGATGAGCTTTAAGGTCCCAACCCAACCATTCTGGGATTCAATAATTGGTTTTATCTTACAAGCACAAAAGGAACCCTTAAAGCCACCCAAAGCCTCCAGGCTGAGCTCTTCTGCTCCCAAGGAATCGCCTGCTGAGCAGAGGCCGGCCCAGCTTTTCCCTGGGCTGCTCATTAAAAGTCATCAGCATTTTAAACATACCTCAGACAGCTCCTTTTGAGGAGATAAGTCGATTTGAGGACAAAATTTTGGTAGCAAAAAATCACAGCATGAAGATTTCTAAATGCAAAGCAAAGCCTCCTTGGGAAGTATTTTCCCTTCCAAAGCATCACATTTCCAATGGGGAATGTGCTTACCAGAGGGAAACACTTTGCACATCACTGTTTTTACAGTAAATTGGTTTTAAAAGCCAACATTTTCCAGCTTTGGGGTTCAGTTTGTGGTTAAAACATGAAAAATATTTGCCTGTCATGTCCGAGGGCCAAAGCCTCTGGGTTTGTCAAATCTGTTCCACAAATGTCAAATGGATGTTCCCCATGCAGTGGGGAAAATGGAAAATTTTTCCATGTCACTGCAAAGCTTTCCCAAAATACCACCAATAAAATGGGGGAAAGATGCTTTGGGGGCAGAAAAAGACCAGCCCTGGAATTACCCCAATCTCACCTCAGACACCCTTGGAGAAATCTCCCCAGGTTCTTCCCTGCAGTTCCCAAGCCCACTCCCCGTTTCTCCAGTGTTCACCACTCACCTTCCCCCAAATTTTCACACGAGGCTGGTTTCAGCTTTTGATGAGAATAATTGTGGTTTGGGGCACTTTATTCTCCACTGAAGCCTCGTTATGTAAAGCTCTGTGCAGAACTCCTGGAACACGCATGTCCTTACGTCACCCAGCTGGAAAAACAGCTCGAGAAGGAAACCAAAGGGAAGGGGACAATCTGGATATGATAAAAAAAACTCTTTTTTTTTGGTCATCTGAAGCCAGCTGTAAATCCTCAATTGCTTGAATTTTGATTTGACCTATTTGCATTCCTTCTTTCCCCACCCTTTTGAGGGGGAAGGAAATTACATGGAGATAAAATAATTCATTGTGAAGTGATGCTTGAGAGCAGGACAGGACCACAGGAGGGAGCGGAGTGACACATGACTGTGGGATCATGGAATGGTTTGGGTTGGAAGGGACCTCAAAGCTCATCCGTTCCCCCCCCTGCCATGGACAGGGACACCTTCCACTGTCCCAGGCTGCTCCAAGCCCTGTCCAGCCTGGCCTTGGACACTTCCAGGGATCCAGGGGCAGCCACAGCTGCTCTGGGCACCCTGGGCCAGGGCCTCCCCACCCTCCCAGGGAACAATTCCTTCCCAATATCCCATCTATCCCTGCCCTCTGGCACTGGGAAGCCAGTCCCCTTTCTCCTACCATTATCCCAAACTATATCAAAGGAGCAACATTTGTATTTGGCCACCACAAGGGCCCAGGTATCACCCCGTGTCCCCAGTTCCCTGCAGGCACTGACCCTTGGAACACCACAGGGATAGAAATCAAACTTGGGATGTGATGAGCTGCCAGTGCCCAGGATCAGGGGAGCTGTCTCAGGTCTGGAAGGAAAGCAAAGAGCATTCTCCAAATGCTCATTTCTCACCATCAGCTTTTGCCGCGAGACACCAGATTTTGCTCGGCCCCTCCACTGATGAACCATGGAACCATGGAATCATGGAATGATTTGGGTTGGGAGAGACCTTAAATCCCATCCATTCCACCCCCTGCCATGGGCAGGGACACCTTCCACTAGCCCAGGTTGCTCCAAGCCCTGTCCAACCTGGCCTTGGACACTTCCATGAATTGTTGTGCTGCCATGAAGCAACACAAAAGTTGAACTGAAAGGCAGAAGCCACCCCCAGCCCATCCTGCTTCATCCCACTCAGGAAAAAACACCCCAGAACAGGGATTTCTGCCCCAAACCAGTGCAGATTTGGGCAGAGCATCCCTTACCCCATAAAGGACAGTGCTCCTGCACACGCAGCACCGAGCTCCGCTGGCAGTGGCCATGGGGAACACCTGGAATGATGCAGGGAGCAGAAACAGATGGGAGATTTTAGTGCACACCTTAAATCAGAGCTCAGTGTTCCTGGAGAGCAGCTCTGCCACTCACCACGGCGTGGGCAGGGAGCAGCACAAAACCGACACAGCAACGCTCTCGTTCCGTCTCAACTCCAGAGGAATTTGGCTCAGAACTAAAAAAACACATCCTGACACCAACACAGGGACTGAGCTACCGACAACAGACCAATAACCCCGTGCGCCTAAAGGTGCCCAAAAAGAACAAATTAACTGCAAATTTAACTTTCTGTGGGATTAAAACGGAGTCAGCCTGAGGCAATCTGGATTTTTTAAACACCTGATAAAGCAGGAGGAGCCCCACACTTCGTCCATCTCCAACCAAACCCAGCAGGGCTGTAGCACGTGATGCCTGCAGGGCAGATTCCACACGGAGCATTCCTAATATTCCTCTGCCTCCCAGTGCTCCAGCGTGAGGTCAAACACTCCCTCCCCACCCCGGGCAGACACCCCACTGGAGCAGCCCCTCCATCGCTCCCCAGCACATCCGGGAAGCCCCAGGGATCCCTCCAGAACGCTGGGAAGGCCACTAACCCTTGTGGAATTTATTCAGGCAGCCGGCGTTGCAGAAGGAGCGGAGGGATCCTGTCTCCCAGCAGCCCCTACCCTTCATCCCCACCGCGGGATCGCTCTCGCCGAGGCTGCCTCCTACATGGCTGGGAGCTTTAGGATGGAGAAAAACCCACAGGAATGAAGGGATAACGGCAAAGGGAAACGTCCTTATTCCAGTGCCACATTTCCCATCATCCATTCCCGGCACATGCCGGTGGCAGGGCACTACGGCTCCATCATCAAACCAGCCTCGTACCAGCATGCACCACGGAGCAGCCCTTAACTCCATCCCTGCCGGAAAACCGCCTCATCCTGCCAAAAAAAAAACGGGATAGAGAACGCCAGCAGCAGCCCCAGCCCGGGGAGGTGCGGCTGGGGCTGGCTGCGGAGCGGTGCTGTTGGATACGCAGCCCCAAACCCAAAGGGATGCTGGTTTTTTGTGAAGGGAGGGGGAGATTTGGAAGCTTGTCCCTTTAAATGCTGCTGGAGGTTATTTTTAGGACATTGGCTTAAAATAAAGATCAGAATTCCTTTCTTTTTTATCAGGAAGTCCATTATCCATTTTACTCCCTTGGCCACATTTCACATCCCATCAGCTTCGGAACAAACCCCAGGAGGCTCCTCCAGCCCTGGCCCTCCTGAGATCCATTTTCTCGCCCCTCCATTCTGAAACCATTGGATTTTCCCAGCCTTAATTTTCCCAGTCTCGAGGGAATGAGTAATTCTGGAGGAAAAATGCGGCATAAATCCCAATTCAGTGTGAGCCCAGCAGCTGCAGCCGGGAGCTGCTGCGTGAGTGCAGCGGGATCCAGGGCACGGAGCGGGAATTGGGAATCTCCAAGGCCACATGGATCAACAGTTTGCATTTGATCCCACTCCAGCTGGATTACAAGGACTTTACAGCAAGAAGGAGAGGTTTATACTCCAGCTTTTAAGTTGGAGCCACTCTCTGTGGACACATTCAAATACAGGGGCAGGGACTGTGCAAGAAGTCCAGGTGGATAAAGGAGAATTTCAGAAAGATCCCATTATCTTTACACTGTGCATGCAAGACAGGGAAACTAATGCTGGCAGTGCACATACACACAAAGATTTTATTAAATTATTGGCATATTTATTGATGGTTTGGGTAAGAACCAGCAGTTTTTTAGGGGAAAATGACCACCACAAGAAATGAGATTTTTAATTGGAGAGAAGAGGGTGGGTCTTGATAGGATTTAGCTCAAAACGAGCATTTTCAGTTCTGAGATCAGATCCAAGGATCAGCTGGAGGCAGGATCTGGGTTCAGATACGGAGACCAGACAGCACTATACATACACAGACATACACACAACTTTATATTCTGTATAACATCATCGTTCCCAGCCCCTGTTAGTGCCTATGACCAGCAGGGAAGTGATTTCCTACAGTCACTCTATTTCCCTGAAAACCACAGAATCATTAAAGTTTGGAAAAGCCCCCTGAGAGAATCGAGTTCCTCCATTCCCCAGCACTGCCAGGCCACCAGTGACCCCTGTCCCCAAGTGCCACATCCACAGGGCTTTTAAATCCCTCCGGGGAAAGGGATCCACCACTGCCCTGGGCAGCTGTGCCACTGCCTGACCATGCTTTTCAAGAAAAGATTTTCCCAATATCCAAGCTGAGCCTCCCCTGGCCCAGCCGGAGGCCGTTCCCTCTCCTCCTGCCCCTGTTCCCTGGCAGCACAGCCCGACCCCCCTGGCTGCCCCCTCCTGTCAGGAGCTGTGCAGAGCCACAAGGTTCCCCCTGAGCCTCCTCTGCTCCAGCCTGAGCCCTTTCCCAGCTCCCTCAGCCGCTCCTGGGGCTCCAGCCCTTCCCCAGCTCCGTTCCCTTCCCTGGACACCTCCAGCCCCTCCAGGTGTCTCTTGTCAGGAGGGGCCCAGAGCTGCCCCCAGCACTGGAGGTGCCCCAGCAGTGCCAGCTCAGGGGACGGGCACTGCCCTGCTCAGTGACCATCCCCAATTTACTACAGGAAAACACTGGATCACTGTCTAAATCCCTTGGGAAAAGCTTCTCCACAAACACACTCTTCGCTTTGCTCTTCTAAGCAATTCCTTCCTTGCAGCGGTGGCTGAACACAACTCAGCTCCACTCCTGCTGCAAGAACTCAAGGCAGGACCATGGAAAGCAGAGCTAAGATCCTCCTCCCACCAGGATAACATTCCCAAACTGCCACAGCTCCATATCTTTTCTGTCAGCTGCCCCCAACCTCCTCCTGCCAATAATTAAGTCACAGTCAGTTATTCATTTAAAACTTGGAAATTTGTCCTAGAGTTCCCTGTTTAACAACAGAGTGCAGGTCTGTCCCTGGATTTAGTTCATTCTGCTCTAAAGCAAGAGTCACCTGGGTCCCAGGAACGGCAGAAGGTGCCTGGGAAAGGTTCCCTGCCCTGTTGCTTTTTGTCAGGATGAGCTTTCTCCTTGCTTGCTTTCCGTGAGAAAAGCTGGAAGCGGGATGTTACTTCTTGCTGAGCAACTGAAACTCCGGAGCTGACTCAGGTGGGAACGGGAGCGGGGGTATGGAACACCCAGGGCTGGATGAGGGGCCAGGGAAAGGCCAGGATAAACACCATGAACGAGGGGAACCAGGAGGAGACCATCCATAGCACACACATTCCCGATGGCATTCCACAGACACCCTCCCAGACTGTGGATCTCCCGGCAATACCAGGCCATTCCCCCTTCCAGAAAACTGTATCAAATTTAAAAAAAAAAAAAA
>VZRN01004187.1:85592-113344 GCA_013397935.1 Dasyornis broadbenti
AAAAAATTTAAAAATTCAACTTCTACCTTCCAAATATTTTGCCTGGAAGAAAACAAGGCGGATAGGTCAGAGGATGGCTGCAGTCTGGGCTTAGTCTGACTTCTTCTCCGAGTCTGATGAAATTCCAAAACAAACTGGAGAACTTCAAAAATTCTGTTTTCCCATTCCCGAGCGTTCCCACCAACACGCCCAGCTGCAGTCGCTGCACTCTTCAGCCTGACATCTCCTTTATCGTGATCCAGTTCATCTTGAAAGCATCCATAATCCCTAATTTTCTAGTATCTCTACAGCTCTGCCACATCCACCCCCAAACCCAACCGATAAAAACATCAGGTGACGGTTACAAAGCTCTGCCAGGATTAGTGGGACCCAACCACCTCGAACTCCAGCTCATCCATTAAAATCGATTGGAAATGCTTTATTTGGAGCAGTTACAATAAGTTCTCCCTGGTTCAGAGGTTCCCTGCACCGTGCAGAATCATGGAACGGGTTGGGTGGGAAGGGACCTTATATCCTGTATTTTTCCAGCTCCATGGGGTTGCTCCAAGCCCCATCCAACAGGGTGGGAGGAAGGGCTGTCCCACACAAGGACCCTCTGGAGACCCCTCACATACGGGAACACTCATCACTTTATCAATTTATAATTAACTGAAGTGGCTAATCAACTCCAGGGGCTCTCCCAAACCCACTGCACACCCAGGAAGGAGCCTGGCCCCACAGGCTGCACCCAGAAAGCTCAGCCCCGCTCCTGCCTCCCCCCAGGCTGGATTTAGGGAATTAGGGAATTACATACTGCGTTTCCCACAGCACCTCTTCCTCATCCAGCGCTCCGGAGGGGAAGCAGGGACGGGAGGTGTGGGATCAGCGCCGGACGGCTCCGACCCCAGGCCAGCCTTCCCCCGGGACGCTCTCCGCAGGCTCCATATCCTCATTTCTTCCCTTCCCTTTCCCTCTCCACTCCGCAGCTCTCACTCCCCGTGCTCAGGGCTGCGAGTGCCTCCTCCTCCTTCTCTTCCTCCTCCTCCTCTTCCTCCTCCTCCTCCCTCTCCTGCACCTCACTGACAGCGTCTGCTCTGCCCCAGCACGTGGAAAACGGGCTCAGAGGAAATAGAAACTTGGGGATTTCAGCTTTTACGAGTTTCCAAAGGAAAAGCACAAAACCAGCCCCTTTTTGGGTTCTCTTCTGGAGCGCATCAGCGCAGAGCTGCACGTCAAGGGCGACACAGAGACATTCCTTGCCCAATTTCAAGTCCTTGTGAGAGGCAGGATGATAAAACCACCTAAAAATTATTCCGGGGACTTGTACCTGCACTGAAATACCCTATAATATACCAAATATAAGATAGTAAATATAATAATTCACTGTATATGATCTAATACTGCCTTGAAATATGCTTCCCAGAAAAGCACAAAGATTCCAAACACAGAAAAAAATAAAAATAAAACAGCTACGCTGATTCCAGGTGTACCTGCTTGGGGATTTCTCTGTTTTGTAGGCAGAGTTATTCCCAACTCTCAAATTATCTCCCTGCTCCAACTGCAGGGATTGCCTCTGCCCTCTGCAGACACAATGGAGAAGTGGCCACAACCCTCTGCAAAAACCTTCAGCGTATTGGAAAACACCCGGCACATCTTCATCCTCTGCTCCTTTTGGGGTTTTCAGTAAAATTTTGTTCTTTCACGACTTTCCCAGAGGGGTGAGTGTCCCTCAGCTCCCCAGATTCCTGCTGCTAAAATGCCTAAACAACCCACATGTATTCACAAACACAGGTGTGAAATGACCGTGTCTCAAATATCACAGAATCATGGAATGGGTTGGGTGGGAAGGGACCTTAAAGCCCATCCATTCCCACCCCTGCCATGGCAGGGACACCTTCCACTGTCCCAGACTGCTCCAAGCCCTGTCCAGCCTGGCCTTGGACACTTCCAGGGATGGACAGTCCATAAACTGCCTGGGGAACCTGTGCCAGGGCTTCGTCTCCAATCCTTCCTGGTCCTCTCCTCCCTCCCAGGAAAAGCAAATCTCCCTGTGCCTACACTGCCAGAAAACTCTCAGGACTTTCAAAAAGAAACACATTCAAGATTTTAAACCTTCTACAGCCAAGGAGAGAACATTGGATCTTCTCTCCTGCTCTGTGTGAATCTAAGAAAGAACTATTTACATGGCAAAAAAGTAAAGAAAAAAAGGGATTTTCTCTCCTGATTGAGAAGAACTCCAGCCTCAGGATATCACCTGGATATCACCAGGAAACACCTCTGCAGGTCCAGAGCCGCTCAAGCCCCACCTCCAGACTTCAAATCTCAACCCAGGGATGCCCAGAATCCAACCTGGTCCAAAGTCAGCCACAAAGGTTGTCTCCAGACGAACAGCTCCCTGAAGGCTCTTCAGCAGCTTTGCCTAACAATTGGCTTTTTTTCTACAGTTTATTCCTGACTTCATTTCTTTTATTCCTTTCAAAAATGCTGCTGGAGTGGGAGAAACCCCCACGGGCCCCACTGGTGTGACAGTGAATCCCACAGTGGGTTTGTGTGCTATGGAAATCTTGAATTCTTCAACTATGCAGTTCACCCTCAAGATAGAAATGAGTGGAATAACCAAAATATCCTTGTTTCAGTGTAAACGGGCAGTTGGAAGAGCTCACAGGGGACTTTTTCATCACATGCCAACAGTTCTGCTCCCAGACTGCTGGAGGAAGTCGGTTCCTCCAGGAGCTCCATCCTGCAGCTGGGGGCTGGGGAGCAGAGGCAGAACCTGGAGGGAATTTGAGTTTTACTTCCTTTTGTTGTATAAAGCCAGACATTGACCCTCCAGCACCTTTTCTCTGCACTGCTTACTGACAAGATGCCAAGAGGGAAAGGGAGCAGGAAAATGCTCCTCTGGGTCAGGCTGCCCAGGGCAGACAGGGAAGGGAGAGGCCAGCTGAGCTGCCCCAAATGACAGGGCTACAGAGGGAGAAGAGAAGTGGCTTAGCTTGGAACTCAGAGTCAGTCACACAGACAGAAACAGAGATCCAGCTGCTCTGGAACCTCCCCTGGCCGTTCCCTCTCCTCCTGTCCCTGCTCCCTGGCAGCAGAGCCCGACCCCCCGGCTGCCCCCTCCTGTCAGGAGCTGTGCAGAGCCACAAGGTTCCCCCTGAGCCTCCTCTGCTCCAGCCTGAGCCCTTTCCCAGCTCCCTCAGCCGCTCCTGGGGCTCCAGCTCTTCCCCAGCTCCGTTCCCTTCCCATCATTCCTTCCCTGTCCATCATTCCCTGCAGTCTGCAGGAATTTGATTCAGGCTGGAGACCTCTTCCACTGCTCCCCACGCAACATCCAGGTGGCTGGGTACCCTGGAATGGCAGCACTGCCTGCTCCACCTCGCTCTCATTGGGAATGAGCTGTACTCCTCCAGCAGGGAATCCTGCCAGCAGCAGAGCACTCCCTGCAGCAGTTCTGGGAAGAGGGAGCAGTGCTGCTGGCTGTGCAGGTCGCAGCTCTGAACCCGGCAGCCTCCTCAGAACCGCAGGATCCCACAGTCATCCAGCTTGGAAAGGCCCTCCAAGCCCACGGAGCCCAAGCTGTGCCCAAAGCCCACCTTGTACCCAGTCCAGGCCACATCCAGGCCTTGCTGGGACACTGCAGGGATGGGAACTCCAAACCTCCCTGGGCAGCCCTTTCCAATGTTTCACAACTCTTTCCGCGAAGAAATATTTTCCTGATGTCCAACCTGAACCTCCTCCTCATAAAACAACCCCCAAGGCTGGAACACCTCTTCCTGCAGCACCCAGGACCCTATTTTAAAAGTATTAACAGCTTTTCTAAACTCTCCATCCTCTCCCAAGTCAGTGCCAGCACCATCAGATCCTTCTTGCTGCTGCTGGCTGCATCCAAGGGCTCAGCCCTCCACCCTCTATCATGAGCTCAGGGATCACCCAGTGTGCCACTGTCACCACTGTGCTCCTAAATCTAACACCCACCACTCCCCTCAGCGAGGCTCTGGCAGCAGTTTAAGCTCCTACCAGTACATCGGGGAGAATTCCAAATTGGGTGTTTATCATCCTGTCATGCTTTCAGTCCTCCTTGTTTTCCCTTCCCTTGCCCAGCTTTAACTGTAAATGAATATTTGAGTTCCTCGTGAGTGAGTTACTGCCAGAGGGAGAGCTGCTCCCTGAGGAGATTAATTTTAAATTGGAAACACTCCTTACAGCTGAATTTTTAGTTGAAGCTACAAATTTAATAAGTGAGGTCAAAACTCCCTGGTTATCAATCTCCAGGAGCAGCATCCCTGCCAACATGATGTTATTCCAGTACCACGAGAAGTCACTTTACATGGAAAAAGGCAGGCTCTGGTGCTGGATCCATCCTGGGAGGAGTGGCTTTGTGTCTCACCTCCAGCACAGCCTCCTGGGGAAAGCTGGAGCTGGATCTCTGCTCACTCTTATCCCAGGACAGGGTTCCTGCAGGGGAGGCTGCTGAGCCCACCCAGGGCATCAAACAGCCTCAGCCCAGCAGGGCCAAGATCCCCAGCAGAGCCCCCTGCAGCAGCAGCATTCCATGAATCCCACCCCTCACCAATGGAGCAGGCTCCAAGTTATTACACACGAGAGATTTTCCTCAAATAAAATAAGAAGTTGAGCAGAATAAAAGTGACATTATATCCTCTGCAAGTTGATCTTCACTCCCGAGAGTGACAGTTTTCGCTTAAAGACTCCTAAAACTCCACAAGAATTATAAATTTCCCAGGGGAATCCAGGGAAATGCCCCACAGGAGCCTCTGTTGGCATCAGATTCCAGCACTGAGAGAAGCCGAGGTGCTGCATGAGCACAGGCACCACAAGGTGCCAGCACAGCCCAGCTGGAGGAGCCCCTTCCAGCCCGGAGTGTCGGTGCAGGGGGAATTTGGGGGTCTCCACATGCTGTGAGCAGCCTGAGGGCTCTGCCTGGGGCTGAGAAAGAGGCTGGAATGTTGGGAGAGGAGGAGCAGCTCTTCCCTACCAGCCCCACTGCAAGAGATGACTCTCCTGCCCCACCGGAGTGTCCGAGCAGGGTGTGGCTGGCAAATCCCTCTTTTCCAAGGATCCTTTAAAGGCCAGTTGCAAAGTCAAGCACCGGCAGCAAATAACCCTTGCGCCTTCAAGGCCAGGCTCTCCACAGACATAGAGCTTATGCAAGAGCTGGGAAACCTCGTGGAAAACAGAGCTCCACAGGCAAACAGGAATCCATGGAAGCAGCGTGCCAGGAGAGGGCAACCTGCGCCTGCTGCATCGCCTGGGACGAGAGCAGGCAGCAAACAACAACGGCTGCAAAGTGCCCAGTGGGAAAGGCCCTGGGGGTGCTGTGACAGTGGCTGGACGTGAACCCAGAGGTGCTCAGGTGGGCAAGAGGCCAGGGGCACCTGGGCTGTGGCAGCCCTGGGGTGGCAGCAGGGCCAGGGCAGTGCCCGTCCCCTGAGCTGGCGCTGCTGGGGCACCTCCAGTGCTGGGGGCAGCGCTGGGCCCCTCCTGACAAGAGACACCTGGAGGGGCTGGAGGTGTCCAGGGAAGGGAACGGAGCTGGGGAAGGGCTCAGGCTGGAGCAGAGGAGGCTCAGGGGGACCCTTGTGGCTCTGCACAGCTCCTGACAGGAGGGGCCAGCCGGGGGGGTCGGGCTGTGCTGCCAGGGAACAGGGACAGGAGGAGAGGGAACGGCCTCAGGCTGGGCCAGGGCAGGCTCAGGGTGGATACTGGGAAAAATTCCTCATGGAAAGAGTGGTCAGGCACCGGCACAGCTGTCCAGGTGGAGTCCCCATCCCTGAAGCGATTTAACAGCCCTGTGGATGTGGCACCTGGGGACAAGGGTTAGTGGTGGGCTTGGCAGTGCTGGGGAATTGAGGGATTTGGGTGATCTGTGAGGGCTTTCCCAACCCAAATAATTCTGTGATTCTGTGACTGCAGCATGCTCAGTTATCCCATCTACCTTGTCCAGAGGGATGTCAGAAATCCCACGGGGATGGAAGCCACACATGGCTCTACAGATACTCAGTCCCCTCAAGCTGTGAGTCCCAGCAACTCCCTGATCCCTGAGTAACAAAAGGACCCAGCACATCCAACCCAAGTTCCTTTACGCGCAGGGAGAACCCCGAGGGACTCCCTGTGCCCTGCCAGGGTTGCACAGAGCTGTTGTATCCCACCACCAACTCAAATCCCATTTTCCTGTCTGTGGCCAGGAGCAGGAGCTGTTGGGCTTCGTTAGACACAAACACCACAAGGTCTCCTGCCAGTCCCTCATTCCTCAGTGTCCAACAGCTCTGACACCTTCCCGTCTGTCCCAACCCTCCAGAGATGCCTTCAGACCCATTGAAGGATCAGTTTTCATCCAGTGGCTCATTTCTAATTAGCAAGGGCTGTTATTGTTTTCAGAGTTCAAACTTGATTTACCTCCAACAGTCTTTTCCTGTGCCAGATAAAGAAAAAAGCCTGTGGGAATTTTAAATGACTGACAGTAACGGTGAAACATTGAACTGATTCCCTGAGCTGGGAATCTCCCCCTTGGTGCTTCCAATTGTATGACAATGCCTGTTGTGTTGCTAAACATGGCATTAAAAACTACTTACAGGTGAAACCTTCCATTCCCCCTTGTCCTGCCACTCCAGGCCCTTATCCAAATTCCCTCTCCATCTTTCTTCTAGGTTCCCTTCAGGTACTCTCACCCTTTGGCTGTCCCAGTGAATGAAGTTTTGCTTTATCTGTGTGTCCAGTCCCTTTTGTCGTGATGTTTTTCTAGAAACCTGGGAATCTTCCATTTGGGAATAAAGTTTTCGAGCGTGTAAACACGATGCGTGCTCCCATTTTAGACAGCACTAGAAGAGCTCGAAAGTTTTGCTCTTATTTTTAGCACAAATATTTTTGAAAGTCTTCCCGAGCTAAACCTGGTGTGTCACTGGTACTTAGGGAAACCACACTTTTTTGGCTGTTGTGAAAAATAACAACTTTGTAGTATATAAAAGTGGTTTTTTGCTCAAACACCAAAGCCTTGTCACCAAGGGTGAGTCTCTCCTGGTTCCCTGCCAGGCAAGCACTGTGTATTCCCTGGGATCTTAAAAATCCCCCTTCCTGCGTGGGTGTGGAAGTAGGAAGGATGATCCCTGTTACTCCTTCTCTGCTGCACTTGCTAATATTAACTGGGTTTGTCATTTTGGGAACTTTTAACTGGAGT
This sequence comes from Dasyornis broadbenti, assembly GCA_013397935.1. Lineage (NCBI taxonomy): Eukaryota > Metazoa > Chordata > Aves > Passeriformes > Dasyornithidae > Dasyornis > Dasyornis broadbenti. The sequence goes on from VZRN01004187.1 coordinate 92,764, forward strand.
TGGGATGAACACGGGGGCAGATGGTCCCTCCTTGCTGGGCACCACTCGGGAATTGGAATGTCTGGGATAAAGGTGACCCTGCCCATGGCAGGGGGTGGGACAAGATGAGCTTTAAGGTCCCTTCAGCCCAAACCATTCCATGATTCTAGGACCCTGCATAGGCTGTTCCAACCCCTGGTGAAGTCACAAAGTGCCACCTGCAATTCCCTAATGGAAATAATTAACCCTCAGTTAAGGCGAAATGTGGGCACAGTTGCCCGGGGGTCACTAGGTTGGGATTTGCAGCCTTGCCAAATGACCTTGGGAAATTCTTTTGTCAAAAAGATGTGTGGAAGGGAGGAGATCATGTGGAAGCAACGAAAAAAAGGTCCCTGAGAGTCAGAGAAGGGAAACCCTGATTTACAAACAGCTGGGAAACATGGAATGATGGAAATCCCCTTACTCAGGCCATGCACTCACGCACAGTCGTTGTCCAGAGCACCGGGTGAAATGGCCATAAATAACAAAATGAGGAGGAAAAAACAGATTTAAAGAAACACAGAATATGGGCATGGGAGAAACAAGTAACAAATGAGTAACACAGTCCACAGCACTTCTGGAAACAAGAATGGATTTGTGGTACCTATAAACATGCAGAGAGCATCCTACCCTGGTATTTATCAATTTATTACCTGTTTTGCCCTGGTATTTATCAATTTATCAATTTATAACCTGTTTTGCACTGGTATTTATCAACTCCAGGAGCAGCACAATCCCCACCACAGGAATTGATCCCTCTCCCTCTCAATTCTGCTGGAGAAGAATTTGCTCTCCACCTTGCTGCAGGGTGAGCTGAGCTGAGCCCTATGTCTACAGTGGGATACTTCAGCCCCTGGATTTTGCCCACCCTCCCAGCTGCCACAGGCACGAGGCAGGATAAGCAAGGACCCAGAAGGATTTCTCCTCCCTGTGTTCCTGCCCAAACTCCTCCTGCATCAGTTCAGCCAAAAGAGAGCCTTTTCCTTCACTGCAGCTGGTCCAGGTCACCCTGGTGAGGAAAGAAGGGGCCTAGTGTGCCAGCAGAGCTCAGGGAATCATGGAATCACTGAGGCTGGAAAAGCCCTCTGAGATCATCGAGTCCCTCCAGTCCCCAGCACTGCCAAGGCCACCCACATCCCCATGTGCCACATCCACATGGCTGTTAAATCCCTCCAGGGATGGGGACTCCACCATCTGGGCAGCCCATTCCAGTGCCTGACCACCCTTTCCATGAAGGAATTTTCCCTAATATCCAATGTAAACCTCCCCCGGAATCCTCGTGCTGCACATCCCACCCGCCTCCTCCGGCAGGAGCGTTTTCCCGAGCTCCGGCGTGGGCACGGAGCCTCCTGCCCACCCCTGCTCCGCTCCTGCTGCGCCAGCCCTTCCCAGAGCCTCGCCCCCACCACTCCTCTGCTCTGTCACGTTCCTGTGTTTATTTCCAGGGGGTTATTGCTGCAGCCTCACCCGGAATGTTGAGACCACAGGAGACCAAAAAGCTCCATGGAGAAACCGCCACAGGGCCTGGCTCGCCACACACAGCTGAATGTCAGCCTTGCTGAGGGATTTCAGGAGCTCTAAAACATTCCAAGAGGATGCCAAGAGGGTGAAGGGACAGGGTGACTGCTCCGAGAGAGGAGCACCAGGATTCCCTGGGCAGTGGTACAGGGCAGGGAGGCGGTGAGGAGGTACCTGTGCCCTTGGGCAGGGGTAAGAGCAGCAGTGGAGAGCAGCAGGAGCTGTGACATCAATTCCCATCCCACTTCTGCATCACAGAATCACAGAATGGTTTGGGTTGGAAGGGACCCTAAAGCCCATCCAGTGCCACCCCTGCCATGGGCAGGGACACCTTCCACTGGCCCAGGCTGCTCCAAGCCCTGTCCAGCCTGGCCTTGGACACTTCCAGAGATCCAGGGGCAGCCACAGCTGTTCTGTGCACCCTGTGCCAGGGCCTCCCCATCCTCCCAGGGAACAATTCCTTCCCAATATCCCATCTATCCCTGCCCTCTGGCAGTGGGAAGCCATTCTCCCTTCATCTGTCATAGAATCATGGACTGGTTTGGGTTGGAAGGGACCTTAGAGCTCATCTTCTTCCAACCCCTGCCATGGGCAGGGACACCTTCCAATGGACCATGGACACCATCCAGGGATGAGGAGCAGCCACAGCTCCTTCGCTGACTCTGGAGGATGAGGCAGGAGCAGCGGGAATGGCCTAAATACTGCTGGCTGCTCTGAGCTCCTGCTGGAATGTTTAATTCATGGTGTTATGTAAGTACTGTTTTCTGGGTTCCTTCACAGGGAATGATTATCACGGATTACATCTGCAAAACAACAACAGGGAACATGGTGTGGTACCTGGGAATCGCAGGAAGAGCGGCAGCACAGCGAGGAGGGGAGCACTGGGGTTACTCCATCCCCACATGCAAGCGGAGTGGAAAACAGCAGCAAGGGAATTAAAAACAGATTAGGAGAAAAATAATGCGGGGGAGGGAGGGGAGGGAAGTGGCTCCTGGCTTGTGAAATAGAAAAATCTAAAGATTCCTCCCATCCTCCTCGTGTTTGCACCCCTAGGCAGCAGCCAGGAGAAGCGAGCAGTTAGAGGCTCTGTCGACAAGAGAATCCTACACTGGTTTGGGCTGGAAACAGACCTTAAAGCTCATCCAGTGCCACCCCTGCCATGGGCAGGGACACCTTTCATTAGACCAGGGCACTTCAAGCCCTGTCCAGCCTGGCCTTGGACACTGCCAGGGATCCCGGGGCAGCCACAGCTGCTCTGGGCACCCTGGGCCAGGGCCTCCCCACCCTCCCAGGGAACAATTCCTTCCCAAGATCCCATCTAACCTGTCACTCCAGGCCCTTGTCCAAAGCTCCTTCCCCTGGCACAGGTTCCCATGGATCCAGCCTGTCCAGATCCCTCTGCCAACCCTTCCTGCCCTCCAGCCTCCCTTTGGCTGTGGCAGGACGAGCTGAAGTGCTGGCTGCAGCTCGCTGGTGGTGGCTGAGATGGACCAACCCACCCCAACCCAACGGGAAACTCGGGAGCCAGAGCATCCTGCCAGCTGCAGGAGGGAAAACAAGTGAATGGAGAAGGCTCCGAGAGGTGACAGGAATCATTAGCAGTGGGAAACCCAAGCAAACCACTCCATCAGCAGCACTGTCAATTCTATTTCCCACGGCAGCAGCTCCTGGCATAGTTATCAACAGCTGGCTATCCTGGGAAAATCAAGATGCCAAGGATAAAAAGACAATTAGAAAGCAAGGTGACAGCACTGGCAGCCGGTGCCTCCAGGCACGAGCCCTCCAGCACAGGGAAAACAGCTCACAGTGATGGGGAAAACCACAGGGAGGAGGGGAAAAGGGAATGCTGTTGTCCAAAGAGCTGGGAATAGCAGGATTGTTACAGCCAGCCATGAGCTGGGACAACAATGACAGGGATTGTCCCATCCTGCCACAACCCCAGCGGAGCCACAAGCCAAGGCCACCTGGCCAGGAGCTTCTGTGAGGCCACGGGGGAGCAACAAGGGGATAATTCATGGAGTGGGACAGGGAAGGTGCCAGATGTTTTCAGTGTCACAGGCCCAAGTCAAAATGGCTTTTGCAAACAAACCCCTGCCTTGGAAAAAGGACAAAAAACAGCCAAAATGAACGGAGCAACAAAAGTGACATTATCAGTGGAGCAGTTAAAGGGAAAGCTGAGGAACAATTAATTATGGCTAATTTTTAATTAGCTACCACAAAGGCTGGATCTGGGATGCTGAAGGGGAACTCCTTGCTGGCTTGAGCTGCCCCTTGGGTATCGCCTACCCCAACCCTGCAGTGGGATCCCTATGGCTCCAGTGTTCCTCTCCAGAGCTGGATTTTGCCATTCCCCTCTGCTGCAATGGGAACTCACCCCAGGACCACAGTAGAAGGCACCACCAGCACTCCCAACCCTCCTTCTTCCTGTCCTGCTCCACAGAAAGCCCCCAAAAGCTGCTTGAATCATTCCGTTTTCCAGGAACAAAACAATGGATTAAGGCAGGAAGAATAACCAGGTAACCCAAGCAGTCAAGCTCCATTATCCCAAATCCCTGACCCACACCACAGGGTTTTGGTTTCAAAGTGAATCCTCCCCGGGATGGTTGCACAAGGTCAGCCCAAACACCCAGGAAATTCCATCTCTTTCCCCAGCAAGCAAACTGCAACAGGCATTTTGGAAACAGGATACTGGGACAGGGCACAGGCAGTGCTTCCTCTGGGCACTGATCCTTCCCTTTCAGGGCTCTGCTGCCTAAGGAGCTCTGCGGTCACATTCCATCCACAGACAGTTACAGCTTGTATCACAAGGGATGAAATTGTGCCCAAATCTGTTGAGTCTCTCTGGATTTTCTGGCTCCCGGCAGTGAGTGCCACCATTTAATTGGGTGTTGTGCAAAATATTAATTATTCCTGCTCCATTTAAACCTGTGACCTGATAATTTCCTCCTCCTTCTTACAAGCGCTTGTGCCCAACTTTTCCTACACTCAGACAGTTACAGAATTGTTAAGGTTGGAAAAGATCAAGTCCAACCATTCTCCCAGCACTGCCAAGGCCACCACTGACCCACGTCCCCAAGTGCCACTTCCACAGGGCTGTTAAATCCCTCCAGGAATGGGGATCCACCACTGCCCTGGTGCCAGGCTGCACAGCCCATTCCAGGAAGGAATTTCCCCAATATCCAACCCGAAACTTCCCTCAGACAGCTTAAGGCCGTTCCCTCTCCTCCTGTCCCTGTTCCCTGGCAGCACAGCCCGACCCCACCGGCTGCCCCCTCCTGTCAGGAGCTGTGCAGAGCCACAAGGTTCCCCCTGAGCCTCCTCTGCTCCAGCCTGAGCCCTTTCCCAGCTCCCTCAGCCGCTCCTGGGGCTCCAGCCCCTTCCTGCACCACTGACCATTATCCATGTGGCACCTTCAGCTGTCCTTCTCCCAGATGAAAATTTCCTTTCCATCATCCTCCTTCCCTTGTCAGAGCAGATTTTATTTCTCTGTTTAATCTTGTGCCTGTTTGGTTTTTTTGGGTTTTCTTTTTAAGCTCTGCTGAAAACCCCGTGCGTCATTATGGGGACAGACAGAGCATCTCCAGGGAGAAGATCACAGCAGCACAAGGAGCAAACCTGCATTCCCTCTTTTCCGCTTTTCTTATCAATTCCCAGTTTTATTTCCATTACTGACTCCAGCCACAGGCAGAGGAATCGGACATCTCTGAGGGCAGCTGGCAGGTGAGCTGGTCTTGGCACAGATACCAGCACTGACCTGTCCAGTGAACTCCTGGATTTCAGCACCATGAACACCAAAATCACCTTCTGTCAGCCCAGAATCTGCTGGATCACTGGAATCAAAACACGGCTTTCACCCTCTCTCCTCCCGGGAATCCCCGAGCAAGGAGTCAAAAGGAGTCACCAACTCCCTCTCCAAGCAGCCCAAGAGTATTTTGGGGAGTTTTCCTAGTGTTTAAAGCACCAGGGAAAGATTCCCACCCTTGCACACTTTTCCAAAAACCCCCTTACCACAGAGCCAAGAAAACAATCCTCATCTATTCAGCACTTATACGGTTCCTGAATGTCACGATACTGTCCTAAAAAGAAAGGATAGTTTTATATCTATTTCTATATTTGTTTAAAGAAAATGCATCAACCACAGTCACCAAATACAGAGGGTGAATACAGAAATCTGATTTTCAGGCCAGGTTTCCGCACAGGGCCACACCCAGCACTGATAAAAGCAGGTGATGGAGCTGCATGAGGGCAAATGGAGTTTACTACAACTTTACCAACACTTTGCAATCCCAACTAGAAACAGGAATGCCAGGTTTGGCAGAGCAGAGTCTGGTCTGAGACTCTCCTGTCCTCCTGTCACACTCTATATGTGTTTTAGAGGATTTAAGCACACGTGGTAATTGAGGAGAGCTAAGCCAGCAGCTCAGCTCTGCTCTCACTTTCTGCCACTAATCCGTCCAGAATCCCCAGGCAGGTTTCTCCCCGGGAAGCAGGATGAGGACAGGGAGCTCAGCTCACATCTCCCAGTACCAGTGTCCCAGGCCACAGCTCATTACCAAAATACTCCTGACTCCACAGTGAGCAGGGGGGAAACCAGAGCTCCTCCATGCACAGAACAGCAAAGTCTCCCACCCCATACTTGATTGGGGACAGGTTTGGCTGTTAAAAGCAGCCATGAAAAGCAGTGAAACGGCCCCTGTGGGTGCACAGCTCCAGCCAGCAGCCAAGTTAAAATCATAGCTGTTTAATTCGGGAGAACTCCTGGGGGAAAGACCCTTTTCATCCACCCCAAAATGGCGTCCCAGTAGTGAGGATATGTGCAGCATTATCCTGATTTGCCAGTCCTTTCACCCAGCAAATTGCCGTTCAAATCTCAAATATCCTGACAGCACTGAAGGATCACTGATTCCTGAAGAAACAGTGAATGGAGAATGCCAGCTCACACTCCAGGAGGTTTGTGGGTGACTCAAGGCTGAGCGGTGCCGTTGACACCACAGAAGGACAGGGACATCCAGGACCTGGATAAGCTTGAGAAGAGGGCCCAGGAGAACCTGACCTCAGGTCCTGCATGCAGTTCAGGGCAATCTCAGCCATAAGCACAGACTGGGAGAGGAACTCCTTGAGAGCAGCCCTGGGGACAAGGACTTTGGGGCTGGTGGGTGAGGGCTGGCCACACCCCAACTCTGAAATCCCCTGTGCCCTGAGTGGATCCCCCGGCGTGGGAAACAGGGGAGGGGGGGTTTCTGCCCCTCTGCCCCGCTCAGGTGAGACCCCACCTGCAGAGCTGCCCCAGCCCTGGGGCCCAGCACAGGAAGGACCTGGAGCTGCTGGAGCCAGTCCAGAGGAGGCCACGGAGATGCTCCAAGGGCTGGAGCCGCTCTGCTCTGGAGCCAGGCTGGGAGAGCTGGGGGTGCTCACCTGGAGAAGAGAAGGCTCCAGGGAGAGCTCAGAGCCCCTTCGAGTGCCCAAAGGGGCTCCAGGAGAGCTGGAGAGTGACTGGGGACAAGGCATGGAGGGACAGAACACAGGGAATGGCTTCCCACTGGCAGAGAGCAGGGATAGATGGGAACTTGGGAAGGAATTGTTCCCTGGGAGGGTGGGGAGAACCTGGCCACTGCAGCAGGCACAGCAGCAGGCAGTGCCTGTGAGCAGAGATGTAAGAATGTAAGGATACTCCTCGTGTCCTTTCCCAGAAGGACAGGCAGCATCAGACACAAACCTGCTTCTCTGTCCATCTCACCTGCCCCCTGTGCCACCCTCACTCCATCTTCTGGCCACCCAGAGCCCTGGATGCTCCTCCTTGTCAGCACAAATCCATCCAGCTGCTCACCACCCTCTGCACCCACTGGAGCCCACCTGGGCTCTGCAGAGCGGCCTGGGGAACACACAGGTTTTGGGATCCCTCAGGACAAAAGGAGGCAACTCAGACAATTCCGCACATGAGCAGAGTTGAAAGACTCTACAGCAAATCCAGAACCTCTTCCCTTCACTTGTTAACATCCACCCCAGCGCCAATAGGGGCACAACATTAGGAATTCTATTTTGATTCAAGCCAAACAGCCAAGCCTAACACACAGTCACTCTTTGCTATAATTAAAAGATCTCTAATTCAGGCAAACCATCAGCCAGGTGAACATGAAGGCATAAAGTAATTCACTGATGCCCACAGCACAAGGATTCAGCACCCATTTACAGCTTGTCTTATCCTCTGGCATCAGGAAAGTCTGGAAAAATATGAGTGTGGTGTGGCTTTTCTCTGCCATCAGCTCCCTGGCCTGGATCAGAGCTGAGTCAGCAGAGCTGCGGGGCAGCATCGCCACATCCACAGCACTGCCCTCACCCCGGAGCCGCCGGAGCCTCAGGACAGCAGGGCTCTGCCTTTGCTATATTTATGGGAGGACACAAACCCAAACAGCTGTGTCTGACTCGGGAGACAGCGTGGCTGACAGCTCCCTGAGCCTGCTCCGCACTGACCCGGCACTGCCACGGCCCCAAAGGGAAGGTAAAGCCACACACCAACTCTCCAGGAGAGATCGTTTCTCACGTATCCACCTCTGCAGGAGATCCTTTCCCACACACTCATCTCTCCAGGAGATCCTTTCCCACACATCCACCTCTGCAGGAGATCCTTTCCCACACACCCACACAGCTGAAGGACTGGACAGCCCGCACAGCCAGCTCACTGCAGCCAGGACCAGCTCAGTGTCACACCCTGCCTGGCTAAACAAGCATGCCCAGAAATTTTCACCTTCTCCTGGGTCAGCTGGGCTCTCTGTCAATATTGGCATATTCCAGAGCTGGAATTTTAAGCGACAGAGAGCTCACAGCATTTAGAATCACAGAATGGTTTGGGTTGGACGGGACTTTAAATATCATCCAGTCCCACCCCCTGCTCTGGACAGCAACACCTTCTGCTATCCCAGGTTGCTCCAAGACCCATCCAACCTGGCCTTGGACACTTCCAGGGATCCAGGGGCAGCCACAGCTGCTCTGGGCACCCTGGGCCAGGGCCTCCCCACCCTCCCAGGGAACAATTCTTTCCCAATATCCCATCTATCCCTGCCCTCTGGCAGTAGAAGCCATTCCCCCTTGTCCCGGCACTCCTGTCCCAAGTCCCTCCCCAGCTCTCTTTAAGTCCCTTTAGGCACTGGAAGGAGCTCTGAGGTCTCCCTGGAGCCTCTTTTCCATTTCTGAGGTTTGTTTACTGAGTAATGAAGCTGTCCTTGTTTGTGGAAGAAAACCCAATGTTAATCCCAGAAGAGTTATAAACGCTGAAATATAGAACCACAGAAGCACTGAAATATTTCTAAAATAGTCTATTTGTTAAGCCTCTAACTGACCCATTACAGAGCGGGAATAATGTCACTCTGGCAGGAGCTGAGGACCAGGCACAGGGCTCTGACAGCTTTACAAAGCGAAGCTGTCCCAAAGCTACTCCAATAAACACCATAACAAGAACGGGAGAAGGAGAAATGTGCACAGAGAGTGAAGGCTCAACTAAATATCTGTGTCAGTCATCCACCAAACCACTCATGTGGCACCCAGGTCTCCAAGCACTGCATTTACAGCATTCCCAGCACAGTCTCCAGGAGAAAGACACGTCATCCAGCCTTCCAGAAGCAGCATCATTAGCTCATTGTTCCTGGCTCTCCACAATTTACAGCCATTCCCACGGTTTTAAGGACCTGCAGCTGAGATGGATGGGTGCAGCAGGGCTGCGCCCAACCCTTTGTTGTCCCTGGGAGACTATCAGCAACTTCCAACTGTGCATGAAACCATGTCTGGGCGGGTTCTGCACCATTTAACAGGTTCAGAAGAGCTGGGTGGGTGAGCAGGAGGAACTGGAAGGCTCTGGCTGCACACCAGGTGCACCATACCTGACTGGTTGTTCCGCATGCGGATGGCCTTGGCCTTGGCCAGCTCCAGGGCCGTGACCCAGCGCTGCCTCTCCACCTCCGAGTTGGCCTTCAGGTGGTAGGTCCTGCCCCCGTTGGACAGCACGATGTTGCACGAGTCCTCCGTGTCGATGTGGGCTGTGGACAGGTTGATGGTTCCCCGGCACGTGTGGGCCATCTCTGCCTGGGTCCTGCACAGGAATAGAGGGACAAGGAAGCGTCAGTGCCCCTGTACCTGACCCCAAAATATCACCAAAGCACCCTCCCGCACAGCACAGACCTGTGGAGACATCCCGAGCTGGCAGCACTCATGTCCACGCCACTAAAGCTGGACAAGGTCTTCAAACAGAGAAACAAGGACAGGGTGAGGTGTTTAGATGGAGCTTGTTCCCTTGGAGGAGCAACACCCCATCATTCCTCACATCCACATCCCACTGTGTCCACTGCTTCTGGCTGCTCTAAAAGCAAAGTTCTCAAGTACACCATGCTGGCCTTTCTCATCTCATTTACACTGCTACTTTTCTCCCTTCTCCCAGCCATCCCACCTCCAGGATTCTCTGGCTCTTTATACCCTCTCCCTTCCATCATTGTTTTTGTCTAAGTGTGCTTAGACCTTGCATTTCCCAGCCCTGGGGTGGCAGCAGGGCCAGGGCAGTGCCCGTCCCCTGAGCTGGCACTGCTGCGGCACCTCCAGTGCTGGGGGCAGCTCTGGGCCCCTCCTGACAAGAGACACCTGGAGGGGCTGGAGGTGTCCAGGGAAGGGAACGGAGCTGGGGAAGGGCTGGAGCCCCAGGAGCGGCTGAGGGAGCTGGGAAAGGGCTCAGGCTGGCGCAGAGGAGGCTCAGGGGGAACCTTGTGGCTCTGCACAGCTCCTGACAGGAGGGGGCAGCCGGGGGGATCGGGCTCTGCTGCCAGGGAACAGGGACAGGAGGAGAGGGAACGGCCTCAGGCTGGGCCAGGGGAGGCTCAGGTTGGACACTGGGAAAACTCCTTCTTGGAAAGGGTAGTCAAGTCTTCGAACAGACTGCTCAGGGCAATGCTGAAGCCACCATCCCTGGAAGTGTTCAAAGAAATGTGTTGATGTGGCACTTGGGGACACGGTTTAGTGGTGGCCTTGGCAGTGGCAGGTTAATGGTTGACCTCAATGGTCTCAGCAGGCTTTTCCAACCTCAATGACTCTGTAATTCCATAAGAACATCAGAGCACAGCAGTCTGTTGGTCTCTTGAGGGAGGTTTTACACAGCCTAGAGCTGCTCTTAGAAAGTGCTGGTGACCAAATTCATTCTGGGATGGAGATATGGTCCCTCCCAGGGAAGAATGGGCAGCAGTCCAGGGATACCGACTGCCAACCTTATTCCTGGGGTTGCTTGTTACACAAAAGGAAGCCACTCTGCCTGACCAGGAACTCAAATCCCCAAAGCCCCCACATATCCCAAGGACATCTCTCACCTGCCCAGTCACTGCTCTGCGGGACACATCCAAGTCTGACATGAGGGCACAAAATCCTCCTGGTGCCTCCTAAATTTATGGTTTGTGTCTCTCAGCACCACAGGATAAGTTCAGAACCAGGGCACAGTGTGGTTACACCTTTTTTGCAGGGGGTGAGTTGGCCCCAAAGGAATCAAGCCCCAATTTTCATTCCCAAGTCATCCCTTCATGCTGCAGCACATTCTGTGCTCTCAGGAGGGATCCCTTCCCACCCTGAGAGAGCTGCTAAAATCATTTTCTTTTCTCCACACAGCAAAGGTCTCCAAGGTGACTGCACTAAATCAACTGCAGGCGTTCAAACAGCCTCACTCTCCCGCCCAAGGAAACTGGGATTTTGCTCTCCAAGTTCCCTTCCCATGCCAATCTGCATGGGAAATCAATTCCAATCAATCAGCACCCACACACGAGGCAGGCACCTGACCCAGCCTGGAGCCAACGGCAATCTCCTGTGTCCACACACAGGGAAAGAAGCAGAGGTGCCCTTCAGAGCCCTCATGGTCAGCTGGATCTGCTTATTCACCGCTCGCACTCAGCTCTTGCGTAACGTGATCCCGGCAGATTTCCCGGTTCTCCCTTCCCGCAGTAATCTGAGTGCTGCATATGGAGAGCACCTGGCTGAGGGAGGTTAATCGTGGACTCAGAGCACACAGAGGTGGAGGCAGCTGAGCCTCTGGGAGTTTTCAGCTCCGCGAGGGAGCAAAAACCACCAGGATTGGCCCTCGGAGAGACAGAATTAGAGCTGTGCATGGGAGGCTGGGGGGGCTGACAGCCTTGCAGAGTGTGCTGGCCAGGACACACCAGAGGGAAAAAATAGCCCCAAATGCCACAGGGAGGACTAATGCACCCACCCAGAGAGGGGACATCAAACAGCATCATATCAACATCAATAGGCCCCTTTTTCCAGCAGCACGATCCCAAAGCACCAGGACAGACTCCATGGAAGCTTTGAGTGATGAGCCCAAGGAAACACTGCCCAGCTTAGGCACTCGGCTCCAGACGGAGCAGGTCAGGAATCACGGACAGATGTCATGGCTCATCCCCAAAATCGGTCTCGTGGCAAGAGCAGTGCTGTTATGGATGTGTATAAGATCATCAGAGGGGAGATTCCTTACTCTAAAAACATGGCTATCCTTCACCACGATGCCAGCAGATCCCTGTTTCAGCTGTCAAACCTCCTCTGGATGCATAGGTCTCAATTCCCACACGGATTTTGTCCAAGCTAGCAGATGTTGCTGCTCTGAATACACATTTTCCTTTTTTATTTCAAGACAACCACATTTCAGACTGGTGAAAATTCTGGCATCACCATCACCCACCCCACCCACCAGCCCCAGCACAGCTCTTGTATCCCAGCCACTCACAATGACAGATTTCACAAAAGTCTTCAAAGATTTTCTTTTCAAAATATTATTTATAGCATTCATCCCTTTTTCAACTGAAAAAGCTGCTTCAGCTCCTCAGCACCACAAATCTAAACACAGAAAGCTTGACAAGACTATTTACAGCATCAGTTCCTTAAAAGGGCTTCAGTATAAAACTCCTGGAGTCTGAATTTCAGTCACTTGGATTCTGCAGCCTGACAGAGCAGCTACACACTGCAGTGCCATAAAAGAGCAGCAAATTATAATTTAAAGACCTGCTTCCCAGTTCTGAAGGGACACTTGAGCTCCAGGAGGCTGCTCAGCATGCCAGTGTTGTGCAGGAGAAAGATGCTCCCGATTTTTAACAACTGTACCAAATCTCCTTGGATATAAACAACAGATCTCCCTGTAAGGGCTCACAGGACAGGTTTATCAACAGAGCAAAGAGAAGAAGGTGAAAATGGAGATAATAAAACGTTTTTTGTCTGCCAGCTCCACAGCTGTGGTTTTGGTGATATCCCAACAGCCAAAGATTGAGCTCTGGATGCTGGGAAGATGTTGCTTACACAGGATTTGTAATTATAACTGCGTGGCTCTGCTGGAAATTAATAGGATGCAGCAAGGAATGAACAGCCCTGGCTCACACCCTGCTCCCAACACTTAACAAGCACAAGGGATGCCTTTGGAATTTCTCTAAAAATTTCCTTTCCCCCAGCAAGGCTCAGCACCACTCTGGGCAGCCTCGTCCCTCCTAAAAATCCCACTTTTTGTCTCAGAGCTCCAACAGGATCAGGCAGAGAAACCCAGCAGGGAACCGAGACTGTTCCTGTGTCCCAGGCACAGCAGAATTTCAGCCTCAGCAGCCACAGGAGGTCAGGGAGCTCCCAGCAGTCCAACCCTGGGACCAGAGCATTCCTGCAATCCTGGCAGCTCAAAAGCTACCCCAGCTGAGCTGAGCTGAGCAGGGTGGGTGTGACACACGGAGGGACGTTGTGACGTTCCGTGTCCAGCTTCCCAAGGGTGCCAGACACACTCAGGGTGGTGACGGGCAGGTCTCCAAAGCAGCTCATCCACCTGAAACTCAGCAGGAAGCTACACAAACACTGAGCTGAGGCTGTCCCCAGGGCAGGCTCAGAGAAGCACAAGGTGGGAAGCACTTAAAGACTGCTCCTGTCTTCCCCATGCCAGCATCTCCCTCCCCCTTGGCTTTCACTCACTGTGCTCACACCACAGGCAGTGAAATCTGGGCTCCTACGTCAGGGGCTGCATCTGAATCCCCCAGTGTCCAACCACACACTCCAGGGACTTCACCCCAGCGTCACCCAGGAGCCAGCACGGCTCACGAGCAGTCTCTGACTCAGCCTTCCCTTGGGAAAGCAGCACTGAGTGTTCAAACAGGAGCTCCAGCCCTGGAACACACAGCAGGCACCAGCAGCCACACCAGGCCATTTGCACGGCATCTCTCAGCTCCCGGGGCACTGCTTACCCAGGAATTTAAACAGCATTTAAAGAGATTGGGAAGGAATTGTTCCCTGGGAGGGTGGGGAGGCCCCGGCACAGGAAGCCCAGAGAAACTGTGGCTGCCCCTGGATCCCTGGAAGTGTCCAAGGCCAGGCTGGATGGGGTTTGGAGCTGCCTGGGACAGTGGAAGGTGTCCCTGCCCATGGCAGGGAGTTGGAAAGAAAGGTCCCTTCCAACCCAAACGATTCCATGATTCCGTGACTCTGTGACATCACTATTTCTCACACCACTGACCTCTGCAGACTCAGAGATTAAGACCTGCTTTTTCTACTGTTTCTTTCATGGATTAAGTTGAAGCCAGTTTATAAATTTAATTTCTCCATCATACTGGAAAATATCATAACATTAAGGGCTCTACATCCATAGAGGAGTATTTAGATCCATGGCCTAACTGGGAAATGCCCTTTGGAGTCAGGTGCAAGGACTGCTGTAGGCAGCGGGAAGGAGAGGAATCAAGGACAGGGAACAAACCAGGCAGAATTGGACAATTCAATAGCTGGGGACAGTCTTTTATTTCCTTCCCAAGAGTGGGAGGCAGCAAAAGAGGTGCCACAGCCCCGAGTCCCTGCTGTGCCTGAGCAGCACAGCTCGCTCTTCCCACAGGAAGCAGGACAAGGCACAAGGATTTCCATGCAGAATCCAGAGTCTACCAAGGCCCTCTGGATTAGGCTGAGCTCTCCCATCCTTCACAGCATTCCCACAGGGCGCAGGGACAGGAGCTTCACTCCCCATTTCTCACTGCCAGCAAAAGGCTGTTGTGCCACCACCCCCTCCCAGCATCACCTGTGCGAGACAACAGCTCCCTCATGGCTCAGCTCCAGCTTCCAAAGCATCCATGCCCACATCTGGTGCTTGAATTCACTGTCACCCCCACCCCACACTCAATATTTGAAATATCAGATGCTCCAGGTTCCAGCAGCCCACCTGCACAAGTGCTCCAAGGCACATTTCCCAAAAACCTGAGATTTCCCACATCTTTTGTTCAGAGTTATAGGGAGCATAAAGCCAGTGAAATCTCTCCTTCTCTTTCAGGCATGAGAAATCCCAAAAACCACTTGAATTTGAACTCACAGGCATGAAGTCAGGGGATGGAACACTGAAACCAACCCTCTTGGGGTTATTCTCCCTGGGTTTTCTGACAACTCAATCCCAGAACTCAAATACCCAAGGGGAAGCAGGCACGTGGCTCCAGAGGTATTTTCCCATTGAATTCAGCACATCACAGCTGGTTCAGCAGGGCTCTCACAAACCACAAACTCCATGTGACAAACAGCTCAGATTTTCCCTTTCCTTCCTCTTTTCGCCTTCCCCAAACCCAAGGAAGCACCAACCAACCCCAAACAAGCACACAGCAAGTGTTGGGCTGAGATTGCTGTAAAAACACACAATTTAGTTCTATTTAAAGGCCAGCTAATCTGCAACTGGCTGCAGTCAGGATGGGCATGGATTGGGAATGAGCAGGTTTAAGGGAAAGCCTGCAATCCTGGCTGCAATCCCTGTCAGCCTGAGGGATGCAATCCTGGCTGCAATCCTGGCTGCAATCCAGGCTGCAATCCAGGCTGCAATCCTCACCAGCCTGAGGGATGTTTGCAGCTCAAGTACTCACCTCCTCCACAGATCACGGGAATATTCCCCCACAACCCATCCAGCAGCTTCCCAAGCCAGTTTCTGGGACAAACCCCTGCCCACGCTGGGACACAACACCAAAGAGTTTCAGCAACATCTCCCAAGCATGGATTTAAGGAAGATTTGGCCATACAGCTCTCCTGTAAGCAAGCAATAAGCACAGCAATCTGGAATTCACACTCCTTTCCCCAGTGCTTTTCCACTTCAGTTTGGCTGCAATACCCATCCCAGTGAAGGAGCGAGGAAAAACCGGGAAGATGCCTTCTGCTCCACATCACTTACAAACAGCCCTTGTCTCTCTGTGCTTATGGGAGGAAAAAAACCTCCAGAGGAGCTCAGAATTTGTTAGACAAATTCTCCCAGTGTCACAGTGCAGGACCTGGCATTGCCTGCCAGGAAGATTCCATGCAACATCCCAGGAGCACATTTTGCCAACACCAGCAGTTCCTGGTTGGAGGCATCTCCGATGTGAGAGTTCCATCAGAACACTCCCTGCTGGGGAAGTGCACAAGTGTAAGACGTGCCCAGGGCAGGAAAACCAGCACTGCCAAGCTGAAAGGGCTCTGAAAACAACATCCAGGCTTCCCTTCACCTCTTTTCCTAAATAAAAGAGATAGAGCTGCTGGGAAGCTGAGCAGCACAGGACAAGCTCCTCCCAAAATACAACAGATCCGAGTTGGGTGCCAAGCACAGGGGCTCATTTCCTGAGATACTTGTGTAAAACCTGCACAAATGCACACAGACCTTGAAATGTTTTCCTTGCCAAAATCAGAATCACAGCAAAAGGCACAGTTCCCTTCCCCTCGTTCCTCAGTGCTGTTTCTGCAGTGTTCCCACTGACAAGACTCCCACCCCAAATACAAGGATACCCTAAAATCAGCCCATCCCACTGCACACCCTTCAGGATTGGCTTTTATAACACATTTCTGCCTCTCTCGTGTGCTTGGTGCAGGTTTTCTGCCAGGAAATCTCAGCAGTGGGCCAGGAGATAAACTAAGCCAGAGTGCAGATATCAGCAGATATGGTTGGCAAAGGGACTTTGTGTTGGGGTTTTTATGAAAAAAAAACACCCCAAAAGATAAATGATAATGTTAAAAAAGTTACAAGCGAGCACTCCCACTCCTCCCACCATGCTGTGCTATCTCTTCTGCACCTCTGGAGAGGCTGGTGTGGCCCTGGCTGATAAGGATATCAGCCCTGCAAACATGGGCATCCAAGAGGCTCCTGGAGGCACTGGTTTGGGGCTTCACCTGCATCCCCCGGCTCTGCAGGGCACGGGCAGCTCCCTGAGCTGGTGTGACACCGAGCAACCCCGACCTCACTGTCACCCAGCACT
Organism: Dasyornis broadbenti; assembly: GCA_013397935.1. Classification (NCBI taxonomy): domain Eukaryota; kingdom Metazoa; phylum Chordata; class Aves; order Passeriformes; family Dasyornithidae; genus Dasyornis; species Dasyornis broadbenti. The sequence goes on from VZRN01004187.1 coordinate 109,524, forward strand.
GCTGCAGCTCCCCAAAAGGCGCTTTCACTCCTTCTCTTCCTGCAAGAGCAGAATTAAAGGAACTCGGCGTGGGGAAAGTATTTCAGTACATGACCAGAAGGAAACACTCTAAGGGCGTGTCCTTGGTGGCAGCTGGCCTGCAGCTGACCACGCACAGGGACACTGCTGTCCCTCCCAGCTCAGACACCAAAGCACCAGCTCAGCACCTCTGGCAAAGCCACTGAGCAGGGTTGTGGGGAGCTGGGCTCTGGGCATGGAGCTGGGAATGGCTGAGGGGAACCAGGCTCTGGGCATGGAACTGGGAATGGCTGAGGGGAGCAGGGTCTGCACATGGAGCTTCCAAAAATGCCAGAGGAAGCCCGCCAGTCACCCCTGCTTGTTGTTTTCTTTACTTTCCAAACTAAAATACCAAAGATCTGGAGGTGGAAAATCCCATCAAGACTTTGGGGCAAAAACCCACCAAGACCTTCAGCTGCTGCGGAGTTCATCACATCAGTGAACAGTTCAGGGAAGGTCTGGTCCAGATCCCAGCACCTCCACAGCCATCAGGATAACCCAGGACCTGGGCCAGGCCTGACTCACGTGCTTGGTGGCTCATTTTTAAGCAAGAACGAAAGGAGTGACCGCACACAAGGTTCATTTGACAAATGCTCTTTACTGCACAAGAAATAAATGCACTGCAGCAGATGAGAGCCTCAAGCAGTCATTTTTCTCATTACAGCCTCTGCTTTCAAGTTTTTACTGGTCCTTCAGCCCCTGGGAATTGTGTTAAATGATCAGCATAAAGATCAGCCACAGCCAGCTCGTGTTTATCTTTTCTCACCACCACAGCCAAGGACATAATAGCACACAGGGCACACACAGTCAACATTAAAACCCAATTTTCATTCCTATCCCATCAATTCCTATCTCATTTACAATACTCAGACTGGTTAAAGAATCCTGGTTTTCCAGACTACAGACTTTAGGGATGTATTAGCTTCAAGCTCTGCCATCTTTCTGAGATTGAGGGTGGGTAGAAGAGCTCACTTCCAGGAATTTTTCCATGCTGCAAGCAGCTCTCTTTCTGCAAGTTACTGTCAATGCTAATGTTTTCAGTACCCAATAAATTTCCCTCAGAGACAGCACATGAATTACAGTCTGTGACCTCAAACACCACTCTGAAGTCATCACGCTCCTGACTTCTTGCCAGCTTTCAAACAACACTCAATTATAGTTCAGCATCTCTGTGTGGATAAGATATTTCTTAGGGATACATATCTAGATGCAGAATCTCTTTCTGGATGAAATATTCTTTAAGGATCAATATCCGGATGCAAAGCCCACATGGTTGCATGAATATATTTTTTCCTCTATTTTAAGGTACAAGAAGGAAGATAAAACCTCACATTTAAAAGCTGAACTGTTGCTGCTCAGTGACTGTGAAATCCTCAGTTCAACAACCACGTTCCTACAGGTTTACGTGGAGGCAGGTCTGAGGTGTGTGTCCAGTGCAGATGTGGAGAGAGGTTCCTTTAGGTCCATCTTTTCCCTGAACACGGAAAACATTTGCCTCTGCTCAAGGCAAACACCCGTCGTCAGCCAACAGCAGCAGCTTCTGAAGCCTCCTATGAGCACCCAGAACTTCATTCCATGACAAAGCCATGCTCAGCTCTACAACCAGCATATCCAGCTTCTGGGAGCAGTCACCCTTGCTTCCAGAACAGATTCCAGTGGGCAGAAAAACATTACTTGAGAGCAGAAGAAGGGAGGATGAACTTGAATATTGCATACAAGGTGCCTCCATGACCTCCACTACCCAGGAAATGATCAGATGATCCTTGGAGCACAGGCTCCTGAGGAACGTGGAGGTCGGCAATCCTGGGAAGAGCAGGTTTTCTGTAAGAACTGAGGAAACAGAGGGAAATGCAAGCAGCACAGCAATTCATGTGGGCAGTGAGAGCAAGGGGCAGCATGGCACAGTGCAAGACCTTTCCCATTCCTTACGACACCACCCAAAAAATAAAAAATGTTGGCAGCTGCTGGAGATGCCAAGAGCTTTATTTAAAACAGAAACCAGGAGTTAACCACTTACTGGGCCATGACTGGGACTGACAGTGCTCTTGGATCAAATCCTGCAGGTGCCCAAGTCACCTTGGCCACCAACTCAGGAACAAGGCCTGGCACATCTCAGCTGCTTCACTGCGAGACCCAATGTCCTTCTGCATTGTCTCAGTGCCAGCACAAGGGGGAATGGCTTCCCACTGCCAGAGGGCAGGGATAGATGGGATTTTGGGAAGGAATTGTACCCTGGGAAGGTGCCCAGAGAAGCTGTGGCTGCCCCTGGATCCCTGGAAGTGTCCAAGACCAGGCTGGATGGGGCTTGGAGCAGCCTGGGATAGTGGAAGGTGTTCTTGCCCAGGGCAGGGGCTGGGACTGGATACTATTTCAATTCCCTTCCCATCCAAACCATTCCATAAATCTATAACCCAAGACATGCTCTAGGATCAGTGTTCAGGGCTGTACATTTTCTGCAAAAACCCTGTGGATATTGACTGTGGGTTACCAGGAACAGCCAAGAAGAAAGGCAAAGTCATTGACCTTCACAAGGGACAGCTCTCACGCACAGGCAGGGATGAGCTGCAGCTTTCAGCCGATTTCCCAACTGCTCAGAGCAGACTCTCAGCGTTATTTCAGTACATTGTGTTGCAAGACAACTTCTGTGGTGCAATAAATGCTCAGAGGTTTTAATGCAGAAACGTTTGAGCTGTTTCAGCACAGTCCGAATCCTGCCCTCTGCTCCTACCCCGTTCATGCTCCCCTGGCTACAGCCAAGCCTGGCCATCATCTCCCTGCACAGGACACCTTCATGCCTTCCAGGAACACCCAGCTGCCATCCCACCCCTCTCCTCCACGCAGGAAAGGCTCACATCCACAAAAGCAGCATCAGCACTTTATCCAAAGTCACTCCTTTCCATTCCAGCTGCCACTCCGGGAAGCCAAGGGAATTCCAAAGCAGCCTGCTGTACACACAAAGGCAAACAAGCAATCCACAGAATCCTGGAATGGGCTGGAAGGGACCTTAAAGCCCACCCAGTGCCACCCCCTGTCATAGGCACGGACACCTTCCACTGACCCAGGCCGCTCCAAGCCCCATCCATCACTTCCAGGGATCCAAGGGGAGCCACAGCTTCTCTGGGTACTGTGGGCCAGGGCCTCCCAGGGAACAATTCCTTCCCAAGATCCAATCTAAATCTACTCTCTTTCAGCTTTAAGCCATTCTTCCTTGTCCTGTCACTCCAGGCCCTTGACCAAAGTCCTTCTCCAGCTCTCTTGGAGCCCCTTTAGCTGTTGCTTTTTCCTAAGAAAAACCCCAATTTTACACTGTCATGGTTTGAGCCTGGCCAAATGCCAGGTACCCCCAAATTAACACCCCCACACCCAGGGCTCATGAGCTGAGATAAGGAAACCCGGGAGAAGACGCACTTAGAATAGGCAAAACAGGACTACCTTAGGTTGCAAAGTGATCTAATTTATTACTAACAGAGTCAGAGGAGTAAATGAGAAGTAAAATAAACCCTTCAAGGCCACTGTTTCTCCGCTCACCCCCCTCCCTCCTTCCCAGCAGCTGCACAAGGGAACGAGGTATGGGGGGAGGGTTAGGTCAGTTCATCCCCCAGATCTTCTTCCCCTGCCCAGGGAGAGGCTCTTTCCCTCTGCGTAGCCATGGGTCTCACTGTCGGCAGCCCGCCCGACACTGCTGCAGTGACGCTGGTCCCCACACAGGCAAGCAGTCTCCCCAAAACTGCTACGGCGTGGGGTCCATCTTCCACGGGGTACAG